>WEIV01007778.1:61957-112923 GCA_013390005.1 Calyptomena viridis
GGTGTTGTTGTTAAGAATTTGTCTGGTTACTTATCCAGAATTTATGTGCTCTTTGGGGATAGAAGACCTTTTCAGCTGCATTATATACCTTACAATTCAGAGCCGCTGTAGCAGACAATGGTTTCTGAGCCAACAGAAGTTTTAATTATGAAATAAAGGGGTTTTTTTCCCCCAGTGTTTGTGTGTGTGAATAAATATCCAAGGTAGTATAGGCATTTTACTAACATGTTAGTATAATATCAAGCATTTCCTATGCTTGAAAATTTTTGTAATTTTATGCCACACTTTATGAAAGAAAAAGTCCCATGGATTTCATTCTACTGATATCTTTACAGACAGACATTGAGAAACAGATTTTTTTAAGTATCTGATAAATATTTATTGCAATCAAATTATAGTCATTTCTGTAACAGCTTACCAGGGCTCAAACCAAAGACCTGGACTAAGTGTTTTCCACTGACCTCTAGGAAGAAATTTTTTTCACCTTTAAATTACTTCTCTTAGCTTCGCTTTATGAAGAAGTCACAATGTCCTGAGTTCTCTTGCCCTCCGAATCACTCTGAGGAAAGGACACAAGTGGTTCCTGGATCTCTTCTGATTAAAGGCAATGTAAATTAAGTGAAGTATGCTGCAACATATTTTGATTTTTGCTAGCAGAGCACTATTTCCATCACTATTCCATGCTTCAACTAATTTGAAGTGCCACTGATATTACTTTTAGTGGAATGAAGTAATAGTTGGTGCAGAACTTGGCAACGTAGGTTAATTATACTTTTCATATATCTAGCACATTCTTTGTGAGACTCTGCTTTGTGACCAAGGTATTCCTCCAAAATTTACCTAAATCTTCATTTAAAAAATAATAATCTTGGACTTGTCTGGAAATACATAGAAGCAAAATTGTTACAGAACCGTCTCTACTCAAGTCAGTGTAATGAAAATATTTGAATGCACAGTTAAGAACTTTATTTTCAATAACATACCGGTTAGATGTTATCCTGTTAGACCTTAAACTCTTGTTTTCATATTGTTGGCTCATTTTTTTTTTTTTAATTTAAGTGATCAAATGAGTGACTTTTAATTTGATGCAGCTGCAGTAGAGTACATAGCCAAGACCCCTGAAGAGTTAATGCTACCTTTTACCCTTTATCATTTTCTTTTATGAGCTAAGGGATTGTTCATTCAAATTCTTCTAATCCTCATAATATCTTGGCCATTATTACAAATCCTGGCTTTTCAGATAGTATCTGATTTCTTATGAATCTCCTGAGTACTTCAGGAATCTTGTTAAATGAAAATGGAGGCACCACTTTTTGCCTATGATTTAATTTTTAATTCAGTACTTTAAGTATCAAAATGTAGAGACTATTAACTGTGGATTCAATCTGCATACTCTAGTCATAGCTTTTTAATTTTGCAGATATGTGCCATCAATTAATCCCCATAACAAGAAGTGACAAGCAGTGTGATATTATTTATTAAATAAAACTCTCTTCCTGGAAAAGATATTTGTAAAATAAACAACTTCTGTTACAACACAACATTTAGTGTTATACACAGCCTTCTTTATTATTTCCTTATACTCACAATACAGAATCTCAGTATCATTTTTTAGTAATTTAAACTTACCAATACCATTTCATATATTTTTTCCCACTAACCCAACTAACTGATCTCATGACATTACCTAAAAGGAAAATCACACTAGATCTACTGCAAACAGAACTCTTCATGACCACAGAGTCAACCTCAGGAATTCTCTGTAATACTGAGGTGTAGTTTTCCCTTGCATATTTGTTTTGCACTAGAGAAAATTAATGGAGATAATGTGAAATTAAATTTTGGGAGTTGTTTTGCTTTAATAGTAGTCGTGTTTCTTTGTGAGTGGGTCGAGACTAATCTTCTGAAGGCTGTTAAGGAGACAAGTAGTTCATTAGCATAGTCTACAAGTGACCCATACTGTTATCAGGAAAGAGTTTTTCACCCAGAGAGTGATTGGACACTGAACAGTCTCCCCAGGGAAATGGTCGCAGCTGACAGAGGCTGACAGAGTTCAAGAAGTGTTTGGACATTGCTCTCAGGCACATGGTGAGCTGAACTTTGATGATCCTTTTGGGTTCCTTTCAACTCAGAATGTTCTATTCTATGATTTAGTTTTTTGTTTTGAAACTGTCTCTCTGTACCTCCATTGCCTCTGCTTAATGCTAATGGATGGAACACTCAAAGTTTGCCTACAGTTCTTGAGAACTGAATCCCATGCCATTCCTTGTGTAAAAACACCCATGAATGAGCTTCTAAACTTGAAGGCATGTGTTCTTTTACTGTCACGTAAAAGCAAAGGACTGTAATATTTCAAATACTTTAAGATTATACCCATATGAAGCAAGCAGACTTGGGGTTCCACTCTCAGAGCTCCCCAGTCTGTAAATTGTTATGCTAAACAGACCATATCTGTGAATTATTGCAGACAGACTTTCCTAATATAAAACAAACAGGTCTGTGGTCCCACTGTCTACAACAGTGCCATCACAGTGAGCCAGTTCTCAGACACTGTTGTTTGATGAATAAACAAAGAACAAGCAGGGAGTGGATGCACAGCATGAGGTCATATCAGTGCCTGGGCCATCTTTTTGTGATGAGAAAACCAAGTGATCTGGGAGAAAATTTATTTTAAGAAGTCATAGGGAAGAAGATGATTCTCCCAGGTGATTCCTTTTCCTACTTGCCTGTAATTCTTTCCTGCTCTTTCTAGCCATTTTTTAATCTCTCTGGTCATTACTATTGGTCAGGCTGAAATCCCTAAATACATCACTGGCCAAAGAATCCAAAGGGACAGCAGGCCGACATTGCTACAACACAGACTGTCCATAGACCAGATATGACAGGAATGGAGAGCTGTTTGCAGTGTCATGGGACAGTATAAATTAAATGCACAAGGGCATCACAGGATTATATAGAATATGGGCAAAAGACACGTTTTTTTCCTGTATGCCTGCAGTGAGGAAGGAGGGATCTTATTTGGGGCTCCTTCTCTGAGCTGTTTTCCCATGTGCAGCTAAAAGATCCATTTACCAAAAAAATGGCCTTAGGATAAAGAAAGGTGTAGTACAGCAACAAAAATATGGCTTCAGCAATAGGGTAAGACTAAGGTAGGGTTAGGCAACTATCTTCACATACACTTAATGTCAGAAATAAAAGACTGATTTTTCTGGCTTATACATCAAAATAGAGTCAGAGTTCTCATTCGAAATATAACTTTTTCCATGTTGTATCCAAAAGCATTGTTTTTCCTGAATGATAAGCATATGAATAAATACTTACTGGTTAACATTTCTCTAGGTTCAGTGTTTTAAATATGTCTCCTTTTTATAAAACCTGTGTTATTGAAATTGTTTCAACCTGATGAGAAAAGTCAATGTCTTATTCACTTCAAGAGCTAGAGAACATCTTGTTGTACATCTGGTAAGAGGAGACAGCACAGTCTGCTTTAATAGAAGAGATTGGAGAAATTTGCCTTGTAGAGCAAAATCAAAAGCAAAACCAAACCAAGCAAGCAAACAAAAACTCCAACAAAAAACACTTTAATGCACCAGAAGTAAAAAACAGAAAGAGAGTAGTTCAACCTAAAAGACAATACTGGCAAATCAACACAAGCTGGCTATTAGTAGCTTAGGCTCAACTTCAGACAAAAATATTCACCCACTTGAATGGTGAGATTTCTGGAACAGATTGCAGTGGAAACAGTAGGAACTACACAGTGTAGTGTAACAATTTAAAATTAAGCTTGGAATAAATTATAGGGCCACTTAGTTCACTGCAGGATAGAATTTGAAGAACCAGCATGCCTGTTTAGGACACTATAACCCTGCAAAGTGTAATTAAATAATGCAATGAGTCTACCAGATGGGACAGCATTTTAATAGTGTTTTTTTGGTGGAGGGTAATACTAAGTCTTGCCTTACTCTTTTTTTACTTTGTTGATTAGGAAGTTCTAAAATATACGTTTTATTCAGCTTCAGATTGTATTTTACTCAGTCATTCTTAATTAAATTAATACATTTAAATTTTTTTTTTTGTTCCTTATATTTTCCTCAGTTGAAAAAATTTTGGAAGAGAAAAATAGCATGAGGGTTTCCTCCAGGAATTGTCTGTAAAGCAAGCAGCTATTGAGTCTCGTCCATGTATGAAATTGAAAAGTCAAACATGAGAGAATACACTATGTGTTTGAAGCATCTTTCCTAAATAGTGGATTATGTAACTAACCAACATAGTAAGAACACAAAAGAAAAAAAAAAAATTATTTTAAGACATTCTTATACCATTCCAGAGAGCAAACTCTTGAGAGAATCATCTTGCAGTTCATAAAAGGTTACACATATTTCCATATGATCCAATCTTCACATTTGCACATTTGTCAGTGAGAATTTCTTTATTGCAATTAGATTATCTGACAAGCTCCTTATAGTTATGTCTAATTTTTACATTACATAATAACCATTCCATAAAAGGCTAATAATATTCCAAATTTCTCTTTTTTTCTTGTTTACACTTGAGACACATTTACCTTTTCTCATTCTGTAAATAATTGTTGAGTGATTTTAGGCTCTAATGGCACAAACTCACCCTATAACCTGGCCTTACACACTAAATTATATTCCAGTTCCTAATATAAAATGATCCAGCTCTTTGTACATAATAATCCCATCCTCCACTGTTTTTCTATTTCCTACCAAAGTCATTATCTATATTTTAGCTCATCAAGCTTCTATTATTTGTCTTCATCACTCTGAATATTAAATATACGAAAACTCCAACCTCGATGATTTCAACAAAAACATTCCTTCAGTCCTATTGTTTCAACAGAGCAAAGTTTTATCTTCTCTAGAACCACATTTTCCACCATCTTTGTAAGTCTTTATGTCTCGATTTGCATGATCTTAATTTTGTTAATACATTCCCTGTGTAGTATTATGTCAAATATTAAAATGAAACAAAATTATCTCCTATACTTTTCTTCCTTAAAATAGTTATTTGAAAGAAATTCTTGAAATTGGAGGATCCATTTCTGATTTGGTCCTTTAACTGTCCATTTGATTGCGTCTTTTCTTGATCATTTCCTCAAAATTCATCCTAAAGCTTTGCACATTATAGCTACACAGGTTTTTGTACAATCATAAAATAGAAAAGATGGTATCTACAGCTTAGAAAATGTGTGATTGCTACCTCTTCTGATTTAATAGACTTATTAAAAATCCTTGCCACTACACTTTCAATTTCCTGTAACAGCTGTCTCCCTATCTAGAAATGGAGATTATCCTTCCTTTCTCCACCTCTGCTCTCCTCATCTCCTGACCTAAACACACTAATGTCCTCAAGTTTTCTTTTTAAGTCACATATAATGATTCAAATTCTACAAACTATTTTAAATTACATCAACCCAGTTTTCAATTTTCCAGGCATAGTTTTGTGCCTAAAGGTAATGCCAAGAATATACATTTGTACAAATTGTATCATATGGATATCTGTATATGGAAATTGCAGACTTAATTGACTACGATTGAGTACAAAACCACACCTAAAGTGATTCTTTAGAAAATATGGATCTTAATGACACCTGTGCAAGAATAAATAAATAAATCAGTTATTTTATAAGAATTATCATTTTACCTACATACTTAATATTTCATTGACTTCTAACACACGACAATCATTTTCTTCTGCTGCCGTAGTAGACAGGTGGTGAGTCAGTCAGATGAGATATATAGTCACAAGCAGAAACTCCCACAGGTACAGCTGTCAGAAAGGTTCACGTAAAATAATCCTGCTTAAACCTAGCAAACTCATACTGCGCTGGAGTCTTTTAATTAGTGTTCTGCTTTTTGTTTCCTGTTAGCATAATAGAGACATCCCATTTGTCTAGAAAAAATTTTATAGACACTAAAAAATTAACATATAATGTTTTAGAAAAATCTAGTAGTAAATTCTCTGTAAGAGTGGAAAGTACAGAAAAGAAGATGTAGCTTTTGCAGAGAATAAAAAATCCACTTTCTGCTGATGGCATTTGTGAACTATCTGTTGAAAAGCAAATAATATGTCCATAAGGAGAAACCTTCACCAGAACAGAAATTATGGCAACTTTTAATGTTCTTAGAAATTGCTGTATCCCATTTTAAATGGGAGGCAGGGGTTTGTGATATCAGGGATCTCCAAAGGCAATAGCTGGCTTCTTAAGGCCATGTGTTAATTCCAAGTGCTTTTGTTCCTCTTCAACTCAAAAAGTACTCAGTTTGCAAGATCTTTGTAGATTCACTATTTCATTTATTTCTTCTGTCATAAAAATAAAGGAGTTGGCAAAAAACGTTATTCACTCTATGAAACCCAGAAGTGACCAAGAGATACTAGCAGTAATGAGTGTTTAAGGTAAAATAAGCAATAAACACATTTCAAATTTCATGAAAAGTATTCCTTGTTCCAGCAGAAAATTAAAAACAGGCTGAAATATTAGATTTCATGCAGAAAGTTAGTGGGCAATTCAACTTCACATCAGTATGCTCCTACCCATTGGCGTCTTAACTGTTAGCAGCAGAAATCAGCTACTTGTCAGAATCCATCACTTTTTTTCCCCACAGTGAAGGAGAAGTTGAAAGCATCCTACAATAAAGAAAGGAAGTTCAAAAGCTGTTCTGCATGTAAGTAATCTCAGCATTAAATGCCTGATTGTATTCTGCAGAGAGGTTAAGTAATGTAACTTATGTCCCCAGTACGTCAATGAAGGCTGTGTTGCACTCCCTTGAGCCATTGCTGGACCACACCTGAACTAGCTCAGATATTGCTGTTTTACTCCTGTGTCACACAGTTCACATGACACAAAAAGAGAAGATTTTTAAAACCCTGGGAGAGAATTTGAGTGATATCTTTATTTTTTAATAACAACATAAATTAACTTGTAAGAGAAATATTTTACTTTTTATAAAGGGCTGAGGGTTTTTTCATCAATTTTGTCCCATTTTCTGTCTTGATCGTATCTAACAGTTTAAGGAATATATTGCACAAAAGGCGTAATATCTAACCAGGATTCTCCCACCTACTCTTAGTATTTTAGAAAAAACAGATGCAGGAAAACATTTGCTTAATATATTCTAGGTGCATCCTTCTCGGAATATACTTATGAGTTAATCAGCATTCATGACATTTCTACCCACAAATATTTCCTTTTTTTATGCTGCTTAATATTGTTAGACAGTAAAACTATCCTTAAAATTACACTTTATACATAACAATAAATAAAAAGAGCACCTTTAATAGTAACACAGTTTTTAAAGTTACAGTAACTGCTTTATTCATCCATAGCTCTGCCATTTCTAACTTGTGTAACCAATGTAATTTAGGGAATATGGCTTCATCTATAGCTATCAATCTTTTCTGGGGTTTTTTTGCTGTTCTTTCTCATTTTATGAGAAGTTACTCCAATGATGCTGTGGCTGAATTACAGGAGATGGTTGGGTTTTTTTCCCTCCCAATATTTCATTTAAGCTCTTTACTTTTTTTTTGTATGTGAAGTTAGTCTATCATATGGTGAATGCTTATGACTAACAAATATTTAGTGAGATGACTTTGAGATGGCATTGTAACTTCATAAAGCATCACAGGTTCCACTTGTCTTCATTACTCATCCAGATTTTCTGTAGACTAGGGTGTACATGAAAAAATAAATTTAAAATTAAAAATTTTTGTAGGTTGAGAGCTACTTCCTTAGAGAAAAATATAGTTTCTTTGACAACTTTTAGTATTATCCACTGTCACAATTACCCCACTCTGGTGACCACTCCATGGAAAGAATGAGACACCTACTCCTATGTGTTAGATTTATGCATTAACAATTTTATTAATATTATTACAGGAAGTACATAATTTTTGTATTTTGCAACCAAAAGGTTCTGCTCACCAAGTTTTTGGCATATGGCATATGATATGTAATTTTCTTTTCTATATATCATGATTAATTTAATTCACAGAGATTGATTCTAACATGCTCTAGGATCATGTCGCTGTGCTTTAGCAATGTGAAAGAATATTGGAGTGAAAATATATGACATTCAGCCTTTACTTACGATCCTTTATAGTGCAAGATCAATGTCAAAGATGGAAGCATAAATGAAGAAAAAAACTGGCCTAGAGTTGGTTCTAAAGCAAACTCACCATATTCTGTCGTCGTTATTCTTTTTCAGCAAATATAGAGAGAAAACCAAGAAAAAAAATCCACAGAAATGTGAAGAATAATTTAATAAGAGATTTTCTGTTTAAAAAAAGAATTAATAAAAAATTCTTCTCCTATCTTAGTTAGTAATGTGTAAAAGGAACAAGATGACAGAGAGAATGAGAGATATTTGTTTACCTTTAAAAATCTGATAGGTAAGAATGACATAATCATAAATGTAAATCATCTGCAGCTCCCATAAAATGATAAGAGCTGAGGGAGAGATAACTTTACGCCTTGGGATATAAGCGATAACTACTGAATCACAGGAGGAAACACCTTTCCTAGCTACAAGTCTGATGAAGTGTGATATTGTTATCATTATGAATCACATTTGAATCACATTATGAATCCAGATGCTGGACATCTGTAAGGACACCATTCCATACATATTCTGTTTAGAAAACTGACAAAAGTAAACTTCTCAAGAGCCAGAACCATCGTTAAATCATCTGGAATAAGTGCTGCCTAAAAACCTCCATCACTCTGTTCTTCCTGTCCTGGTATTTCAAGAGATGTGATCTCCAGATCAGAAAATACAATCATTAGTTCTTAGATCTTAGTCCAGACCTCAGATCCTGGCCACGTAGGGAGTGGGGACTGCCGCACAAGATGAAGTATAGTCAAGTCCAGGGTCAGCCTGGGACATCCAGTCAGCAAGCCAGTACTGCTGGAGACAAGATTGCCTGCCACACAGATCAGTCTCTGTTTAAGTCCCGGAGCCCATGGGCAGGAGCACCTGTTGGGAAGTCCCAGATGAGGCTGCTCAGGTCGATGGAGCCTTGTTGAAGCCCTCACGGTCCAGAGACTTGAGTCTGTGGTAAAACAAATCAAGTATTAAGGGTCATTATTAGAGTAGTCTTTGCTGATTTTCCCCTAAGCAGCATTGACATAATTCCAGGTTTTTTTGGCTGAAATAAAGACATTTTATATTGCATGACTGTGATATATAGCTAATTTCTAATAAAATTTGTGTAAAGGGAGCCTAAAAAGGTGAATCTGTGGGTTTGTTCAGTTTATGACTGCCCTTGATAGGCAGTGTCATGGAACTGTAAAAGTTCCATGGGTAGCATATATATACAAGTGCATGTGCATGCACACATACACAAATGCACAGACACACAAATTGCACATTGAATTTATAAAAATACTTCTAAGGCCATTTTCTTCCCAGGTATAAGCTGGTGGTTAGATACCTACTGTTTCAGCATTGTGGAACAGTAGGAAATGAAAAATAGGAAACTTTCTATTGTCCTTTCACAAAAGATAATAGTTATCCATTGTTAGTGAGATCTAAGTATCTGCACCATCAAAAACATTTTTATGGTCAAGTTTCCAAGCAAAGTAACTACAAATATTTCAGTGGATTAATACAGAGAACATTTAGTGTTTTTTCAATCTATTGTAGGTAAAAAGACAGTAGTCTGTTGTGCCTTAGTTAATCTTTTAATTTGTTTTGATAACTAACTCTATAGACATCATGTTGTTGTTAGTTTTATAATTGAGATATTCTCTCATGCATTTTGGCTGAGTGATTTCTCACTGTGCTTCATTTACAACTGTGCAGCCTCTAGAGCCTGCAGAAATCAGATGTTCATGCTTCTGTTTCATCATGTGTTGCTTGTAATTAACTCCTATTGTCAAAACCTGTCAGACTCATGACTCTCTTCTTGAACCAAAAATAATATTTGGCACTTAAACTAAAATTAATCCTTTAAGTGATTTACTTAATCTGGCATAGGACCAAATCCCCAACAGGTTTAATAAGCATAAAGCTGTTTACTTCAATGAAGAGATGGCAATTTACATCAGCCAAGAATCCAACCCACATAGCCTCACAGCACTATTTTGAAAATACCTGACTGTTTTTTTCAGAATCTTATGAGCTTTTATTTTGCAACATACATGTGGCATACGTTCTGTAATTAAAACATATGTAATAGCAATATGTATGGCAATATATTTTTTTCACTCACTAACTTTGAATATCTTAGACACAAAACAGACTTTTAGTTCAGTTGTTTATGTTAAAGCGGAAATCTGTAGATTTAAGCCTTCTGGGTCCAGAAATTCATTAACTGCAGCCACCCATACTTGTAGGGCCTGGTCCAACTTCTATTAATTGATCACAAAGTAATTGTTACACTTGAAAAGCCTAACTCTCCTTAATGAAGGGCTATTCGTTGGGGATCTCTGTGATGGAAAAACAAAACTTCTCCATCCAGATGTACAGCTATGATCACGTCTATCTGCTGTTTTTTGTTACTGTGACCTTAAAATGTCTCTTCTATGTCCTAAAGAAAAGAGTGCACAACTTTCTCTGCTTATACTGTGACATCTGGTGCACTAGAGACAGTGGTAGCAAAATGACCTTTAATTTTTTTTGCTTTCAGTAATAGTTTTTTTGGGGGGTGGAAATAGGTTTGCACCATCTGTCAAAAGTGTTTCCTACCTAATTTTGAGAGTACCAGCAATTGTTAATAAAATGTCCTTACTGTGATTAAGCTGTTCTATTTCACTTATATTATTAGGTGTAAAAAGAATTATATAAAATATAAAGGTGCATATAAATGTCTTCCTTTTTTTTTTTTTTGGTTAATTCCCAGGGAATTTTGGTAATATCTTGTCATTGAAATTGGCAGATGAACAACTACAGGATAGTCACTATTTTTAAATATTTCCAAGAGGTTTATGTAAGACTATGTTTGAAATCTCTCCGTCACTGCCTGAGAACGAGGAAACAAGTGTTTAAGCATTGATCCTGGATTACAGAGTAATGAACGTCAGCTGTTATGGGCAGGGAGAGGAAAAAGTCAGTTAGAAAAACTCAGATGTTAAAGGATATCACACATAGATAAGGTCTAGAAAAAAAAGACATGTTTCAAAATGCTTCTTCAGAATTTCCTTCCACAATCTTTTATCTAAACCTCTCTGCTGAGGAAATTCTCTTGATTCAGAATTTCTGCTTTTTTGTTACAGATACTTTCAATGGACTTAAGGCTCTTAAAGAGACAGAGACACCACCTTTCCTCTGATGGAAAAGCAAACAATTAAGGTCAGCACACTCTGCAATACTGATAAGAGTTTTGTAGAGAACATGTATTGAGCTTTACTACTACAGCAGATGAATATCAGTGCTGTGAAGCAAACTCTTCAAATTATTACTAGCCTTCAGAAGCATCAGTATGATATTTTTAATATTTTAAATATTTTAACATATTATAATATTTTTAATATTACATTTTAGAACAATGCTGGGGAGAAGAGGAGTATGATTAGGTTCTCCCAAAATTAAGAGAGAGAATTTTCACTAAATGTTGAAATGGCTTAATTTACACAATTCTTATCTAGCAAACACAAGCAACTTTTTCTACTAATTGATTTTTTTGATATTATACATTAGAGTCCTGTTTGGAGAACAAAACCTTACAGACAGTAGTCCAAGTTCTTTGTTCTAGCAATATAATTATTACAAACCAGAGAGCTCTTCAAACTACATGGAATTAATTATAAAAGGATTTTTCCCTTTTTTAATCCAAACCTCTCTCCACAATACCTAATGACAGACTTTGAAAACTTGTTTATCACAGAAATTAGTTTTTTAATTAAGCACTTGAGTGAGGCACTGATCTTTTGAAATACATAGAATTTCTATAGGATAGATGATGATCATTTCTTTGAAAATTATATAAATTCAAAAGTATCTATTACACTTACTGGTGTTGCATTTTTTTTCTGCATTGATTTGTATTTTATTCCAGAATAATTTGTGGATACAGAGATGAATTCTTCAGGTTGTGGTGGTTTCTTTCCATGCTGAAATATGGCTTGCCAGCCATCGTGTTAGTGAACAACCAGAAAAAATTGTATCTCTGAGTAAATAAGCACTGAAAACCTGCAATGTTTATCATCATTTAGTATGTATACTTGTAGAGAGGTTGCTTTCTCACAACAATTAATCTGCTCAGAGCCCTTCTGCATTTTTCCGCTTCTGCACTTTGTATGTCTGCTTCTACACTTTTTCCAGCTATACTACTGAAGGGATAACTTATTTTGTACCCTCCCATTCCTCTGTATTTACCTCAGTTGAAGCAGCTGTGATAGTTGCAGTCACCCTACAAGTGAAATGGCAGGCAGACTCCTCTGAGGTTGCATTACCACTCTGAAAGCAGCTGTTAGGGAAACACAAAGACACAGTGCACTGTATATATCTTTTCCCAGAGTCTCAGAATATTTTCTGTATGATAAACCCTTTCGCGGCTAACTTGAAAACTGGAAGTCCCAAGGCAGGTCCAATAACTGTGCTTGTGGGCTAATAGACCTATTCATTGGACTATTAGCATAGGTATTAATTTCTTTGACCAAGTGTTAGAAATTATAATAAATCTGACTGAGTCTACATCTGATAGTGATTCGTAAAACCTCTCATTTTGAATATATTAATCTAAACTGCATCTGATAAAATAAGGAAGGAGAAGTAAATCCATCTTTACTTAAGGCAATATAAATATTTCATCACATACATCCTGCTTCTAGACAAAAAGTAATTCAAAATACACACACACACATGCACATATATAGAATCGTATCTCAAAAGAACTCAAAAAGACTTTGTTTTTTCAGTTTTACTTTAAAAGAGAGAATAATTGTGCATAATAGTATTAAATGAGTTGTCTTCATTCTGGAAAGATAACTATTCAATTTCTATGTTGGAAGAGGAATATCAACTATGGACTCCAGGGGATGTTGTCTGCTTCTTTTCATCTTCAGCAGATGAATCTCGCCTATGGTGCTTGATTCATGACTCAAGGGAATATAAAATGCTACTATAAAATAAAAGATATCTACAATGAAAATAAAGTTATAGATTATTGCACAGGACTGTGATGCTCTTCAGAGGGCTTTATAGAATAGAATCTTCAAATTCCATCTTTTTTTTTTGCAATGAAAAGCAAACTCATAAGATTTTTAGTTGATTTATAAAAGAATCAATCATATTTGGAAAGTTTGTCTATGGGCTGTTTTGTCTTTTGTTCCTTTATACTTCTGAGAGACAGATCCTGAGATAGTTTTAAATAGTTTAGTTGTGAGTGGAAAAATATAAGGCAGGACTACAAGAGCAGAAAAGCTGATCACTTTTCAAATTCAGATCTAATTTCTTGGTCCTATGTGGACTATTAAAAGATACTTCAGAGGAAGATTACAGAAGCCTGTAGTATAGAGCATGAGATAGAATTTTCACTGCCTTTAGTCTCAATCCAGTGTTAAGCAGGAGATCTAAGCCTAAAAATTAACAGGAGATAGGAGACTTATATAAGAAAATTTATTAATCCTCACCAATTAATTCTACCTGTACTGCAATTAACTCTATAGACAGTCCCCTATCATTTGTACAAATATGTAGTCCCCAGTTTATTTGTTCTGCTTATTTTCTCTGACAACAGTTTCTACACTTTTTTAAAAAATATTTTTTATTAATTTCCTCTTCTTTGCTTTTCAGGTCTGTTGTGTGGTCCCATTGCTCTTATATCATTGCAAATAAGAGTGAGCCATGTCTGTCTTTCACAGCTTCAGATACTTTTGAATCATTTTGGATTTTATACACCTATTTCCTTGGCTAAGTGACCCTAATCTTTTTTCTCCATTTTCATATGAGTGTTTTGTCAATTTCTAGCTAGCCTCAATTACTCACCTCTGGTGTGGAAAGGATTTTCTTAATACAGGACAATCGGTCCTCAAACCTGTCTTAGAGGTGAAATCTCATTAGCATTTCATTTACTGTTACTGCAGTCATTTCTCTATTATTGACTACTGTTTATTACACGCTCATTTCTGCACAGCAAACACTAAGAGCTCTTTGCTGTTGTTTTTCAGTCAAGCTCTGCTTTTTTATTTGGAATGAATGACCAGATTAATATACAATACTTCAAATTTAGAAATATTAATTATTTTTTCTTTGTATGTTGTTCTCCTTTGTTTTGAGATTTGAAGACAGGCAGGAAAAAATACTGCTTTAGTCTTATTTAATTGCAGAAGCCTTGCTTCAGTCAGCTTTATGGCACAGTAACACCTCTGTCTCACAAGACAAGCTGAGCACAATGTATTGTAGGTCTTCTGTCCAGAGAGTCCACCCCAACAACAGGTTGCATCCAAAGAGACAAGGTTGGGTCAACACAAAAAAAAAGACTGCTAAATTTGTAAAGTTTGTAGCAATCCCTAAAGCAAGCTCTCTCTCTCTCTATATATATATTTTTTTTTTAGATTTGAGCTCTTTATTTTTTCTTTATTAACTTTTCTTTGACAAGAGAAAGAGACTGTTGCTAGCTAGAAATGCTGATAAGGTAGCTTTGAATACTAATGACTTACATTTGGTCAAATTTATATTACTTGGGAAAGTTTTGCAAAGTCATCCATAATGCTCAAAATCAGATATGATGAGAGAATAATCTACTCACAGAGTAAGAATACATGAAGGTCGTGTCTATGAAACAGATGAGGAGAGAATTTTGTGATGCATCCTTGCAAAGACCCTGGAATCCAAACTCCCTTAAAATGTCTGGTTTCAAAAAATATTTCTGCTTTTTTTCTTTTCCTACAGTTGGACCAAAATTTAATTGCTATGCTTATCAGATATATCACTAAAGTGGGGATACGCTTTCCTACAGTAGTCGCAATATTCAGTCACAATAATCCAGCTTACCTCTGTGGCAAGACAGAAATGGTAGCACCAGAAAAATGTTTGCTTACTATCTTTACCTCCTCACCCCAGACACTGCAGTTTCTCGTCCTTTCTACCAGATTCTTATAGCAGCAGCAGCTACAATGTCTCCTTCATGTGTGCTGTGCCAGAATCTCAGATACCGTTAAGGTCAATACAACATGAGCTGCTGAAATAGTTCCTTGATTTATTTAGTTTGGGAAGTGGTAGAGAGAACTCGGTGTGGAGGTAGATGAAATTTTCGTGCACTCATATGTGGGATATCTAGAAAAGAGTGGAGAGAAGTTTGTAGTGGTTTGACCCTGGCTGAATGCCAAGGGCTCAACACACACACAGCCACACTCTCCCACTCTCCTCCCTGCAAACAGACAGAGGAGAGGAAAAAACTAAAATGTTTCACAAAATTTGTGATAAGGACCATAAGAAACTCCTTGTTAATTATTTCACAGGCAAAACAGGCTCCAACTTGAAATACTAAGGATTTATTATTATCAAGATCAGAGCTTAAGAGTGAGAAGTTTAATAGATCTTACAGACACCTTTCTCCCACCACCACTCCCTCTTTCAAAGACCTCCCTCCTTCCCCCAGCAGCCCAGGAAGACAGGAGTGGGAGGTCAGATGTTGTTTCTGCCACTGTTCAGAGAGGGGGAGTCCTACCCCTGCTTGCTGTGGGGCNGACAGAGGTGTAAACAAACCAAAATCTTGGGACTGAACCTGAAAAAAACCAAGTATATACTTTTACATTTCTCCTTACAATTAAGAGCTCAACATGAAACTCCAGTGAAACATACCTCTCTCTCTATATATATATATAAAATATTTGTAACAAATCATCACTTATTTATTATATTGCGCATTTGTTTGCTTAGGAAGTGTCTCTAGCATGCTTGAACTCCACAGGTCATTCCACAGAGTTAATTTATAACTTGTTTAACTTTCCATATATCCAATAGTGTTTACAGGATAAAAGAGACAAAACCTTAAGGTTTTTGAGGCAGAACACAATTTGCTTTCTGCTCTCACATAGTTTGACAGGTATAAAGTGAGTTGATATAATTTTTATTTTATTAATAATGAAATTATAACTATAAGTCCCTGGCAGGAGTTTATCTTTTAAATAAATTTGACTAAGAATATACAAATGGCATGAATTATCAACATAAATAATACTTACTATTCTTGGCATATACTGAATAATGAGAATGAGAACAATTCTTTTTCCTAAAGTGATGTCTTCAAATCAACACTGATAAGGAAAGTTTTAATTGAAGACAAGTGAATGATGTGGAGTTTTAAATCTCCTTTTATACTAATACAAGACATCTTTCAAGCCTAGTCAATCACAATGAAACATGTTATAACACCAGAAGCTATTATGACAAAAGAACATCTACATGGTAATTATTGACCTTTCCAAACCTACTAGATTGTTATCAAGAAAATTACGATGTAAATCTAAGAAATACAAACCTCCTATTTTCCCAAAGTGTTATTCAGACATGTATTTGTTTAGACAGACATTATTAAACTGTCTGTCCTTATGCCAAAAATTAGCAAGCTAATAGGAAAACTCTACAGAAAACCTTCACACAGCCTTGGTTACTGTCAGGCTGTCACTAGACAAATAAACCATATTATTTAAAATACCTAACACTGCAGCTCAGCCATGATCTGTGGGTTGGGGAACTCATTTAATGTTCCTCATGGCAGTCAGTAGCATTGGTAAGTTCAGTCACACATTCTTACAAAAAACACGAACATGTAGATATTTCTCAAATACATGTTCTTTCATCTGCACAAACCCAAGGCAACTGCAAAACTAATTCTACAACCACACTTCTATGTTCTTAGCAAGTAAGACTTTGTTGAAAGTATTGCTATCAATTGGAGCTCAAGAATTGTTAGATGTATATTTCATGCCCAGCTGAAAGCCTACTCAAAACTCATGGACTTTATAGTTTTAAACTTGTGCAGAATATGCAAGACCAAACATTTGTGGGCTCAGTATCAATATTGCTGACTGAAAATACTTCTAATAATGTTTGTCAAATTACAATTTTTTGCCACCAAATTATTTTATTAATGCTAAGAAAGTTATCACAACTTCTTCTTTACAGCTTTAAATGATAAGTGACATGGTGATTCACAGACCATCAGAAAGTTTAATACTCTGAATACTCTTTACTAAAGAACCACTAATTTATACAAATAAATTATTAAAAACTATTTTTTCCTTTAACAGAAATTTTATAGTAGGTTTGGTTTTCAATACAGTTTATGGAGAAGAAAGATATTGCCTCAGTCAGTGGGAGATGTTAGGGTGGCTGCATCTTGCAAGTCAACATATGTCTGCATGGCTGATGTTGCAGTCAGGGCTTTGACTTTTTGCGACTTTTTCTAAGAAATTAGGACTGGTGGGAAGAGATTGGATCCAACAGAAAAAAGAAAAAGTACCATTCACATCAAACTCAGCAAGGTGGAGAAATTAAGTGAGCCTCAGTAGAAACAAAGCAAAGTTCTACACCAGAGTTTGAATAAACCCATGTAGCCATGCAGGCTGGGCTCTGCCTAGCTAAGCAGAAGTTGGGCAATAGAGAAACAGAGAATCCTGCTAGACTTCAAACCACAAGCCAGCTATGTGCCCTTGTAGCAGGAAGGTTAACTGCTTCATGGGCTGCATTACTAAAACTTCACTCAGAAGGCTGAGAGAAGGAATTAATCACCTTTATGTGTCACTTATGAGGCTACATCTGAAGCCCCACGTACAGAATTTCTACCCTTACCACCCAGTATAAGAAGCAGAAAATGAAGATGACTCACTAGGATGTTCAGAGATGGAGGAAGTGACATATAAGAAGGGGGTGCAGGAGCTGCATTTGCTAGGTACAGAGGGGGCAGGTTGAGGAGGAACTTAGTGCCATCTTCAACTGGTTAAAGGGCAGAAAAGACAGAGACATTATTCGTAAACTGCACAGTAAGAGAATGAGAGACAAGAGCTGCCTTGTGCAGAAAGGGAAAATCTGACCTGACATGGGAAAAAAATTCTCCACCCACGGGTGATGAAACACTGCATAGGTGTCCATAGCAGCTCTGAAACCTCAATAATTAGGGATATTGAAAACTCAGTGGGACAAGACTCTTTAGTTAGCCCATTTTTAAAGAAATGCTTTTATCACAGAAACTCTTTTCTAGTCTAAATTTTTCTGCAAACCTGTGTAACAATAACAGCTAAAAAAAAGATACAATTTGACAGAGATGATGAGGGGAAGAGCCACTGTATATAACTGCCATAATTCAAAGAAATGACACAAAATCTTACTTATTCTTTTCTTCCTGTAGAACTAAAATGATTTGTAAACAAACTCCTTTTATTTAACTCATTGTTTATAGTTCTTAACCAGCCATCAGCAACTCCAGATTTAATTAGTTCTCTTGTTCTTGTCATGAAATCAAATGAGTCTTCAAAAAGTATTTTTTTATTATTCTAAACAATATTTTCCTTTATTCAGAAAGTTTTCATTCTAACAAATACCAACAATAATAGTACAAATGCTAAATGTTTAAATCACCTACTTTTACTTTCTTAATTACCAGGTAATTGTTGGCATTTGATCCAAGCACAACTCTATCTGGAGTCAAAGGACAAACCTTATAAATTAGACAGCTTTTTGTGGGGTTGGATTAAATATGTTCAGGGAATGGGTGTTCACTGGTTTTTAGAGAGGAATCATGAATAACTAGCTAATAAATATCAAATTTCTACACAGATAAGTGAAATTATTGTCATGTTTTCTTCCATGTTTACTTTTAGTCATGTTTTTCTAATCTTGTAGGCAAAAAGTAATACAAAATTAAGGTAAGAATATGTGAGTGCATTGTTTAGAGTCCTTCAGCAGAGTATATAAGTTGGAAGCTACGAACCAACTAGCAAGCATTAGATTGCATTGAGCATTTACTTGCGTTTGCAGGTTTGGTTTTTTACTTCTGTGCTTCCATGGGCTTGTAATAGTGCACAGACAGCAGATCTATCTGTCATAGAGGTGCCTGCATGACCTTCCCTGGAATCCTGAAGTGTGCCAGAGGCATATGTGGTGTGATAGCTGCCCCACGTCATTAATGTGTGTGTCCCTCTCTGGTCACCAGCCAGGTGGTCCCTGGGTGCTGCCATCCACAATGTCTGGTGGTTGGAAATGTGGCAGCTATTCTATGAAGGGTCAGTTAATGTGTGGAGGCACCCGCCTGTGTGCCATTGTATTGGGCTAGACACTATCTGCATGTAACTCTTTTCTTCTTCACTCTTTTAATCTCTTTTCTTCCAATACTCTTTTCTTTCTCTTGTGGGTAACTTAAAACTGATGGATAGTATTTCACTAAATTGTATGGGGTTGGTATTTGCTAATGCTTTAGTGCAATGCTTTTCCCTGGTTGTATGTTATTTATCTAAACCCTTTTGGTAAATTCCTATTTTCTCACTAAATTAAAAGAAATTCTCTTAGAGAAAGCATGGTACCATTTTCTCCAGACACAAATTTGTAGATAATAATGAATCAAAAGCTTTAAAATCTTTTAAAGCCTTAAATAAAAGCAATATTCCCAGTTAAGCTTATATGGCTTTGAAACTGGGCTGTTACAACTAGTTTTACTTGGAAAAGGGATAGTACAATTCAAAATTCCTCATGGTAATTCTAAGACCACTTTCTGTGCAAATTGATCTTTTGGCTTCAGAACTTTGATTACCCTGTGACTTGCAGGTATCAAGGGCAAGGAGCTTATCAGATGGCTTAATGAGTCCACATACTACTGAGCAATTTCAGTCTCAAAAGCAGTATAAATGCATTAGTTTGGAACAATACAAGAGTGAAGACAGTGAGGCCTTTTAACCTGTTCCAAGCTGACTAGTTAGGGCCATTACTGTTAAACTAGGAGCCTGTAAGATTGCTTTGCTAGCCTGCAGTGCAGAGATATTTCTACAGTCTTAAAAAAACCCGAAGCAAAAAAGCCATGTGCCTGAATCTTCCCCTTTTTCTTTTTTTTTTTTTTTTAAATTTCTAGGAGAATATCTCCTTCTGAATTGGCACATTTACACCAAATTACACACAAATGTCTCCCTCTCTTCTTTTAGAATTTCCTATTCCTAATAAATTTTGCTGAGCAAGACAGGTTGCTGCCAAACTCAAACATCGATCACATGGAACAGCAAAGAATGGAAAGACAGAATGAATGCATTTGAGTAGATGACTTAAATGAAGGCATTATAAGAATTCAGCTTAGATCCAGGGCAAATCTCAAGGACTTCATAAAGCTTGGTTGGCCTTATGGTTAGTTCCTTGTTGTGATTACACATTTATTGCTTTTCTCCCAGATCGTTTTTAGATTTGTTTGTTTATGCTAATGAGTCCTTTGACTTTGTACATGGGATTTTACTTCACTGCTTCAGTACACCACTAGCCAATATGAAATCCAGGTCCACATGAATCACTTGGTGAAAAATATTGTCTAAGTATTAAGTCCTTTCACACATTTGGTGAATAATGGTTATATACAAAAACTTGATGCACCGATATGATGTGATTATGGGCATCGTCTAAAACACACATACGGAGTAAGAGAAAAAGAAAATATGAAAAATATTTTACGTTTTTGCATATGCAGAATTTAATGGATTTTTCCCTTTTAGAAATACAAACATTTTCCCATAAGAGTTTCTGAACTTATGTGACAGCCCTGTACATTGACAGCATTTGTTTTGGTACATTCAAATTTTATATGTATATGAGCACAAGCAAAGAAAGATATTTCTCCGTGCATGAGTGCAGAATATGCATGTTACAAATGACCTAATTTGTTAGTGAAAACAGGTGCTCTGTGTGCTGTATTCTCTATATTCACTAAGGTTATATTCACTAAGGTTAGCAATGTCAGAAGGGTATAAATATGAAGGAGGGTGACGTATTTATCATAATACAAGACAAAATTTATTATTATTGCTACTGCTACTACAAATGATATTGGCATTAGTGAAAATGTCTTGGCATAGAATATCTACCTACAGTGAGTTTTCTAAACTATATTGTCTGGTAAATTTTAAAAACAATTGAGAGAAAAAAAAGATGTTATCAATACAAAATGGCAAATATTCAGTAAATACGACTTCAGAAAAAAGTTGTTTCTAGGAAGAAATCATTAGATCGTTTTTATCACTGAATTTTACTTTCCTAAATATGAAGTTCTATCAGTTCTGCATATCCCGGAAGCAAAAGGCTAGAGAAATTAACATTTTTCAGATGTACTTTTGACACATGCTTTCTAAGCTGATGAAAGAAACTGTGGGAGATGGACTGGAACGTGACAGTTGCAGTGTAACTGTCAGGATCTAACCAAAAAGCACAGAAGAATACGCTAATGGCTGTGAACTGCACTCCTCAGAGCAGCTTCAGCCAGTCTGCACTAATAACAGAGCAGGTACCCCTCGGTGATGACACTGTGCTTAATTTATTGAGCACCTACCACATGTAATAAGTTACCACTATCACCTGCAATAGTGAAATCAAAACATCTAGGCTGACATAGACAGATTTGTATCCCCACCTCCCACCTTTATAAATAGCAGCTAAAAGAGCTATAAACAGCTGTCAACATGAATCTTATTCATCTGTCCAACAGCTAGTACTTTTCATGCCACTGAATATCTAAATGGGCAGGTCCTGCTCCTATGAAGCATTTAAAAGAATTTAAAGAGGTTGTCATTCAGACACTTTAGATCACAACATACCTGTTATTTCTACTGTGTGCATTAGTGCTTGTGTGTGTATTTAGCCCTATATAAACGCGGGCAGACTTTTTACCTCACTCAGCTTTTCCTACGTTTCTGTTAAGTGAATAGATTATTAACAGCTCCCTGGCCAGCTTTGTGGGCCAGTTTCATTCCACAGAAAAAAACTTATGGCCAACTAACAAACCAAAGAAAGTTGAGATTTAAGGAATAAATGTTTATAGACCATTAACTAATGCCTGTCTCAGTAGTGAGATGGAAAGAGATGGAAGAGAGGTGTTGCTACCTTATTTTACTCATTCACATATTATATAAATGGACAGCAGGAAGACCAAGGTCTCCAATCATCAAGGTATCAATTCTGTTTCCACTGAAATCTGTGTAAATAGGAGTAAAAGGATAGAAGAGCATGGGGACTCATTTAAAGGGTGGAAAACTGTATAATTACTTTTTTTAAAGTTTATTTATTTATTTTCTATCAAAAAATTAACATCAGTCAGGAGCCTCACCATATCCAATTTCTCATATTGACTTAAGGGTATCCCATTTGCAATAGACCATGAAGATTTTAAAAAATGGATTGTCACAATCTTTTATGCTGTGCAAGGAAGTAACACTTTTCTCTTTCTTTCTCCCAATTGGTTGTTCTGACAGTAAGGATGGGATCAGAGCTACTCTTATACAACTTCCAACAACCTTGTATTTCCTCCTTCTGATCGCATGTGTCTTGAACATCAGGCTTCAGACGGACTTACATCCAGTGGAAAATATGGCAAAACCTCTTCTTTCTTCTCTGAGGAATCTCAGATGGTAACAATTCCCTTTTAATGGCAGTCTAATGCTCATGCACTGTAGTCCATATTCTGGTGGACCACTGAAGAAACAAAGATGTACTTTTAAAAATAAACATGCACAGCTTTGAACTCAGTGAGTTTATTAAGTATGTGTTTGAACTGGACTCTGTTCATTCAAGCATGTACAGATGTGTGTGCACAGACAGCCTCAGCTGAGCAAACAGCTAAAGCAGATGTTGGACACTAAGATTTGGGTAGCACCTCAAAATGCACCGTGATGTAGGCAAGGAGGATCTTTCTATCTATATGCTGCTGTATAAAACAAAGTTTAAGGGTGCAAAGGAAATTGTTCTAATTTCAAAGTGTGACTGAGAGGCTTGCAGGCTACGAAAAACATGACTGAATATTGTGCTTTACTGTTTCTGCAAAAGAATGGAACATACAATTACTCGGGAGCTTACAAAACTGCATTTATATACACATTAAGGTAGAAACAAATGGTAGAGATTCAAATAGGAAGGATAAAGGGAAATCAACAAAGCAGTGGTATGTTTGCTAGGCAAAAATTTTGCTAGTGCCATGACTATAAAATAAGGCAGGCAAGTGTTAAGGATGGGTTGTTTGACTCACATGGAACATTTACTGTTACTGGAATTGTTGGATAACTGTAACAAAAATTAAATCACGATATTTGCCTGTCACCACAGCCAGAAAGGAGTATTCTTACCCTCTAATCTGTACAGTATTGTCAATGCTGCTCCCTTTTTGTGTCTGTATGCGCATGGCTAAATTATTTTATGTTTTTTCTTGCTTTGAAACATGAAATGTAGGATGTTATTTCATATTGTACAAATGCTTAATTGGCAGGCATGGAACTGTATTAACTTTCCAGAAAATTTAACAGAAATTTTTCTCCGTAGTGGTACTAACATTTTAAAGGGAATTTTAAGATAAGCTGCAGTCAGACATGGTTCATGCGGTTATAAAGCTACACTGATATTAATGTGTCAGGGACTAAGAATTAAATGTTAGACTCTGAGCAGCTGTATGTCACAAGAACTCTCTATAGATGTAGGATCTAAGAATAATCTTGTTCCCTCTGATAACATGAAGGAAGGCCTGTTGATCAAGTGTCTCAAGCCTTCACCTAGAGTTGTTACTGTAGTGTAAAAATTAAGGTTAGCTTCAAAGAAGTATTTAAATCTTTTTAGAGTGTGATTAGTCATCCTTTGAAGGTAGTGCAACTAATAATTTGCTTAAGGGTAGACACATGCTTTAAGCGCCTCAAAACAATGGGAAATTAATTAAAATTAGAGTTTATTAGTCAAATAAATTGAACAGAATTACTTACAAAAACATTGATGATAGTAATAGGAGGACTGGTTAGCTCTGTGCTAGTCTATCAAATGAGACTCAAGCAGCAAACCATGTGCTGTGGATAGGGGTAAAACAAAATTCCTGCACCGTTAGGCGTGAAAGTGAGCTTACCACTCATCACTACGATATTTTTTCCCTTTTCTATCGGTGTCCTTATGGAGGACTGAATCTTTGAATGCAGAGAATCTCCATAGACTGCCTACTTCTCTTGAAAGCAGATGAGAAATCAGTCAATTGTATCTCATGCATGAAATTCAGGAGCAGAGAAGAGGCCCTGGTGCTTGTCACTTGTTACTGCATGCACATTTTCAGCATAAAGGAGAAACTGCAGGGGCACTTATGTGATACAAGTGTCAAAATAGTGTGACTAATGCTCAAGGCATGAGAGTTGACAGTTTTGAAGGGAGATGAATAATCTGGAAGTGAGTGTCATGAAACAATAAGATGATGGCATACAAAGAGGCAAGATGTCTCAACACGTTTTCTGTAGGGATGCTGAACAAGTGACTTACGGAGGGATTTCTAGATAGGATAAAAGTGTCAGTGTGATGTAAATTTAAAAAGAACACCAGAAACACTTAAGAAGGTGTAAAACGCAGTTGTTACTATTCCAGATGACTACTGTGTTGGCCTTGCATGACGAGGTTCTGGGAGTACAGTGGTGGCTTCTGCGAGAAGCTTCCTCCAGGTCCAACAGAGCCAATGTAAAACAAGTCCAACAGAGACACACTGTGGGCCGAGGCTGAGCTGGAGCCCAGCAGCTATGGTGGGAGCACCTCTGGAATAACAGATTTAAGAAGAGGAAAACACTGCAGTGCAATGACATTTGCAGCTGGATAAGAGAGACATGAGAATATGTGAGAGAAATAGCCCTGTAGACACTGAAGTCAGTGAAGGAGGGGGAGGAGGTGCTTCATGAACCAGAGCAGAGATTCCCCTGCAGACTGTGGGGAAGACTGTGGTGAGACAAGCTGTGCCACTACAATCCATGGAGGTCCATGATGGAGCAGAGATCCATCTGCAGCCTGTAGAGGGCTCCATGCTGGAGCAGGCGGATGCCTGAAGGAGGGCGTGATCCTGTAGGGATCCCATGCTGGAGCAGGCTCCTGGCAGGACTTCTGAACCATGGAGAGAGGAGCCCAGGTATTAAAGCTATGACCCTGTGGGGGACCCACACTGGAGCAGCCCGTTCCCAAAAGGCTGTACCCTATGGAAGGGACCCACATTGGAGCACTTTATGAACAACTGCAGCCAGTGTGAAGGAGAACAAACTTTACATTACAGAAATCCATGGAGGACTGTTACCCGTGGGAGGGACCCCATGCTGGAGCAAAGGAAGAGTGTGAGGAGTTCTCCTCCTGAGGAAGAAAAAGCAGCAGAGACAATGTGTGATAAACTGACCACAACCTCCATTCTATGTCCCCCTGTGGCGTTAGGGGAGAGGAGGGAGAGGAAATTGGTGGTAAAGTTAAACTCAGGGAGAAGGGAGGAGTGACAGGGGGGGGGTATTTTTGAGATTTAATTTTACTTCTCATCACCCTACTCTGATTTGATTGATAATAAATTAAACTGATTTCTCCTGTTTTGCCCACTACAGTAACTTGTGAGTGATCTCGACTTGTACTTATCTCAACTCACCACTCTTTCATTTATATTTTCTTTCCCTGTGCATATGAGGAAGGGAGGAGGGGAGTGATACAATGGCTTTGGTGGTTACCACAACTATATATGCAAATATGTCACATTACTACACTTCCTTTAATTATTCCCCATTAAAAATTATTTAGAGTCTGAAGGGAACATACAAGAGCTTAAAATTTTCACAGAAACAACAAGATTCATTTCATACTAACTTCACAGTTACCTTCTGCCAGATGGAATTTTCACTGTTACTGCACACATTGACAAGTGAAAACTAAAAATGCCGATGTGGGCTCTCCTACTTAGTCTGAAACCTGTGTGTGAAGTTGCATTTCTTGCATCTTTCGAATCAATTGCTTGCATACCACAGGAATGAAAAAGACAACATATACGAAGTATGCACTACAGTAAAGATGTTTAGCATTCCTAGGAAAATGTTCTCAATTGCCATGTTTTTCCAATCTCTATTAGAGTGAAATAGTGGACTATCACTTCTCAGAGGGAGAGAGCTCTCAGCCCTGGAACTGCAATTAAGCCTCTTAGCAAATAGGTATTCAGGGTGTTCATTGGGCATGTGGGAGTCCCCAGTTGAGTTTGTTTGCTCTGCAGTCATCTAACTAAAACAGCATCAGGTATTAAATGTAGACTCTTCATTTCCCAGATACAATACTGAAGTGTTATTCTGTGGAATAACGAAAGTATGGTCAAAAGGTGGGTTATCTCCAATAAAGATGACTAAGAGAAACTTTTAAAGCTATTGGAGTCTGAAGAATGACCGGAACTTGGTAAGGTATTGACCTGTACCTCCATTTGTCTGTCTCCCCAGAAAGTACCTTGAAAAATCATTTCACGGTCCAAAATGTGCTTCATAAAGAAACATATTTAATTAAAATATTCCTATCTCAATCCAGCACTTAGTAAGTACCACAGCTGTGTCTCAGGTATGTTTTTAAGAACCCATTAACAACTATGTTGGTCATATTTCTGAGATGATTGCAGAAGTTAAAGAAATATTTTAAACATACTGTTGTACATCCCATAAGAGCTGCACAAACTGGTATCAGAATAGTTCTCAGTACAGTAAATTTTGGTGAAAAAAATGTATATTGCTCAAATTCAGTCAGACTAACTTCTTATTTCTCCAATTTTTCAAGAAAATATCTATAATATAATTTGACAGTAAATAATTCAGATGGCTTAACAGTAGATGAACGAGTTTGGTGGCATAATATGTAGGATTTTATTTGCCTTAATATTTGATATACAGCATTTCAATGACACTGCACACCACATCTAACAACTCTGTTGTAGTTCAGACTGAAAAAGCAAAAAAATCCATTTTTTTTTGTGTTTGTTTTTGTGTGAAACCTGTCTATATACAAAGGGTCAAGTAAATGGGAATAAAAGCAATCCATAAGGAAGAACAGGTGTTCTGCTTTCCAGTCTTGGCTCTCCCTCTAAGAAGGTCAGTCACTTCTGTCCACCTGTTCCAAATACCCTGTTCCACTACAAGCCTTCCATCAGGTTTGTCTCCATTTCCATTTTTCTTCCTTTTCTGAACTTCCTTTTCATTTCTTCTTGCTTGTGGACCACCTCCCACTGTTTCCATCTCTAATCTATAACTTTTTACAGTGACTATAATCAGAGCCAAACAACATTCACGGTCAGGTAAAAATATTTTTTGAGTCTATTCTTCAACAGATGACAAGCCATAAAGAAATAAAATTACATAAAATATTTGGAGTAAACTGACTTCTCCAATAATAACAATTTACTACTGCTTTTATGATTTTCTGTTTTTAAATTCTGGTGAACTTAATTGACTCTCTCTTCTGAGGTTTATCATTTACACTAGAACTTTACTGTGTTAGATGCAAGGCATGCCATTCAGGATTTGGAAGACAAATGTCTAGAAGCTGATTATTTTTACTTTTTGATACGATTTTGATTTTCTATTCAGTCAAAGCTAGTATCAAAAATGACAAGGCACTTAAGAACTTGTTTATGTGGTACACAAATGTGCATGAACAACTGCATTTTTATTTGACTGAGTGAAATCAAATTACTGTATTTGGTTTTCTTTCAACACAACTCAACAGTGCTTTCTGCATTCACTACTAAAGACAACTGGGTAGAATAGAATGACTTGTAGAGCATGTAGACCAAAAGATTCACTCACCTAATTTCTGATTTAATATCGAAGTTAAAATTTTGTTCAACTCAGTTTGCCTGTTGTGATGAAAAATGTTCCAGCTCTGTTTTGACCTGATGGATTCAGGATGATTTTACGCAGTTTGTGTTTGTAGATGATTTCTGTATTAGCAGTTAAGGTTCTTTTTCTCTTTGGATTACTCCTGGTAGTGAAGATCATATGCCTAAAATATAGTAAACATAATTTGTGAAACTATGAGCAGTTTTGGTAACCTAATTTAAAGGCATGGAGAAGTAAAGACATTTATTCTATTTAACATTAACTGTAAGTGATTTATTTACCTGTCATAATTTACCTTGCATCTCCTCTGTCCTTACTAGCCAAAGGCACAGTTTTTCACACACAATACCAAGAAGAGCTGACGAGGCTCTCCATGGCAGAGATTTCAGCATAGCTTCTGCTGTGCTGTGCCAAGGAAAAGCATCAGAGTTGGAACTGTCCTGCTCCTGCTTAACCCCTTGAGTTTAAATCTGACTGCTTCCAGCGGTGTCAGAAGAAACCAGAAAAGGGCAAGACAAAAAAATTAGTGCTTGTATCTTTCCACCTTCTTTGGATGTCTTGTGTTGCAAAGTCTCATATGGGTTCTCTGCGAACAACTCTTCCAATCAGGCATGCCCAAATATTCCCACAGATGTTTTAAGACCTCTTGGCTATTGATCAGTAGCCCTCTGGCCAGAGGAGATACTTGAGCTCTGTTTTTACCACAAATATATGTTGTCCTCTTTTCAACCTAACTCTAGAGATAAGTTGACCTCTCTGATGGCTGCTGGCATTTATTAGAAATCCCTTTCTTTTTAATACTTCATATTTTCCTCAAGCATTTCCTTCAAGAAACATTTAGACATCTGCTAGTGGGTTTGGTGGATTTCCGACTTTCAAATCCATATGCTGAGACATAAATAGTACCAGAGTTGAAATTGACAGGATGCATTATGAGAATCTCACTAGGAACCTTTCAGCATTGCTGTGTTTCTAAAACAAAGTTTAGATCCCCTGCCTTTCAATGCTGACCTTAATC
The DNA here is from genome assembly GCA_013390005.1 of Calyptomena viridis. Lineage (NCBI taxonomy): Eukaryota > Metazoa > Chordata > Aves > Passeriformes > Eurylaimidae > Calyptomena > Calyptomena viridis. The sequence goes on from WEIV01007778.1 coordinate 90,748, forward strand.
AGTACAGATTGGTGGAGATCAAGTATCTTCAGATTTCATCAGGAACTGTATATTTCAGTCTGTGAGGTGACTTCAAACACTTACACTCAACTACTGTTTCACAAGCCTGTTTTGAGGATTGACAACAGTCATAGGAAAAAAAGTCATTGGAATGGTACTCGTGCATATTTGTGTCGCATTGCCAGCATATTTTCACAAAGGTGAAAAAATATAATTCTTAAAATTCAAAAGGAGAATATAAATTAACTAAAGCAAAAATTTCTGCATATGAAGATGGACCTGATAGTAAGGACCACTGTGCATTTAACTAATAGACTGAGAAATTGGTTGCTTTGTCAAAACATGAGTTCTACTGCACATTAACTACCTAATAATATAGGCTGTGATTTACATTGCTTGCTTTTTTAACAAGATTTAGCCTAATCCTGAAATACACTGCTGACAAATCAATCCACAAACTTTATATCTCTATGGGTGCTTGCAAGGGACCAATGCAGACAGAAATAGAAATTCTATTTAAGTACTTCAAAAACAAAGTTGATGAAATACTTCATATCTAGTTCTTATAAGCAATTAATTCTCTGTTTGTCAGTATCAAAAAGTAGAAATCTACAATGGAATCTGTGCTTGGTTTTGAGTGAGAAGTGATCAGTAACCACTCAGATGAGCAGCAATATCAAAATCTACAAATACGAAACATTAAGGACAGTCAAGACATTGCTTCATTTGCCTGACAGCATCCCCTCCTCTGAATGCATATTGAAACACTTCATCCAAGGCATAGAAACTTAAAATTAATAAGAAGGGATCTAGCTATATTCAGCATTCAGTGAAAGCCTCGAACTGTGGAAAAGTTGTTGAGTCCTCAATTTAATAAACATCTTATCCTTGATTTATGTTGACAATGTTTGCATTCATTATTCCATAAACATTTTATATCTACTCTATCAATCTCTTCTCTGCATGCAGGAATGCTGGTTAAAAGCATAAACGGCAATGGGAAAAGAGTCTAAACAAATCTCAGAGACTCAGATGTCAGAATTTCAGTGATTCCATTTATATCCAATACATGAATATCACTGAAACAATTTCTAATGAGTCTCTTCTCAAAAATTTTCTAACCAGAAGTTACTTACATTCTATACACAACAAGAAACTTTTCTTTGTAACCTTGTAGAACATTCATAGCAATGACACAATTTTAAGATATCTTCAACTTTTGTGCATTGTATTTTGCTAAAATAGAAAAAAAATCATTGAGAATAAAACAATGTCTCGATATGGGCATTTCAAACTGAAAACGTTTTTGTAAATCAAATCCCATTTTCAAAAATTACCATCTTTGAAAATTAAAGCAAACTTATTATACTGGCCTTTGCTAATAAACTTGCCATTTTCCTTTTCTGCTTGTGATGACAGAATACAATTACTAGGTTTTCTGATAGCAATCACTGCATGACAAAGTTCTGTTGTGGTTTTTTGCTTATTTGTTTGTTTTATCTTGAAGAGCAATCTATGTAAATATGGGTTTCTATGAAAATATGACACCGTCTACCATAGATATACTTACAGCCAATAACAAACCCACCAAACTGAAATGAACACTTTCTGTGAAATTTTAAGAAAGTGCCGTACTTTATTTGTTTGCTTCATAAAATTACACAATACCATAACATTTTGAAATCAGTTTGATGTTGATACTGGCTTCCACAAAAAAAAATGTGTTCAAGACCAGTTTTCAAATGCAGAAAAGACTGATAAATTATAATTATCACAAATATGATGAGGCATGAGATGAACTGTGCAGAGATGAATAGAAAATATGAAGCCCTTAAATTCACTAAATTATCTAAACAAATAAACCAAAGCTGTTGATATGTAGTAAGAACAATTTATAAGAAAAGAAGATCACAAATAGTTCTATTGAGATTTACAAGAAACTACAATAGAATGAGGACTTTATCTACAAAATACAAACAATCAAAATGTGTTCCACAGTCCACAGAAATTTAAGATTTCAATTGAATCCTACTGCAAAAAAAAAAAAAAAAAATCACTTTGGTTTCACTGTATCAGATTTTTCTTCTCAGGGCAATGAAAAAAAAATTCAACAGATTTAGATGATGTTTGTTGCTTTTAAATTTTTAGTCAAGGTTATGATGTTTACCCTTTTTTTTTCTTTTTCTTTTGTTATAAGGATATGCTAGTATTCATTAGATAAAGGAAACCACAGTTGCTTTCTCTTCAAAGAAGTGAAAAAAATTAATAGAGACCAAAAATTTTAGAGAAGCTAAAATTTTACCTTAAATAAAATAAATGTTTAGAAATGTCTACAATGAACTTGTTACGTAAACTGTAAAATTAAAGCATTGATAAACAAATAAAAGGCTGTTAAAAGCCGCTGTATATTCTGCTATCCTTGTACCAATTCTCATGTGAATTACACCAATTCTAGAACATTCCATGTACATTCTTGTACTCTATTGCATATTCCAAATTTAGTCTTGAAATAAGAAAAGAGTCAGATTTCAACTTTTGCCAATGCAATACAGCATACATTTGAAACAGAAAGAAAATGCAGACACAACTTATATTACTTAAAGTAGCAAAGTAAGTAGAATTTGACCTTTAAATTAGACTAATAAAAACAAATAACAGTGATTCATTTCCCAACATTATCTCTTCAAGGCTCATTTCTAAAGAGTTCTTCTGCTTTTCATTTAAATACATTTGTGTCCTTGGACATATTCCGTAAGCTTCCCTACGGAATTAAAGCTCAAATGTCATTTATAATGACATCTTTCAAGTCCCTGAACCTCTAGGTGAGTGTTGGGAGAGCCAAGTCCCTCTCGCTGTAAGTGAAGAGGAGGTTCAGGATCACTTGATGAAACAATAACCACAAGTTTATGGAGCCTAATGAGTTGCACCCCAAGGCAAATGGCTGATGTTGTTTCCAGACACTCTCCATCACATTTGAAAGGTCATAGTGGCCAGGTAAAGTCCCTGGTGCCTGAATAAAGGGAGTCATGACTCCTATTTTTAAAAAGAGAAGAAAGGAATATCTTGTGAATTACAAGCTGGTAAGCCTCATCTCTATGCCTGAGAAGGTCCTCATGGGAGCAATGTTAAGGCAGATTCAAGACAAGGAGGTGATCCAAGATAGGCTTTATTAAGGGCAAATCGCATCTGAGCAACCTGGTGTTCTGCTATGATGGAGTTACTGTAACGGTCGACAAGGAAAGACAGACCTGTGCCCTCTACCTAGACTTCTGTAAGGTCTTCAACATAGTCCCTCATGGCATCCTCATTTCCAAATTGAAGAAACATGGGTCAGAAGGGTGGACTATTCAGTGGTAATGAATTGGCTGGATGGATACAGTCAGGGAGTTGTGACAACTGGTGTCCCTCAGAGTTCTCCCTTGGCACTGGTGCCCTTCAATATCTTTAGGAATGAGACCAAGATAAAGAAAACCAACCGTATAATGGGCCGAACCACAAGAAGGGCTTGAGGAAGGTGATTCTCCCCCTCTACTCTCTCCTTGTGAGACCCCACATGGAGAGCTGCATCCACTACTGCGTTTATCATTTGCCGAGCTATTGTATCAATTTGTTACATCCTTTCAAAATCCTGACTGTTTGGATGTATGGGTAAATTGTGTTTCACAAAGTGTTACTTTTGTTTTGACATTTTCTCTGCTAACAGTATAATGATCAACAGAAAGATCATTTTTTCATATTTCCATTTCCACTGGAGGTGATTAAAAACTAATTGTCTGTCATTTTGTGTAACTATGGTTTTATGTGTTGAAAATGTGCATGACAACATAAAAAATGGTTTTGATAAAAGCATAATATTTTCAAAGTATAGAGGATGATCAAAAGTGAAGATTGAAAGAAAAAGAAATTTAAAACAGCAATGCAATTTTATATGAATATTTGACTGGAAAGTTTTCTAACTTAGCCTGAGCTTCACCATGTCTCAGAAGTAGTTCACAAGTATTTTGTTTTGAGTGGCCAACCTAGTCTCATTAGTTATTAGTAAAATTCAAATGTTTCAGAAGTTAGATGCTTCTGTAAGCTAATGAAATCACTTGAGACAAGGACATGCAGGTAGTATTCTCCTGAGTAAAGAGTATTTTTTAAGCCTGTCAGAATGCCTGTTTCCTGACAAAATAACAGACAAGTTATTCTGTCCTTTTTTTTTTTCATGAAACAAAGAGGATGTGCTGAATGCAATGGAGTGCTGACAGAGTGTTATGCAAAAAACTGAAACAGAAGAAGGGTGTCAGGTGTTAGTATTTCTATTTAAAAGAAATATTTTCATGGGGAGACAGTATTTTTGAGACAAGAAGACTAAGAAAACAGAAAAGTTAAGTACATTCTATAAATTTCACTTTTCCCGTCCCATTAAACTTCTAGAATTAAATGGTACCGTGTACATACATACAACTTTTGTGGATTTTTAGGAATGGAAGAAAAGCCATATATAACTATAATACAGATAACCTTTGCAATTGTGAATCCAGTCAAATTTCTGTAGTTCATGCTAAGGCATCTATTTAAAAAATAAGGAGAAAAAACACCTAAAACACATTCAGAACTGGCTTCATCCAGTGCTTCCCAAAAGCTGGTCCAGAACTGTTATAGGAAGCTCACTAAATGATTCTATGAAAAGTTCAGAATGATATATGTATACTTCCCCATGTGGAACTAACCAATCAACCACACCTGGGTAGAATCAAACTAGTAAAAAAATATTCAAAGTTATGCCTAAGTTTTAAGTGGTTCTGTGTGAAAGCTAGTTCTGTATATGAAGAATACAATGGTTGTGGAAACCACTACATCAATACTACATGGTAAGATGGTATATTCTTAAAAAAAATATGCATACAATCGTAGAATTTAGAAGTGTAGAACACATACTGCTCTAATTCCCTCCCCTGACCCTAATACCCCTTCAGTTGTACTGCCTGACTTAGACAATAGTATCCAGATCCGAGTTCTGCTTTTTTCAGTCCTTTGTTCTCTTGAATGATAAGGTTATCACATTTTCTGTCAGCAGTAAAGTTAACTTATAGAGAAAAGTACTCCAAAAATTCCTGAGTGAAAATTTAAAAACAATGAGAGATCAGGGACTAAAAGGGCATTTAAACATAATTTAAAAACTAGAATAATCCTTTCCTGTTATATATAGTTCTATAGCAAAATACTTGAGTGCCATTTAGAAATGAACTTGAGTTATATCTTCTAAGCAGAAATAAGATTCTCAACTACAGGGGCAGTTGACTGCAATTTAACTTGCAGTATTATTTCTCTGAGTCTACAATAGTGCAAGTTCTGTCATTGAAGAGCAGCAACAGCTAAGAAAATCCAGGCCAAAATTCATGTCTAATTTGTTTCCTCCAAATTTTGTCATTCTAGTTTACCTTTAAAAAATAAGTGAGATCTGTGTTGGAGAAATAGTGTTTTGTCTTTAACTTTTAGGAAGTCTTCCTTGTGGTAAATGTAGGAATGTTTTTTCTCAAAATAAAAGTTGAGAAAATAATTTATCTCAACCGAGTTGAGAAAATAATTTATTTCATGGGGGGAGAAGTGTTCTTTCTAGCCATAGGCCAGAGTCAGACCTTAATCTCAGTTTAATTCTATGGTGATCCCTAAGTGACTGTGGTATTACAACTTGCTTTACATACTGCTCTTTGGTGGCCAGATACTTCTTTTGGTACAACAAAGTATAATGTTTTTCATAGTAAGAATGTTTTCATGTGAATATATTAAAAGGCAAGTGGTTGGTTGGTATAGTTCAGGTTGCCCCTCTCTACTCTGCACTGGTGCACCCTCACTTAGAGTTTTGGGCACCACCAAGGACACAAAGCTATTAGAGAACATCCAAAGAAGGGCAATAAAGATGAAGGGCTTTGAGGAGAAGCCTTATGAGGAGCAGCTGAGGTCATTTGCTCTGTTCAGCCTCGAGAAAAGGAGACTGAGGGGAGACCTCATTGCAATCTACAACTTCCTCATGAGTGGAAGAGGAGGGACAGACACTGATCTCTTCTCTATGGTGAACAGTGGCAGGCCCAAGGGAATAGCCTGGAGTTGTGTCAGGGGAAATTTGGGTTAGATATTAGGAAAAGGTTCTTCACCCAGAGGGTGGTCAGGCACTAGAACAGGCTCCCCAGGAAAGTTGTCACAGCATCAAGCCTGACAGAGTTCAAGGAGCATTTGGACAATGCTCTCGGGCACATGTTGAGATTCTTGGGGCTATCCTGGACAGGGCCATGAGCTGCAATTGATGACATTCATGGGTCCCTTCTAACCCAAGATACTATATGATTCTAAGTTGTCATATGGCTACATATTTACAATACAGACACCCATTGAAAACCCCAATTTACCTGACTGTATAAAGATAAAAGTAATTTGCCATAAAATTTGTTCTTTTATTCTTCTCATAAAGCTATACCTCTTTCTCTTTCATCTGTATCACATTGCCAAGAGTTGTCCCAACATACAGAAAAACACAAAATTTAGGACATGGGTACTACAGCACTCCTGGAATCCAAAAAATATGACGCGGTTTGGTGCTGCACATATTTGGGATGTCAATACAGCATGGTAGAAACACTGTAGGACTGACAGCTTGCTAGTAAATATTGCCAAGCAGTTAAAGCTGCTCTACTCAAACAATATAGTAAATAGATTTACTTTGGCATGCTGATGTTTTGATTTTCTTTGCACATTTTATCTGCACATTGTTACTACAAAGCTGCATGGGGTGTTTAAATTTTAAAACATACTATGCTAATCTTTCAAAAAAATTTCATTAACTTGAAAACTGTAAATTAATACTTCCCTACAGTTAAAAATACTGCAATAAAATGGTCTTTCAGCACATGATGTAGTGTCCTGCAGAGTATAAGCAGTAGGAAAAATATCCTTAATGGCATGTAGATTTAATTTATAGGACTACAACATTTGCTTTGAAAATTTAGTCTCTATATCTGTCTGTCAGCTTTTCAGCAAGAACTGTAACTTCTATAGGTGGTTGCTCTTTGTCTTAGTTGAGAAAGACAAAAAGTATTCAGATTTACATTTCCAGAAGTATTTCAATGAGGGTGTTTCTATTTCATTTAAGGACTACAGTATCTGTTGGTAAGTATCTATTCTGTGTGCCATTATAAAATCTACTTTATCCTAACATTTTACCATACATTTAATTGCCATTTCATTTAGAGCAATTTCTTACAGAAAAGGGCTATAAAATTTAACAGGCAATGATAACTCTTAGTTTCAGTTAACCAAGACATGAAATTTGAATTTAATTCCTGTTATATAATTAATTGTCCTTGAAACTGAAGAAAGATAGGCAAGACACAGGGAATAGGATTTTAAAATAGTATGACTTCATTGTATTTCACATCTGGGAAATATCAGACAGTAAGCCAGTCAATGTAGGCCATTCCTCCCTTCATAGCTTTGCCCAAGGCAGGTCTCTGCTGCCAGTTAGTCTCCTTCATCTTCCATCTCACTGGGTACAAGTGCTGTAGATGAGCATCTATGTCTTTTGTATTGTATAAGGTTGAAAGGGGAAGGAACAAATTATGGATTTTTGCCAAGTACTAACCATTTCTCCCGCTTTTGGTACATCCTGTCTCTGGTTTCTTAGAATAATGCTTTTCTGGTATCTATAATTTCTTTATATGCTTTGTAATTAAGCTATTGGACATTGTAATTTCAAACCCTCTTGCAAGACTCTCATGTGAAGGGAAACAGAAAAAAAAGAGAATTTCTGTCTTGTGAGTGTTAATAGATTTTTTTAGAACTATTCAATGTCCCACTTCCCAAAAGTTATGTCCAAACCAGCCTACTAGGGATCTTTTTAATTGAGACCCTTCACTAACAGATTTACTGAATTTGGATGGGAAGTTTTTCAGGGAGTTCACTAAATAGTAGGAGAGCAAGACCTCTAAGCAAGCCCTCCTGTGTGTAATTTTGCCATTGAGAGCTAACAGCACCTCAATACCACAGGCTAACTCTAATCAGTTTACAAAAAGTACAAATTTATTAATATCAAACCACGACAATTTAAGAGGATTTGATACATCTCTGATAACATTCTAACTACAAAAATATACTGTGGCTATGTACAGGCAACTTACTAGCAAGCTACACAAGCAGGCACCAAACAACTTAATATCAAAACTTTTTGCACTAGTGTAGGGTAATTAAAAGTATTTTACTAGAAGAAAATACTCACATGAGAGTAAAATGCCCCAAACCTTAAAACTTAACAAAATAATCTTAACCGCAAAGCAAACCTAATAGCGATACACCCACTCTAGAGCAAAATATAGTATAAAATATAAAAAAGGAAAGAAAGCAAAATGAGTTAATAATCACTGACCCCAAAATCTTCAAAGTAGAGTGGAAAGAGAAGAGGCATTCATCAGCTACCTCTGCAAATATTCTCCCCGATTTTTCTCTTTATTTTATCTCTTTTATATCTTTTTTTCCTCTTAAAAAAGTTGGAGTGACAGTCAGGCAAATAAACCTTTTGGGGATGTTAAACCATTGCTTTGGGACAGGAAAAAGACAGAGACAAACTTATGAGGATTTCATGCCTCCAGGATGACTTGGAAAGAAAGGCTATGAGATTTCCATCTCACCCCATTCTTCAGTCCATCCTGTTTCACATTGAGCCTTATCAGTTTCTGGGAATGTCTCCCCAGGTGTTGGGGTCTTCCAGAAAACATCAAGAGCTTCTCTTCTTTTGTTACCTTATCTGTCAACCCACACAAGACATTTGAGGAAGTCAAGATACTTCATGAGACCTATTTAACTAGAGAGAAATGTCATGACTCAGTTACAACACAAGAAGCTGGTAGAAGCAGGTGTAGGGTATAAAACAGGAAGTTAAAAGCATTGCCCAGGTTGTGCAGTGATGGTGTTAGGAAAGCCAAAGCTCAGCTAAAATTGAGAACTGCAAGGACACTGTGGGCTACAAGACCTACCACTGCATTATTTCAACCACCTGAATTAAGGAAATGGAAGCCTACTGCTCAGTGAGGATGGTGATTTAGTGACTGTGGGTGCAGACTAGACTGAGGTGGTAACAGCCCAGTTTCAAAGTCATATAAGCTTAACCATGAATATTACTTTTGTTTAAGGCTTTAAAAGTTTTTAAAGCCTTTGGATCATTATTATCAACAAATTCGCATCTGGTGAAAATGGTACCACACTTTCTCTAAGAGAATTTCTTTTCATTTAGTGAGAAAATAGGTGTTTCAGCAAAAGGGCTTACAGGAATAACATACAACCAAGGACAAGCACTACATTAAAGCATTATACCAACCCCATACAATTTAGTGAAATACTATTCATTGGTTTTAAGTTACCCACAGAGAAGGAAAAGAGTAGAGAAAGAAAAGAGATTAAAAGAGTGAAGAAGAAAAGAAAAAATAAAAGAGAGAAAAATAGTTACCTTCAAGAGTCACATGTTGTTAGGTCTCTAGACAGAAACATCCCCTTGTCTTGAGACAGCAGACTGAACCTTCTCAAATTGGAGGCCCTGTGCAGCTGTTTGAATATGGTTTGGCTACTGTGGCCACTCCCTCCAGATGGGACATCCGGTCCACCAACCACTCGATGCCCTCCAGGCCAGAGTGAGAGATGCCACAGCCAGTCAGGAGCTCCAAGAGCTCCAGGAGTTGTGGTGTGGGTGGGCCGACAGACAGGCTTTCCTTGATTGACAGGCAGTCATATGGTTCTCAAGCCATGTGCTTCTCCATGGACTTAGCCATCTTGGCTGCAGACCATGTGCTCTGTGGGCAGGACTAGTCATAACAGCAGCAGGCCCAGCCCTTCTCCCACATATACACATGCACACGCACACACATATCAGCTGGTTTGTTCTGACGGAAATTATTAATGAAGTGAGATTCAAATCCAAGATCTCACAGAGGTACACAGTGCCTTCCATGCCTGAGCTTTTGCAGGTAAGATACCATAGATACCTGTGATTAAATTCAGGATTCAAGGAGGAGAATGACCGGATGTGGATGAAAATTGAATTGAGGATTATTGGAGCGCTTTCAACCAATGCAAGACCCCCATGGTTGACTCCAAGAAGGATGGCCAATGTATTTACAACATTTCACTCTATCATCTTCAAAAGGTTGTGGAGATTGGAGAGACCACTGACAGCTGGAGGAAGGCAAATGTTGCACACATCCTCAAAAAGGGACAACAGGATGGTCCAGGAAACAATAGTTTAAGTTTAAGTTTAGTCCTTGGGAAAATCATGGAGCAAGTATCTTTGAAACATCATTCTTGTTCTTCAGCAAGTAACAAAATATCATAGAAGGGTTGTTTTTAATAAGCAATTGTAATAGCATCAAGAATTTATTTGGCTTGCACAAAAATAACTAATGGCTTTCCCATAGTTCTCATTGTCATACTAAGGAGGAGATCTGAAATAAAATTACTTTGTCATTTTACTCATAAACCTGGAATACACTTGTGTTTTTTGATGCCACAAGCATCTTACTAGTCATCTGCTTTATTAAAGAACAGAAGACAGATTCTGTGAATCTGAATTCTATCCTGTGAATAGGTCCTTCATTCTTAAAATAATCACTGAAAGTTTTCAAAGAGTTTTTTTAAATCAAATGTAATGTAAAAACTTTGGGGTTATACAAATAAATAAAATGATGGATTTCTCTACTTTCCTAAAACAAATAAATAAGTAATTTTGTTTTCCTTTCAATTTACCCTGAATTTAGTGCATAACAAATAGGAAAAATAAAGTCTAAAAATTTGATTTAGTCAATTGTTTGTTTTTTTTCCATCTATAGTTTTTTTGCTTGCATGTTTGTTTTTATCAACTGTGTAAAACACTGGATTTCAACAGCAATTTTTTTTTTTTTTGTGAGAAGATTTGATTCTGTCTAGGTTGTAATTTTTGGTAAAACTCCGACAATTTTTTTTCAATACATTTCACAGTTTAAGTGTAATACTTCCTAACTTTTCTTTTCATGAACTACAGCATTTTTCTTCATCAGATTAAAATAATCAGTGTATTTTTCTAAACAGTTGTAACAAAATAAAAAATGCTTACTTTAAAAAAAAGACTGAAAAGGTAAGAAAAATACAAGTAACAAAAACTTTTCAATCACTTCTATTTTGTCAATGTCCTTGAAGATTTTAGCCCATTTATTTGCTTTACACTTGATCAATGTATCAAAACTAAACATCATTAATGTACTATGACAGTTAATTCCGGACCACTTTATTTTTCCTCCATTAACTTTACCAAAGCTACTGGCTTCTGCCCTTACATTCAAACACATAAGAAAATCTATCAGTGGATAACAGAACAGACAAGGTTTTGTGAAGACATTCCTATAGCTATCACACTTGCAGTTCAGAAATGACACTATTTTACCTGCACTCTCTATATTCCTGCTCACTTCATTAATGACAGTGAACAGTTCCCACATTTTCTGTAAAACATCTTTCACCTGGACAGAACAATAAAGCTTTAATGACCAATAAATAACTTCAGAGATTAAACCAAGCTTCAAGCAGCATAAGCCCATTAAACAAGTCCATAGCACAAATAAAATATGATTTTGTGTAACAGTTATAGATCAGAGAATGACGGTCATGAGAATAATTTTAAAACCATAAGAGTGATGTAATAAGTTTTTTTGGATGGGAAAAAATTATTTAGTGTTTTATAAGGCAGTAACCCCATTTTAACTCCAATTTACAAGTACTTGATGTGCACTGCATATTTTCCAAATTAATTGAATTTATAAAACAGATTATAACTATGAATTTAAGACTGTTATAAGAAGAGACAGAGCTAAGAAATTATTAAGCACATGAAAAAGATATTGATTGGACAGTTTTACACTATGCCAGATTTTCAGTATCAGGCCGAGTCCAAAAGAAATAAGATATTTGCAATTCATCAGTGACAAAAATAAATAGGAAAATAGGTACCAACTACCTTCTGATCAGAGAGAAAAAAACCCCTGTTGCACTAGGAGAGCTGTGGTAAGCAACTTGCTCCTCAGATTCAAGAGCATGGCAAAGAAAAGCTCTCCAAGCGTGAGAGCTCGCTGCTATTAACCTGGTTGACCTGGAAGAAGGAGCAATTCAAGTAAGCCACCTATAAAAAATGTCAAGCTGCTCTAGTCAGGGGAGGCAAATCAATTGCAATGATAATACACAGATCATGTTTTGAATGATGTCACCTTATTTCATTGCGTGTCTGTGATGGTATGAGAGTCTATTGGAAAAGAAAATGAGTGAAGGCTGAGTAGATCTGAGAAGCATGGAGTAAATCTCTAAAGAGCTCATCTAATTGTCACCATCCTGTGGGCATCAAAAAGGGTTATAGAAAAGTGAAAATTCACACAGACTTGAAATATCTGACATTTTTCTGCATACAATTTTTTCATTATCTCATAGCATGGGCATTTGGTGAAGTTTAAAAACAGGTGAAGATTAACTCTTGGAATTAGTAGAATTTCAGTGCTCTTATCTAATTATTTCACTGTTTTTTTCAGCCAAGAATATGTTCAAGACCAGTAGACTGCAGGAAATTTTGCTTATTTGTTCCTCATTCTGCTCCCTTCTGTATCCAGATGATACAGAGGACCTTTCAGACTGTGCATATCACTCCACATCTTTCACGTTAAGAGGGACAATCTTCACAACTCATTTGGATTTAGCAAAAAAATAGTTTTTCACTGGAAGAAATACTTTCAGTTAATTTCTTGTGGAAACTGGAGCCTCTATGTGAAAGGACTGCTTTAAACAAGCATGTAATTCTGAAGAAACAGAGTATCTGCTATGAGATTCTTCTGTGATACAAGAAAACTCATGTACAAAGTTTTGACCGATGGCTGCTATTTAATTTGAGACTCCTGTGGAATAACTTGCAGAAATGCACTGTACTTTATCTTTGATGTTGGTCACTGAAAGCTCTACTCTGAACACAAAGTATTGAATAATGTTACTATGGATCTTTTGTGTTCAAAATCATTAGAAACTTTTAACAATTTGAGATTTAAACTTGCTTTGTTATAATTCTTCTGTTACAGAAAATGGGGATAATAATTTTTCACCTTACGTGACTGTTCTGAAGATATGTTTTGAAAAGGAATAAAAACATTGATGTTGAAGCACCTCAGAAAGAGTCATTATAAAAGAAATCTAAACAAACACCACAAAAACCCAAACTCACAGGGTTTTTGTATTTTCTGGTGGTTTATATGAAACACAGTAGTATATGGAAAAGATATGAAGAGAATTAAGATAAATACTGAAAAATAGTTTCTCTGTGAATGATAGTGTAAAGTATACTATGGAATCGGATCATTAAAATTGCATCACTACTGTGAAAGTATATGCAGATACATGGAATTATGTTGAATTTTCTCTTACTTTTCAGTTCTTGGTTGTCAGCATTCTAAAAATTTACTTTTTAGTTTTAAATCTGTATTAGAAGGTATCTAAAAATATGTATCAAAATAATGCACAAAAAATTCAAGGCTATGGTTTTAGCGAGGCAATTATCATTTCAACCAATTCATAATAGATATTGACATTGTTCAGTATTTTGTATATCTTTACACAAGATTTCAAGCAAAAACAGAGTTCCTTTATATAGTAAAAATACACAGATAAGGCTTAAATCAAGCCACCTACTACAAGACTGAGCTTAATTTTACACGTTTGGTTATTCAGATATCCAAAGGATTGTTTAATGCTCGTTCTGGAATAATTCATTCAGTTAGACATAAACTTAATAAGCAGTGAGTTAAAATTGTTGTACAGACTTAATAGTCATTTCAGGTAGAAGAATAAAGAAATGAAGCAAATCAAACTGATAATCGGTGACAAGTCAAGTTCCTTAAAATGACAAAAAAGACAAAATGTTTTGCACAAAGCACTTGAAATATCAAGTCTGTCATCAGTATTCCTAACATACCATGTGTAGTCACTACAGGTAGACTGTGTCTAGGAAATTGCTGTATTTGTTGGAGTTTTTTTGTTTGTCTGTTTTGCTTTTTTTTTCCCCCCAAGCTGTTTTACAACCTGCCCTTGAAGGTGATTGTGATCCATTTTCTTATTATCTGTAGAAATATAGCAACATAAAAGCATAAAAATAACATTTTAGAAAATCTGTAAGAATGAAAGAAGAAGAAAGGACAAGAGTAGAAAGATATCACCACCTGTGGATCCAGCAATGAGACTTGACTGTTGCAATGTAGATGTGCATTGGTCGAAGTGATGGTTGCAGTCTTGGTCTATGCCCAAGGATGGAGAAGTATGTGAAATACAAAGTTCAGCGGGTTAATATACGCCCAGGTTCAGGTGGAATGCCCAGGTACTTCCCCTGGGCAAGGAGAGTTTTGCAGCAGTGTGGATCTGTTGCAAGATCATGCATAGTCCTTTGGTAGAAGGTCAAAAAAAGTGCACTGTGGGAACTTCAAGAGTTTTGACAGTTTATGACACCTCCTAACACATGACTGTTGTCTGTTTTTTCAGCCTAGTTGAGCCGGTTATGCCCCAGCACAAGGAATGAATACCTGCAGGCTTACTGAATTTCCTAGTGCCTCACCAGGGCACAATTTATACACACGAGCCAGTTCTGTAAAGGAAGACATTGGCATGATAAAAAGTACTATCCTCAAAGGATCTACTTCTTATTGGCCTCTTATCTGGCTCAAAACCCAGCTTGCAGCTTCCAGCAGTGGGTATGCACCTGTTCCGCAGCTGGGCTGTTACTTTCACAGCATCATCAAAGCACCCTATTGCTTTTGCAAGTGGCCGATTGTTTGAGCCATTAACCTTTAATATTTCATTCCCTCACAACCTGCTCTTTGCAAATTTCATAATTTCTTAATAGGTATAGCTCCTTATTGATAGGTGGGTTTTTTAGAGCACTCACATTTGATATTCCCTTCCTCTCAGATAAGATGGATAGTTAGACAATGTAATCTGCAATCTGATTCATAATGCCTTGGCTTTGGTGAATTTTCTCTCTAAGGAACACAATGACTTTGTCAGCTTCTTCCATTGAAAACAGGAAAAAGTACAGTGGCTAGTGTTAACAGTGTAGCTGATCATTGCAAAATAGATAATATTGAGATATATAATCTTTAAATGGAATGCCACTTTAAGAAATTATGTTCTAATTCTTCTTAACATGTAGCATGTTTCTGTGCTTTGTTTTTTCTTGTCAAAAGCATCATTGCTTGCAGTTGTTATGCTACAGAATGAACGAGGTTTCTGTGAATTGCAACTATTTGAGACTATCAGGCAACTATTGAGACTATCTACTCTTAATTATTTTCTTTTCTGAAGTTTCCATTCTAACTTTATTCCCTTCTGCCCATGGAAGAAAACTGATGTCTTCCAGAAAACAATGGCTTCCCTATATTTTTGTTTGCCTGACTTGTACTGAAATATGTCTTTCTTACCCTCTTCTCAAGTGCATCACACTTCCTTATTGATCAAACTACATATCTGAAATGATACAAAAAATTTAAGGATAATTAAAAAAGAGAGAAAGTACAAAAAACCAGATAAGCACAACTGAAATACAGAAAATGGAGAAAGAAGACAAAGAAAAAAGGCAATAACAAAAATGTATGAGAGCAACATAAGTCATACAGAAGGTAAGGATGAAAATGTATTAAGAAGCATATAAGTTTGAAATAAGGCAGCTGAAAAAGGTCATAGGACTTTGAGATGTTTTAAACACCCTTAACATACTTAATGGAGTGCAGGCACACCAAGATGGTGGAGCTGCAATCTGAAAGAAACAACTACCATTTTAATTTGATCCTTCCAAGTAATTATTCAAAAGTTATTCATTGTCATCCTGGGAGAGCTTGTAAGCCTGCCTGATAGAATATAATGGAAACATAAAACACATGCTTTACAGTGACTCTTTTGAACTTGGAAGCTACATTTTTTCCCTTGTTACATCCTTTTTTCACTTCACAGTCTTGTTCCTTTGGCAGAATATTTAGCATGAGGAAGTTTTGGGCGTGAGAAAGAAGGACTTGTGTTATAGCTTTATTTTATTAGTGACCAAGGTTAAAGAGTGAAGGTTCATTATATATTAGATCAAAAATTAATGACAGAACATACCACACATTAGTATTTTAAGAAAAATAATGCAGTGTGCTAAATAATAATACAAAAACAATTATAAAAGTACTATAGGTTGTGTAATTAATTCTGAAACCCTTAGAACGTATGCTGATCTAGACATTGAACAGGGTTGACTCAGCAGGGGATGTTCATTGGTCCATAGGACTTTCCATAAAGGCTGCTAATTATTTCATATCAACAGACTTCCAACTTTGTCTCAGTATAGCATACATGCTCAGAAGTGGCAGCTTAAAGTGTGTGCTATGAGCCTTCACAAATCTAATGACAGTGCTCATCCAGTGATTTTGTAAAGGCACACAATGTGCTTGATGATGCCTTGACTGACTTTCTCTATCTACCTTGGGGCTCCCAGGAAAACCCTTTTGCTTGTGTCTCCCATGCAATGATCCTCTGGTCGATGTTTTGGTTTTGTTTATTTTTCTTTTTTGGCAAAGGTGAGGACCGAGCAGCAATTTAACTAGCCTCTGGTCTTTTCACTTTTAAATATCCAGTCCCTTATACCTATATATTCTTTTCAGATCCTAGATTACAGAATCTCTTGAAAATCCTATGTACTTACATATGCCTATTTCTGGGCAGAAACCAGAAACAACATAAGTTGCTGTGTTGTAGATAAAAAAATACATAATGTTTGACAATTATTTAAAGGGAAATTGCTTCTATAAAACTTAGTGGAACTTTAGGACTGTAAGAGAACTATACAAAAATTGCACGTGTACTTTTATTTTTTAGTACAAGCTCTATTTTTCTTGAAGAATGAATGGCAGTGTACTAAAATGGAATGATTAATGTTAGGGAATTGCATTCAAAAGAGAAGAAAAGTTAAAATACCTATTGTTTGGATTAATTTTTGTTAATTAATTAATGTTTCAGTCATGTTAGGGAGAACATTTAAAAAAGGACCTTCCCCCCCCGTTTTTAATTTTTATTGATATTTTCAACTGATCAGTGAATAACCTCTTAAGAGCTTAAATACAGTGCTTGGCTACCTTTAACATCCATATAGGGGTAGAAAGGGATCCAGGTCAATGAATCGGCAGAAGTCCAGACAAAAAGATACGATAAGGCTGACCAAAGCAAAAAAAAAAAAATCCTCCATTTTATTCTGTTATATTTAATTATCAAGATTTGTATAAAGATATCAGTACTGTGGCCTTTCTTGTTTATAATTAAATAGGTAGGGTGCTTGTGCAGCCATTCAGCAGCAGTACTGAAAGTGTTTGACAAAAACTTTTGAGTGAATTGACTGTACAGTTAATTGAGTTGTCAAAATTTAATTTTCATTTAAAAAATTAATTGCATGCAATTTATTATCACTTGGGTGCACCAATATCTGTAGGATGCTGTCATTCAATATACAAAGTATTTTCCATCCTACAAATGTAATTCATTTGAAAATATTCCCGTACTAAAAATCCTTTGAAGTGTATGTTGCTGAACCATATTATTATAGGTATTTTGGTGTATGAAGATGCATGTGAGTACTACAACTACTACACAATATTTCCTCTGTTGTTTGGTTTGCTTTTTTTTTTAATTCAGCATAAGTATGATACAAACAACCCCTTATTTGAAAAGTGAAACTTTCTTGTTCCACATATCCAAAAAATCCAGCCCAAAAACAATTTTAAGTTTTTATGGTAAAGGTTTTATGACATGACAGGACGAGTTGATATCGGGAGACAGCAGTAGATGTTGTCTACCTTGAATTCAGCAAGGCTTTTGACACTGTCTCCCCTAACATCCTCATAGGTAAGCTCAGGAATTGTAGGTTAGATGAATGGACAGTGAGATGGCTCAAGAGCTGCCTCAATGACATTGCTCAGAGGGCTGTGATCAGAGTAGAATCCGGTTGGAGACTTGTGGTGGTATGTTTTTTGTGTTTGTTCCCCCATTATCATGTAATGGTTTGTTCTGGTTTGTTCTGTTACCCCCCTAACCTATATTTGGTTCATTCTGTTGTATGTATACTCCCCTATTATGTAATCCTCCAAACTCCTCCCTAACTCCTCCCCTTCTTCCCAATCCTTTCTTGTCCATCACCCAAACCACCCCTATCTTTCCAACACCTTCACTGTCTATCATTAGGCCCCTCCAGGGAAATTCCCTAATGATCAACAAGTGATTGGTGCACATGACCTTCCCTACTCCTCCCCTTGTCCCTAGTGGTCAATATACCATGTCAATCCTTCCCTCAACCCTCCTACCCCTCTTCCCCATTGGTCCATCCCTATCTCCTCCCCAGTTACCTCCCCCAGTTAAAAGCCACTGCACAGCCTTGTTCTGGGTTTTTCTGGGCTTGTTTTCCTCCGGCTGGCATAGGGTGAGACATTGTAACATCTGCCCATTTCTCCTGACTGCGGTGAGGGCTCTGGGGAGCGATTGCCTCAGAGCCTGGAATAAAGTTGGATTGCAGCACCCCAGGAAAGACTCCCTGGCTCCTTTGTCCCATCCTTTGTCCATGCAGAGGCAGGGCTTAGACACAGGGCTGTGTCTCCCCCTGTCACAGCGAGCTAGTCTGGGGAGGAAAGTCGGTGGCGGACCAGACCACAACAGAGACTTGTAGTCAGTCATGTTCCCCAGGGATCAGTACTGTGACTGGCCTTATTCAACTTGCTTATCAATGACCTGGACAAAGGGATAGAATGTACCCTCAGCAAGTTTGATGATACGAAGCTCTGGAGAGTGGCTGATACACCTGAAGGCTGCGCTGCCATTCAGTGGGACCTTGATAGGCTGAAAAGGTGGGTGGAGACAAATCTAATGAAGTTCAACAAGGGCAAGATTAGGGTCATGTACATGGGGAGGAATAACCCCGAATACCAGTGCAGGCTGGGGTCTGACCTACTAGAGAGCAGCTCTGCTGAGAAAGACCTGGGCATCTGGTGAATGACAAGTTGACCATGAGCCTGCAGTTTGCCCTTGTGGTCAGGAGGGCCAGTGATATCCTGGGGTGCATCGGGAAGACTGTGGCCAGCAGATTGAGGGAGGTGATCCTCCCCCTCTACTTAGCCCTAGTGAGGCCACATCTGGAATACTGTGTCCAGTTCTGGGCTCCTCAGTACAAGAAAGTCAAGTAGCTACTGGAGAGGATCCAGTGGAGGGCCATAAAGATGATTAGGGCTCTGGAGCATCTCTCTTATGAGGAGAAAGTGCTGGGCCTGTTTAGTCTAGTGAAGACTGAGAGGGGATGTCAATAATGCATATAAATATATCAAAGGTGGTTGCCAAGAGGATACACAATATAATATGCATATTAGGTATATAACTGTTTTCCATCAACTCTCCTAGTTTAGCCAATGTACCTCTTAAAAGCTTGTATGAGACATTAAAATAATTTCTGAAGCATCCCACAGAGCTGATATAAATGAAGTGAGTATATTTTAGGTGTCTAACTTACTTAGACGCACATTCAAACAACGCATTATCTTTGTTTTCAGGCATCCGGCTCTATTTTAAATCTGATGCTTAAATAAGGATACAATGTACACCAGATAATGAGCAGAAGATTAATATTATGAGTTGCTATGCTCTACTAATGCTTTCTTGTGATAATAAAAGCATGGAAAAGATAAAATTTGAAATTGCAGGGGGATAATAAGAGGACAAACAAGGAGATCAAAACTCTTTAGACAAAAGGCATGAGCAGTAATACTATGTGGGATACTTTTCAACTGAGAGCATAACAGCATAACACTCTGTCTCATCTTTTTAACACATGAGAAACACCAATACATAAACAGAAAATAATCTTTGAGATCTCTGTCTCTTCTAAGCTCTCCCCTCACTAAAAGCGCAATAAGAGTTTTGATCTGTTGACAGAGTAGGAATAGAAGCTATGAAGATCAAGCTATTTTTGTCATTACCAGTAACAAAGAAGTTAGATATAAAAAAGCACGTATATGAAGAGCAGATGAATTACTCAGGGACAATAAATTAACATGCAATTATGACTGACAATGGTAAGGTATTTCACCTTGGAAAAATAAACATTCTAATTTTAATTTTTCTCAGCCTGAAATCAACACTAAAGCTGCCAATTTAAAGGTTAAGTTGGTGCTTTTCACCTTTAAAAATTCTTGTTTTCAGTAGTTCAAACCTCCACAAGATACATGTGCGTCCAACTCAAACTTGCCATGAAAGGTCAAAACATTTTTAACTTCTCATTTAAACAAAAAAAGTGGTGTTTTAGTTCATAAAACAAAGCTACACAAATTCATAGAGGGAAGAGCTTTATGAATAAAACTCCAGTCTTAAATAAATGATCTCCTCTTCCAAGTTTTCAGGGAGCAATACGCCCCAGATAAAGTGCTAACCTTAGACAGTGTGCATTACTCTGAGCAAGATCTGTTAAAATACATTAATTAATGAAAAGTATACTACTTGTTAGCAGTGTCCAAATGGTTTTTGGTGAAGTGTAAAACAATGTAGAATTTATGGGAAACCACAATAAGCTTGTTTGGGTTTATTAAGAGATTCATATTCCAGTGGACTAAAGCAAAGTTCCATCTGTATAAGCTGATTTTAAGTTTAGTGTTACATTTGTACAATTTCTGTGTGAATCAAGTACACCAGAGTGTCAATTGTTTTGACAGAATTCCCTTCAAATCTCATAATAATATATTAACCGCTGTTTCCATCAACACTGAAAAAACCAGCATTAATAGTCTTTGTAGCCTGAGACCTAATTAATGAGATTATCAGACTGAAATGGCTTTTATGGCCTTGGAGACATAATGGCTTTTTTCTTTCAGATCCCAAAGAGCAGTGCTTCCAGTAGCACTAAAGAGCTGGCTGAAGAACTTCAATTTCATCATCAAAAAGGAAAAGGCAGGATTCTTACTTATGAATGTTCCAATTTGTTCAGATTATGAAAGATTAGCAAAGAAGAGAAAGGTAAAGAGATACTTGGGCTTTATTCTACCAAGATTTTCTATTAACGAAGTTTTGACTTTGAAAAAATCAAGGACAATCCTCTTGTTTTCTGCATAGCCAGATGCTCATAATTATCACCATTCAGATTAAGAACCTAGACAAATGACACTGCCTATCTCAAGCAGATACCTTCTTTCTTTTCAATTGTTGAAAATTCCATATAGTCTCTATTAATTTTTTCTGGAAATTTGTCTCCATATCACAATTTTGCTTTTTTTACTTTCTAAAACTAGCTAATTAATGGTGTTATTCAATCTCCTAATGAAAAAACATTTTCCATATAATGCTCTATTGGTAAAATTTTAATCACCTTCTTATGACTTTTAAGAGGAGTAAAGAGGTGAAGAGGTCTAAGGCATTACCATTAATATTTTTGTTGCCTGCTACTGAAACTAACTGGCCGTGCAAGGTTTGGTTTCTACTTACTTATTTTTTTTATCTTTTTCTACAAAGCAAGGTGCTTCCTTTGACTCTTATGTTGTTTTGATGGATGTCTGAAGTAAGCTGTGACGTCATGGAAGCCAGTGCTGAAGACAGGCTCATGACAGGACCTGTGGACTTGTGGCACCATAGAGAGAGGAACCCTTTCTGGAGCAGGTTTGCTGGTAGGACTTATGACTCCACAAGGGATCCCATCTGTGCCTGAAGGTCTGCACTGCATGGAAGGGAACCATGCTAGGGTAAAGTTGAGCCTGGGAAGAAGGGATAGAAGGACAGTGTTTAAGATCTGTTCTTATTTGTATTAACCTACTCTGACTTTTGATTGGCTATGAATTGATTTCCCCAAGCTGAGTCTGTTTTACTCATGACAGAAACTGGTGAGTGAGTTCCCTGTCCTTTTCTCAACCAATGAGCCTTTTTCTCCTATTTTCTCTCCTGTCTTGATAAGGAGGAATGTTGATAGAGCAACTTGGTGAGCACCTGGTATCCTGTCAAGATCAATCCCTTACAGAGTCTCAGACCTTTTGATGAGGCAACAAAACATGTGCTTGACCTCTGACAACTGAATTTGAAAATATCTTATAAATAAATACAGAATGCTATGTT
>WEIV01007778.1:113056-128065 GCA_013390005.1 Calyptomena viridis
CCTTCTTAAATATGTTATCACAGAGGTGTTACCAGCTGACTTTGGCTAGCTTGGAGCTAAGAAATTTCCAGTAGCTTCTTAAAGAAGCCTCTCTCATAGCCCCCCCCCAGCTACTAAAAAGCTCTGGCTACTTAAAACCACAACAGCAATAGACGTGGAAATTAATTTCCTCACACCAGCATCAGGGACAATAAGGATGCTGAATAGGACTCAGATGCATTACCAGAGCTGTAACCTGTAAAGCTCTTGCGTGCCTTATGCATGTGCATTTTTTTTGCTATTAATCCTTTTCTTTCAAATATAGCAGGGTCCCAAATAATGGAAAATAAAAATTAAAAAAAAANATGACTCCACAAGGGATCCCATCTGTGCCTGAAGGTCTGCACTGCATGGAAGGGAACCATGCTAGGGTAAAGTTGAGCCTGGGAAGAAGNGGAGTAAGGGAGAGGAAGGGAAGGAACAGGAAGGGAGGGGACAGATAGGAGAGGAGTGGAGAAAAGAGAGAAAATTAAAGCAAAGAGAAAAGAAAAAGAAAATTAAAGAAAANAGAAGGACAGTGTTTAAGATCTGTTCTTATTTGTATTAACCTACTCTGACTTTTGATTGGCTATGAATTGATTTCCCCAAGCTGAATCTGTTTTACTCATGACAGAAACTGGTGAGTGAGTTCCCTGTCCTTTTCTCAACCAATGAGCCTTTTTCTCCTATTTTCTCTCCTGTCTTGATAAGGAGGAATGTTGATAGAGCAACTTGGTGAGCACCTGGCATCCTGTCAAGATCAATCCCTTACAGAGTCTCAGACCTTTTGATGAGGCAACAAAACATGTGCTTGACCTCTGACAACTGAATTTGAAAATATCTTATAAATAAATACAGAATGCTATGTTCTACATATTTAATTCATAACCTATATTTCACATATTTGCAATTGCTATTTTTCTTGACAATTACCTTATTAGTGCTGAAATGCAAAATTTATGTGAAAATACTGTACAGGCAATAAAATATTTATCCTTTAGAGGTGAAAGTGATCTACTGCAATCTAAAGACAGAGACAGTCACAGAATAGCAGAGACATGAACTCTCCATGAAAGACGCCGTGACCAATTTTAGACTTCAAAGATCCAATGTCTAAATTAAAAAAAAAAACAAATGCTGTTCTGCTGCTCCAGAGTGAGTCTCTTCTTCCCACGGCCTACAGGACTCTATCAGGCCCCCGCTCCAGACACAGACATCAAATGTCCCACAGGATCACAGCCTCTCTTTTTTCCAGCACTTATCTGCTCCAGTGTGGAGTCTTCCAGTCTTCCATGGGTGCAGGAGAATCTTTGCTTCCTATGGTCCCCCCATGGGTTGCTGGGGCTCTATTTCAGTGTTTAAGGCATCTTCTCTTTCTCCTTCTCACCAACCTTGGTGTTAATCAAACTTCTCACTCTCCTCTCTCTTAAGCTGCCATGATGTTCTGCCTAGTTTTTTTTCTTCTCCTTCTTAAATATGTTATCACAGAGGTGTTACCAGCTGACTTTGGCTAGCTTGGAGCTAAGACATTTCCAGCAGCTTCTTAAAGAAGCCTCTCTCATAGCCCCCCCCAGCTACTAAAAAGCTCTGGCTACTTAAAACCACAACAGCAATAGACGTGGAAATTAATTTCCTCACACCAGCATCAGGGACAATAAGGATGCTGAATAGGACTCAGATGCATTACCAGAGCTGTAACCTGTAAAGCTCTTGCGTGCCTTATGCATGTGCATTTTTTTTGCTATTAATCCTTTTCTTTCAAATATAGCAGGGTCCCAAATAATGGAAAATAAAAATTAAAAAAAAAAGAAAAAATAAAAAGGGTGGAGTAAGGGAGAGGAAGGGAAGGAACAGGAAGGGAGGGGCCAGATAGGAGAGGAGGGGAGAAAAGAGAGAAAATTAAAGCAAAGAGAAAAGAAAAAGAAAATTAAAGAAAAGAATCAACTTTGTTTTCCTTCTATATGAAAAGCAATAGGAAACTTTCAATAAAGTCAGAGTGTAATTCTGCTCTGCAGAATAAAATTATTCAATTGTAGCACTGCAAAGACTGTGTACATAAGCCATGAATGAGCTAATACCCAACCATGGATATTGAAATGTGCTTTCTTCAGAGATGAAAGACTTGGATATGTGAATAATCACCTGCCAAACTTTTATTATGACAGAATAGGTCATTCTAGCAGAAAGAGTGTTTGCGCAAGGAGAAAAAAAAGATCTGTGTTTTGCTTGGGTTTTATTTTTTTTCTCTGAAGGTGGAGAAGCTCTGAAGCAAATAATTTAGGGATTTTTTTTGCATTTCTATCATCCCACCTCTGTCTCTGTCCTACAAAAAATCTGGGATTCATCAGCCCATCTTCTCTTCCTAAACAGTCTAACTTTTGTTATCTGCCTTGCTATGCATTTCCTTTTTGCATGTATTTCTACACCTTGTGTCTTCTCTTTCAGATTTTTCCAGGCGGCCTTCTGTAAGTGTGTATACTATTTAGAGAAGCTAACTGCTATTAACAAGCAGTAAAGTCTGTAGGTCAAGTTGCCACAGGTTAGGTGGACTCCAGGGACTAGCTCTACCCCCTTTTTAACACTAACAAAACAAAACAAGCCTCAGAGTTGCCATTGTAGGAATCAATACAGCTAATTAAAGTGCAGTCTGCCTTTCTCAAATCACTCTGTTAGCCCCTCAGAACAAAGTCACTTCTTGCACTGAAGCTCTGTAAGTACAATCAGATAAACAAGTGTACATCCATAGTTGATAAAAGTCATATCAGAGACATCATCTATGTTTTCATCAGCAACAAAACCATAATGTTTTATTTCCAGTTACAGTAAATGATGTGCAGTCACACCTTTGTGAGAGTTTTAGAGCTGAGGTTAAATGAGACTTAAATGTCAGCACCACATTATGTCTCTAAATGGCTTAGGAAGGAACAGTCTAGGGATGCTTGAAAGGTATACACATATACATGAAAATTACTTTTGCTTACAAGTGCCAACAGGATTTCATCCACTGTAGAAAGTTGGTTAAAATAGTTTTAAAATACTTTAAAATATAGGGACTTGGAAACAGTAGTAGGCATATTTCTGTTCTTAAATATAGGAATGAAAAAGGCAATAAGTAGATTGTTATATTAAACATGTGAACTATGAAGGCTCAAGATGATTGTGCCTAAACTGAGTGCCAGAGCAGCCAAAGTACTATCTCTGCATATTTTCATTTTGCTTCTGAACAAAAGTAAAACAGGAATAATTCACAGCAAATAAAAACATCCAAAATTCTAAAAAAATCCTGTGAAATTCTGATTATGCTTCAACTCTTGTTTTAATGAAGCTGCAGCTTTCCACATGGTTAGAAAACAGTATGGATATTATAGAAAGTAGTACATGAATATGTGGGTAGATAGGATGTTTTTCATTTTATATATGTCTGAAAAAAACCAATTTACTTTTTAATGACTCTTCTATTTAAAAACTGAAGTCATTCTATGTTTATTTGAAATGATCTGTATTTTCCTCTGCCATGCAAGACAGAATTGAAGGACCGTTCTATTAAATTTGGAAGGCTTTTTATTTCTTTTTAGTTTTTCTATTTCCAGCTAGCAACAGCCCCATCAATTTCCAGACATCTCAGGCTCCTGAGGCTTGGTCACACCAGCTGGTTGGGAATTTCCTCATTATAGTATAAGTAAATAAGCATTAGATGCTATGCTCATACTGTGAATGTCTCTTATACTGTGACATTTCTATAAGTCTAGCAGATGCACTGGATATTTCAAAGCACTATGTGTGGACATGTAGATGGCTATCAGCTTTATTTCTGCTATTGACTCTCTTTTTAGCCATTAACAAAAGGTTTACAATTCTGAATTTTATAACAGGAAAATCTATAATGAAACATTATTGGTTCTTCTTTAACAATTTTTTTTCCACAGTCAGAAAGTCTTATGTATCTTAATGTAATAACTGACCCAACTTTCAAAGTTGAAGCCTAAACCTTTTATGTATTTAGATGTATAACTTCTGTCAGTGATGCTCAGGGATATTAATATCATATATTTACAGAAGCTGCAGACACTAATGAATATATAAAAATATTTGAAAGAGGAACATTTAAGAGCTTATGTAGGTATCTTCCCTCCTTCACGCATCACATTAGTATTCTTAGTTTTTCAAGATTTATGAAAGACTAAAACACTTCTCCATACACACATTCTTATTCTTATGTGCTTTCATACCAGATATCATTTACTTATTCATTTTTTCTGATATTCTGATGAGAATGAGGAGGAGAAGCTAACTTATCTGTAAACACTTATCTGTGTTTACCATGGAGAAGACAGAGCATATTTACTTCATGTTTTGTGATGGACTTGCTGTGAGGAGCAACTTTTCCATTGTTTGAGACAAATTCCCAAGGAAGCCCTGTCTCATACAATATGGACATCAGCCCTGTAAAAAGATCCCTACTGCCTGAAATGTTGCTCCTGTGTCGAAATCATGTGCTCCCTTTGGACTTAAGACTGATGAGCTCCTTGAACTTTGTAAAGCTGTGAGTTTTATGGAGAACCATCCACTGTACCTAGAATGTATCACATTGCTACATACACATTTTTTTCAATCAATCAAAGTCAAAAATATTTTCCTGTAGTGTATCTAGTCTTAATTTCTTTCACATTTTTCCAATGAAATATATATTTTATTGTGTACATAAAATGCTTTCAGGTTTCCCATTTACTGTTTGGATCATGCTGACTAGAAGAAAAGGCACCTGAGACTGGGAGATGTTAAACAAATGATGAAAAATGCTTAAGCAAAGCTGTGAAATCAAGTTTTGGCTGAGAAATTATTGTGAACAGCAAGTACTATTTTTCCAGGAATAGGGCTCTGAGGAATACC
Organism: Calyptomena viridis; assembly: GCA_013390005.1. Taxonomy (NCBI): domain Eukaryota; kingdom Metazoa; phylum Chordata; class Aves; order Passeriformes; family Eurylaimidae; genus Calyptomena; species Calyptomena viridis. Next base: position 117,965 of record WEIV01007778.1, read on the forward strand.
AGCATCCAGGTTTTAATCTGTTTGGCGAATAAGCCATTCATTTCTTTAGAAAAATTATCATCCCTCCTACTGTTGTTTGTCCTTTCTACAGTCTTTGTACCTAATAAGCTAATATCTCACACATTTCCCCAATGTAGTCAAATCTCAGCAGAATGATTCTTTGCTTTTTCTTCAGAAATTTTTCTTCTCTGACATGTATTTCTTTTACCTCATTATTCTTTTCTGTTTAGATGAATGATTGTCTCCTGTCAATTATTTTTATATATTCTTTTTTATATAGCATTTGCAAAATAACTTTATAGTCTTGTCATCCATGGATACATTTTTTATTTGTATCTCTTGCTCCCTCATAGCACTGCAATCTGTTTTTTTAGAGGGTCTAATTAGGGCAATATTCAGAAGCATGCAAAGACTAATTGTAGATCGAAAAATTACCCAGTACTGCTTATTTCTTCACCTGTTAGTATCTCTTCATTTTTCCAAGGAAGCATAATTAATATTCTTAATTTTAATTAATTTTTAATCATGGGTCAGTTTTTACTTATTTTGATTAATCAGCCAATGGAATCCTTAACTTCTGAAACCAGTATATTCAATTCTCACCAGTTAAGTCATAATGAAAGAAAAATTGTTTCTATAATTGGCATATTTCATCAACTAAGCATGCTGTTGCTTAGTCTGCTCTGGTAGAAACTTTGCACCATTTTTTCCAAATCTAATGTAGTGTCCATGAAAGAGTATTTGTAAGTACAAGAAGTTATGCTAAAGAAGTAGTACAGCCCTCTTCCTTACATTGTCTATTTCATATTTCAGGTTGAAGTTTGCCAAATAAAAATTGCTAAGTAGCACTGTGTCTTGTGCATGCTTGATATAAAGGGAAACGTAAATCAATAGATTATTCTAATATAATAATAATAATAATTTGTATCTAGATCTAAATCCAAATGAAATCTGAATAAATTACCAAATATTATAATTTCCTGAATACAAAATGTTACTTTTATGTGCATCACACAGCTTCACGTAGCCTCCTCCAACTGATAAATATCCAAATAGCAATTTGGCAAGCATGGATACTTGAGGACTATGATAGAAATTATAAGAGTTGGAGAAACATAAGTTCTTTTTCTTTTGTGGGCTCATTCTTTATGTCTCTTAAGCAAACTGGAAATAGGTACATCACACTTAAAGATAACTTTAATTTATTTGTAGGGACAACTGATCTGATGTACAAGCTGTTTGAAGCATGTGTCTGCAAATGTTGAGAGAAATTGATGAAAATTTCTTCCTATACCAGAAATGGAATTACATTGTTCTCTGGAGCATTTCATCAGGTAGTCTGCTTTTAAAATAGGTTTTTGGTGAGAGAATTCAGGTCTGACACTACCCTAGCAATATAGGAAGTGCTAGGGATGTATGGGCAGAACGAAGCCAAGAAGCTTGCAGTGACTACAACTGGGCAGCTGAGGGATTCCATGTCTTATCATCACTGTAGTCCTTCACTGTATTTTGATACTGAAGAATAGCTCACAAAAAGTCTGTCAGCTTTATTCTTGTTTTGGTTGTTATAACTACAAAAAACAAAGTAATCCCAACATGTTTTTGCTTTCCTCTCCATACTCGTTTTTCCCATGAAGGGTGTTTGTCCTGAAAAATTGCTAGGGAAGAGAGTATTGAGGCACAACAGAAAAGAGGTAGAAAATTTTACTGTCTTTGGCACGAATAATTACTTCTTTACAGAGGTTGTTTTAATCACTGGTGGAAAAGCCTTCTTTTAATTTAATTTATAAAAATACAGTAAAAAAAGACCAAGTTATGCTAGAGATTTATCTTCAGGTCCTGGTGCTTGTGTTCAGGCAAAAAGGATTTAAATACTATGAATTTTTAGTTAACATCTGACCATTATTCTAGTTGAAAAACCTGTTCTCCAGTAGCAGAAGACATTTTATCTGTTTTGACTGTTTATCTTCCTTTGTGTTTTGTTATGACAATAAATGAGTTTGAACATTTCTTCTCAGTTGTACGACTACTTTAGGAATGTCTAAACTCAGGCTAGAAAACTGTATTTAAAAAAAAATATTTCCGAGAATTTCTCATCTTCACTACCATGCCTGTCACTTTTTACTGTCTCTCCATTTCTAATAATTTGAAAGAAATGTAACTTTTTGGCAGTGCTCTAACATTCATGTGTTAGTTTAGGGCATAAGTAAGTAGCCATTTGTCAGTTACAGGGGCTGGGACCGGTTTATCACTATGAAGGTATAACCAAGAGCTGTATATTCTACACCCTCTATGTCATTCCTGATGAACTGTTAATGATAAATCATTTGGTAACATCTGCCCAGAGCACAGTTCGCACCCCAGGTACAATAGATAAGGAAAGAGATCTGAGGAGACATTAACACCTCCACACCCAGCTGGCGGGATCCTGCCTGCTAATGGGCCCAGCTGCACTGACACAACAGCCACTTACAACAGCCCACATCATCAAAGGATCCAAAATATCCCAGGACTCACAGAGATAAAAACAACCATTGTGAAACTCCCTGCCCTGGGGGAGGTAGGGGGATGTATAATCTTTGGAGTTTGAGACTGGAGTACTACCTCATCAGACCCAGAGGGGGAACAGGACTCCAGCAGGACTGTGGCTTCCACTCTTGAAGAGACTACTGTTTCTGTTTCAGCTACTGTTTCTTCAACAGAACTGCTGTCTTCAACAGGACCATCATCCCAATTACCAGTTTTTTCCTTTCCTTCTGCTCTGCACGCAAGGGCACCACGCAGTGCTGGGGTAGGGGCTCACAAGTACTGTGCTGTTCCTGTCCCAGGGGTCTGGCTTGTACTTTGTTCTTGTCGGTCAAAGCAGTTTTGTTATCTTGTGTTATTGTATGTATTGTGATCTTTTTATTAAAATTGTAGCTCTGACTTGTGGTCTCTCCAAATAGGGTTCATTTCTCCTGTCCGTTTACTTTTAAACCAGCACACTTATTAAACTGTAGTTTTAAAATTTGGAAGAAGTTTACCAATGGTGTCCTGGGGTGTGAAGTGTGCTCTGGGCAGCTGTTACCAAATGATTTATCATTAGCAGTTCATCAGGAATGACATAGAGGGTATAGAATATACAGTTCTTGGTTATACCCTCTGTTGTGGTTTTAAGTAGCCAGAGTTTATTAGCTGGGGGGGGGTTATGAGAGAGGCTTCTTTAAGAAACTGCTGGAATTCTCTCTGCTCCAAGCTAGTCAAGGTCGACTGGTAACACCTCTGTGACAACATATTTAAGAAGAAGCAGAAAAAAAAGTGCTNTGTTGGGGGAAGGTGAAGGATCTTAAAAGGGAGGGGTGGGAGGGAGAAAGGTGTCAGTAACATCTATCAAACTTCTCACTCTTAAACTCTTAAGCTCTGATTTTAGTAGTAGTAGCGAATACTTAATATTTAGTAGTAGTTAATACTTAATATTCTAAGTTAGAGTCTGTTTTGCTTGTGTGAAGTAGTTAATAAACAGTGGCTTGTAATCCTTATCACAAAAGTCGAAGTTTTTTTCTTCTCTGGGAAATTTTGGATCAATGTGTGGACTCTCGGCATTTAGCCAGAGTCAAACCATAACACTCTCATAGTGATAAACCATTCCCAGCCCGTGTAACTATGACAATAAGTAATCCATATTGATAAAAATATGTGAATGAAAATTTAAACTCCTTCAGATTTTTCAGTCTCTCCGTATGTGGCTCAGTGCTGAAGCAGTGGGAATATAGCAAATTGGAAATGAATAATTATTATTCTCTCTCATTTCACCTATTTGATCACATATGAGTCACCTGATGAAATTAAAAAATGGAATTAAATAAGAAAATATTATAAATACATAAGAAAAATGTTTTCAGTTCTTTGTAAACTTCATCTTGTGTCAGATGTTGAATTTTTAAGATGGATACCAGATAGATGTTTAGCATTGGTCCTCTCCTTGTAGAGAAGAACTCTTCTGAATCCTCACTAACTGCATAGAAATTATGAGAAATGCCTTCTTCAGTGAAAGAGAATAGGGAAATATTTGTCCAAAGCTCTGTACAGCTATCATTCCTCACATAGTAGAGTACTATGTATTTATTTTTATTTAAACATGTGACAGGCCACAGTGAAGCCAACTAGCTTATTCTTGTGCTCAAAGAGTTGGTTGGCTTGATTGCCAAAGACTGATCTCTAAAACCTTTGAAGTCAATTAAAAGTCTATATTACTGGATTTTGTTGGGGAACTGTCCATTTGTTTCATTCTTAATTTGAGAATACTTTCTGATTTTTATGTACTGAATTTGCACTTTGCACATATAATACTGGAATAAAGGTTCAACTATGTAATATAACAAAGTAGACAAACTCAGAACGATGATTTAAAATCCATAAAATATAGTGCTTACTTACTGCTGAAAACCTTTTATAACCTCCAATGGTATTTTGCAGAGAAAACTAACTTCACAGGTGAGTATAAATCATGCAGTTAAAACAATGTCTACACTTTCTCTTATTAATGTCATTTCAATGTTGTGATTAATATTTCTATACAGGAATTACTTCAAGACAAAAGTGCTGGCCTGTTAGTGTAATTAAATCATAAATCTGACAATATTAGTATTACGAAGACTAAAAACTTAGTATGCGTGGATGCTGACACTGGAGGAGTTCTTGAAAGGAAATAATTAGAAACAAATTAAAAAAGAGAGGAATCATAATTCTGTAAATATTTGAAGATGCTAGATTAAAAAGAAAAATCAATAATGGTTGTTTTTTTGCTCCTTCCAAATCCTACTATAAGACCTATTAAAAAAAAGAAAATAATAAAAAGTTTTAGTGCACAAAGCCTAAACCTTCAGCCAATCAATGCTGATTAGATTTTACAGCCTAACTGTAGTTTTTATAGTTTTCATCTAAGCATTCTCTCCTAGATTATGTTTCTGGACAGATCTATACAATAGGAATTGCTTTAATCTCATTCACTGACAGGCTGACAACCACCATGCAATGCAATTTAGCTCTCACAAAAGCCCAATATTTCTTATCTCACTTATTTATAGCAAAACACGCTTGGTTTCAGTGACATTGTACAGTAATTCCCCACCAGCAGGTCTCAAGTTGTGAATTTTCTGATCAATTCTTATCTACAGTGATGATCATTTGCATCCTGTTAGATCTCTCATGCTCCAATGAACAATAAAGCTATAAAATGCGTGCTAACAGTTGGTGTCTAAATGCATCTTTGCTGAGCCTTCCAAGAACTGTGTTAGTGAAGAATATCACCATGCTCACACAAGAAGCCCAGTGCTAATCAGGGTTTGAGAGGCATTTCCCGTTCTGGTATGGTATGTATTACCTTTGTGGCATTATCTGGCAAAAGGGCAAGTGATACATGTGCTTTACTGACTTCTTATCTCATGTAGACCTGGAAGGCCACAAAATCACGGAATTGTTGGGGTTGGAAGAGACCTATAGAGATTACCTAGTCCAGCTGAAAGTTGGCAATCAGCTGCAAGTTATAACCAGGTGTATCTTACTAAAATTATTAAATGCTTCTTGCTGAATTGCAAAGAGCTCTTAGTCAGACTTCAAAATTCTGCCATGCCTCACCTTGAATTTGGGACGAAAGTCACTCTGCTCCCTTTGCAGATTTTTTTTCATCAAGGTTGCATTAAAAAAAATCCTTTTTACATCTGGAGGAATCTTAATGGAGGGCTCTCAAATGATGATGCACTTTTTAAAATGTCTATAAAATTCTATATAAGAATTTTGTAAGTAACATGGGACTTGAGCTTATTGTAAAGATCTGTCAAATCATGTCCTTAAAGGAATTACAAGTAATGAAATGCAAAAAGTCCTACCTAAGACTGCCAAAATTGCTGGATGCGAACAAGGTTTAAGGTTCCTTTTTGACTGCTTCTAAGCCATCCTGTGCCAGAATAGAACTATTGAGCTAAATGTCACATACCTTAAATATGTGATTAGTTACTATTTGCTATCATAATCATCTTATTTCTTTTCCTTTAATTTAAATTTGAAATTATTAAAATGGAAGTCACATAACCCTAAATGATAGGGAAGCCAGCATAACTGCAGTCTTTCTCACTGCTGTTCCACCATGAGCTTAGTGTCTCATCTCCAGAGTCTACTTCGGGTCCTTGATATGTCCACAATGTCAAGGCAATCCAACCTTTCACAACAACTCTGTGACATCCTTGTCACTGCACAGTGCCTGCCCTTTCAGAGTTTTACAGGTGCTGAAGCTGTGCTGCCTTGTGGATGCGAATTTCTGCCTATGGTGGTGAAGCATCTGACCTTACCTCTCCTCCTATAGATGATTTCAGTCATACAGAAGTACCGTATAGTATTGTAAAAATTTTGCAAAGATTGAAGCAAAATGCAGTGATGTCTAAATTGCTCTTTATATGCTATAGGGACCCCCTACACAAGGGAAGAAATTTAATTAGATTGATCAGAGGGTTTCTATTATTGAAAAGAGTACATTAAGTCTCTAATATATTCTTAATATTACATATGAACCTGAGAGATAGCTCAGGTATTTCTTTTGGGAGCTTATGTAGAATAAATTGTTCTAACAAAATCTATGATTATCAGTGATTCTGCAACCCATCGCCTCAGGATTTAAATTGCATGACTGTTTCCTGCTTGAAATTTTTTCCTTTGCTTTTATTAATTCACTGGTGATTTTCCCAGTCCATATGAAATATGAGAAGACGGGGATAGTAACAAAGATAAAATTGGTTATAAAAGTGAGCAAATAAGGAGAAACATTGTTTGAAAGGCAAGAGATAATTTGAGATATGATCTTGTCCTATTTTACGGTTTATCTGCCTTCCAGTCTTAGATTCCTTAAGGGAAACCAAGCTAAATCAACGTTGATTTCTTTATATGTTTATTTTTGCCTCAGTTTTGCTGTCAGAAAAAAAAATAGGAAGGACTATTGAGCAAGCATCTCTTTATCATACCTTCTCTGGTGAATATCAGAACACAAATTTTCATAAATAAACTACTGCCTCAGTTGTTTATTTTCTTCTCTTATCAGGCATGCCCAATTTTTTGAATTATCCAAAACTTGAAATTTTCTTTTAGAGTTTTCCCACACTTCTACTTTTAGGAATGCTGGTAATGTAGCAAACTGGACAAATCCTCATCTCATTTTCAGTTGACCAGGGACAGTGGAAGAAAAAAAAAGAAAGAAAAAAAGACCAAGGAAGGAAAAAATAAGAGAGAGGGCAGAAGGAAGGGTGGGAGGGAGGAGGGCAGAAGAAAGGAGGGAGGAAGGAACCAAAATATAATCTAAAGGCAGGGACAGTAAAGTTACCTATGAAAAAAGAAAGTGAAAACCCCAAATGTACATAGTGAGTGTAAGTAAATCTATGATGCTTGATTTCTGTCTATGTAAATTTGATTCCATGGGCACTGAAAATATATTGTCAAGAATGTTGACACAATGTTTCATATGGGTAGAAGTATGGATAGGGTTAAAAAATTTGAGGTGAAGAATTAGAAGGTAAAAAGTGGCTGTTGCTCCTTGGATGGTACACGATCAACATGACCCAAGGATTCCCGAAATACTGAGAAACACTTTATATGGGAGATGCAATGGAAAAGGGGAGTAGTGCGGAGGCATTGAAGCCTGCTTCCACAGACATCCTGAAGGTAGGGGAACAGGATGATACTTTAAAGTTCAAAGACTATACCATATCTGTCCACTAAGGGAGACAGACACCAAGGGCAACTACCCTGTTAAACAATTAAGACTAGAGTCACTCAAACTCCACCTAAAACCCAAAGAAATTGTATAAAAGTAAGTTGGAAGTGTGAGGACTTGGGAGGAAGATTCCACCAACACTGCTGGGACATGCAACAGTCTGAACCTGCCTTCCCCCCGCTTAGGGACACCTATTGGGTAAGAATCATATTCTACATGCATTAAATGCTGTTTTAGGGCTAGAGTTTGTACTTGCTATATAAGTATATTAGTAAATTGCTTTGTATTAGAGCTCGTGTTTGTGCTTGCTTTGTGGTATTGGTAAATTACTTTAAATGTACTTTTGTGGCTAGATGCTATCACCAACTACTTATGAATATTATTAATCTGTCATGATTTGTATTAATAAAGGGTATGTTCTCTGTACACTGTTAGTTATCCCTTATAAGATGCTGACAGTTGTTGGTGGTGGATAACACATTAGAAAGACTCACTGAGTGCAGTAAATCTGTTCGGTGAAGTCTCCTCGCTTATGGGACACTGACAGACTGATAGGATGAAAAAGGTTTTGACTTTCCAGAGGCATTGACAGACAAATAAGTTATTTAGGATTGAGAGAATTTCCCCTCTCAAAGGGTTGGGTAAATCCCCCTCTTTCATGTGACTGCATGCACACATAATTCTTTTGTTAATTTACGATCTTGTGTCACATTTGTCATCTCTGGACTTACTGTTTATGTGTAGCTCAAAAGTTCACTCAGGTCAATGAGAGTCTTTAAACAGACAAAATCAGAGGACGGTAACTACATCAGAATGCATATAGGGAGATTAGAGGAGCTTGTGACTATTAAATATCAATTACACCATGGACATAACGATCAATTCTATGTAAGATATTGTTTATAAATATATTTGGTAAGAGTATAATCCATTCAAAAAAGTAATTTTTTCTCTGGATTTACACTGATCATTCAAACATTCCAATCAGAGTGTCTAAAAGCTTCCTAATCTACTGATGTAAACTGTCAGGATGGCTTATTACTTCAAATTTAGGAACTAATCACGGCTATGTGTCTATGAGGATCAAATCCTCTGTGTGCAATACCACAAACATGGCTTAGGAGTCTGAAACCACACTGACTGGAACGATCCCTCCTCACAAGGAAATTTTGCAATAAAAATCAGAGTTCAAAAGTGGTTTAATTTTTCTTCCAAAAGAAAAAAGGTGCATATAAGAGTTAACTGCTAACAAAATACATCAAACTTTTCAAAAGAAAGCTAAAGTTCAAAGACAGCAGGAGGAAATTGCATAATTTTGTAGAGGTATTGCCAACTAAAATTTCAGACTCTTCTGGAAGGATCAACAGTAAGAGTAAGAAAACGGTTAACTACCCATGATTCTTTCAAGACTGGGATTTTCAGTAGGATTGCCAGCAAAATAAGGCCTGCCACAGAGACACTTTGTGATCTTGTTTCTGCATGTAGATCAGGCAAAACAATATTACACTCTGTGCCTGCAAAACTAACTTGCATTTTGAATATATTGGTATACTTGAAATATTCTCCCTTCTGTATTTCCAATCAATATTCTCAGAGTATTTTCACCTGCATCTAGACCATCTCAAAGCCACAGTTCCTCTGGTCATTTAGACCCATACTTTGTGAGTTTCCTTTGGAAGATATTCTTCTTTTATATTCCCCATAGCTGGACTTGGAAAGGGAGAAGCAGATGTATATCCCACTGAACTTAATTTAGCCCTCATCTTATCTGTTAAATATCCAGCAGTAAAGGAAATTGAAATCATGAGGAAGGAAACAACCTTGCTCAGAGTTAAAAAGAGAATATGTAACAAGATTTTGAGTAAAACCAATCCACTTGAGTTTTGGTCTTGTTTTACTGCTAAGTCCCCCTTTTTGGGTTTTCTTTGTGTGTTTGGGTTTTTGTTTGGATTTTTTTCTCCCTTTAATTCCTCTACCCTATTTCAGCTGTTATGTTATTTAGTATCTAATTTCTATTAGAATTTCAGTGACAGAAATAAAAATGCAGGGTTTTTTTCCCATTGATTATATTAAAAAAAAAAAATCAGAAATTAAATATTAGTGGTATCAGGACATCCCCAAACAGTTTAAAACTCAAAAATACTATTTGGCTCAACAGACTTGTGTTGATTCAGGGCTGTTGGAGATCTAGTTAGAATATTATTTGGACAGGAACAATATACTTTTAATTAAAGTAATAATTGTAGTTATCAAATTCAGTTACTATACTTGATGAGGAAGTAAGTACCTGCATCATAACAAAAGAATTTTTCTCTCTTATTAAGAAGGAAAATCCAATTGCTTCTTTCCCTATGCCATTTTTA
>WEIV01007780.1:5768-27346 GCA_013390005.1 Calyptomena viridis
TAGAGAGGAGGAAATTTTATTGGAAAAAAAAAAAAATCCAAACAAACCACAGCAAAACTAAACCCAAACCAAACAAAATCTTATTTCCAAACCAGCTCATGGAAGAGAAAAGCAAACTGCTGGAAAGTAGAGAAGGAGGCTAGCTCACTGTGAGGTATAGTTCCAGCTGCCACCACTTCTTCATGATTGTTTATAAACCCACCCCTCAATGGCTGCTCAGCTAGGCAAAAGCATGCATTACTTGTTGATGGCTTGTCCAGCTGGAGTGTGTTCTACCTTGTACCCTTCTCTCCTCAAAACATCAATCACTGTGTTGTTGCCCATGAAGTGACCTGCAGTTAAAAGAGAAATGTCGTCAGAACTGAGCGAGCACACAGAAAGAGGGAGAAGAGCAACAAAGTGCTTCCTCATTCCGGCAGGACTTTATCGCTGCCCATCAGCATGCACCAGAAACACAGGATCTCTAACGAGTGGTTGCTGAACTTTCCAAATGTCACTTCAATTGCTACATTCTGCATTTCTAAAATACAGATGTGATTGCAATTACTCTGGTCCCACAGGTGTTGCATAATGGGCTGGCCAGGGAGGTGGTGGAGTCACTATTCATTGAAGTGTTTCAGAAAAGACTGGATGCGACACTTAGTGCCATGATCTAGTTGACATGGTAATGTCCAGTCAAAGGTTGGGCTTGATGATCTCAGAGGTCTTTTCCAACCTAGTTGATTCTGTGATTCTGTGATTATCAGGCCATTGTAGATTACTTTGGGGGAATAAGAGATGAAGTTCGGACATCGATGTTCAATTTGCATCACTGGAGATACTGCAAAAAAGGTCAGAATATGGCCACATTTTAATATTCTCTGGCATTATAAAGAAACTGATGTTTTACAATTATCACTAAAAATTTTTTAATTATTAAGAAGCATCCAACTCCAGAGAATGGAAAATAATTCTGAAATAACTCTGGTTTAGATCAATCCCTTTCATTCCTTCTGTACATGCCACTGGGGACAGAAACTAAACTTCAGTTGTGTTGACAAAAGTTTTGGAAGGACTTAGATAATTCTGCCCTAATTCTCCACTTCATTTTCAGGCAGATGTGGTGGCTAGTAAGACCATAATTTTGCATCATAGTAAATACATGACTACTCAAATGGTGCAGGATTTATTTCTGAAGGACTGTATGCTCTGCACACAAGGTGTCTTCCTCCATTACTCTAACACCTCATCAGACTAGGCTGCTGAGAAGCAAACATCAGGTATGTAAGATGCCAAACTTAGTTTCTATATCTCACCTTTAACCCAGAGGAGGGGTGTGTGCAAAGGGAAAGGGAGAGGGATTCAGCAGAGGAAGGAGTGCTTCCAAAGGTTGATCCGTCCCTTGTGACTGACAGTGAGGTAGGACAAGACTTCTGGAGAAGCACCTCTCTATTGACAAGGATAGGAGCAATGTATATTTCAAGTTCAGACAAGGTATTTATCTCATGCAGGCAATGCTGCATGAGTTGGAGCCCCATCTGCAGAACTGAAAAGTGGTGCCAAGGCTCTGAACTCTTATTTTCCTAATCCAAGTCCTTCAGAAGGAAAGGAACAAGGCATAAAGATAAGCAATCTATGGGGCAACCTATGGTGTTAAAATAATTTTCCTTGAGCCAGTTTAAGAGCTTACAGTCTCATGCATTTCAAGAGTGAGCTACTGAATGGCTGTGCGCATCACACCATTAAACACACTATCCCCTTACAAACCTTCAGTTGCCCTTGCTCAGAGCAGTGATTTAAACTAGTATGTAGGAAATTACCATAGCACATGGATGAATCCCATTTCAGTCAGTTAACTTGCTTGAGTGATTTCCTGAAGCTGGGCTCCTTCATTTTAATTTAATGCAGTGATAAGAATATCTTTTTTTATCACAATCATGTGTACCTACTTCACAGAGTGCCTTTGCTCATTGTTGCCAGGGCAATGAGCTATATCTGCATGTGAAAGAAAAATTATGTGCTAATATTGTGCAAAAGGGAACAGACCAAATGAATAAATATGTGTAAAACACGTGCATACAAATACGAACAGGCATGTGGTCTTGGATTGTTCACAAGATGTGATCAATCAGGAGCCATGCAGGGTAGGCACATAAAAAGATTAGGAGATGCAGTGTTCGCTATCCAAAAGGTGAGCTACCTGTGTTCCATGAGACAGAGCTTGTCTGGGGCCCAGAGGATCTACAGGTTCAACTGAGCAAGATGCAACATTAAAAAAGGCAGAAGCGTGAGAGTTTGAGGTACAGGAGGACCCCACCAGTAGACTCTCTAGAGTCAGGACTTTTTCCTCTTTTCTGGGGACCTTCACAGAAAGAGCTCAATGGTATTTAAGAGATCAGATAGCCAAAAACAACTGTAAAAAACATAAGAAAGATTTGTTCTCCAAGGTTTGAGATCAAGCAGTTACTGCTGCAAGGGAGAATTAAAGTCACATAAAAGGGAGTAGGCCTTTTTCACCTGTTTTCTATTTTATCCTAACACACTCGAATGCCTCCCGAAAGAAAAGCCCTGGGCCCTGTCTCATCAGAAAGCCTGCTCTTTTCTTTCTATACACAGCTCTGTATTATCATCACACCACTAGGTGAAGAGGTCAATTTACTCTGGCAGGGTTTGAGAAGCCATGAATCTCTATTCTTCTGTGTTCAAGCTCAGAGAAACTAAGAAGATGTTGCGTGCATCAGCTCAGCCATGCACTCTACTGGAGAGTAAATAAGACCTTAGTCTTTAGTCTGCACTGAAAGGAGATGGCATGCAGGGACTGCAAACAGGCAATATGCTTAAAGAAAATGCTGTTTGAGTAACATGCCCTTGCAGACTTGGCCCAACACTCAGACATGCATTATGCTCTCCTGACCCTCCTCAGTAGAAATAATCAAATCTTGTAGAACACAGGCTGAAACATATGTCTCCTGCTTGCAGCTTTTACTGCCAATGCACGCACAGGTGCTTTTATCTAGGTAACCATGCCAGGACTGTGGGTTTCAGTAGATGTTCCAGAACCAAAATTTAAGCCATTGTTAAGCTGAAAATTTTCTGCATCTAGGGAAAGGAACAAGGAAGTATTGCAAAATAGAAGTTCTGTTTCTGTTTCTACATTTTAATTTTTCATAGAAATCAAGCCTGTAAGACTGATGAAAACTATGTTCCTCTCTGAATTCCAACAAAACTGACTATTCCAAGCAGATAAACAAAGTTCCTTGACCTTCTCTTACAGTCATGTAAAAGGAAACCCACAAGCACATGTAATTCTGTGTTTTCCTTAGTAGAAAGATGGTGTTTCCCATCTGCCTCAGAAACATGTCAGGACTTCACCATTTACAAACATCTCAAGACAATGAATCACTGGACATACATGTAAGGACACGAAACTGTTGGTTAGGAAACCTGATCTGGACTGCTGACCTCCAAGACATGGTGGGACCAACTACAGCACATGATTATAACAGTGCAATCACAAAATGGCACAAACTATTCTAGCCACGGGGGACATCACAAAGGTGGATGTTTATCTGGACTGGACGTGCTCAAATGGACCCTTGGTGCCAGAGACTCTATGGCTCACTGAGACAAATACTATGAAGAATGTTTTGGAATCTTACAATTATTTAGAAACTTCCTGGAAATGCCTATGGCAATGGTCATCTTCTACCATTCTTCATCACTTTGCCTCTTGAATACACACAGTTATACTTTTTAAGTACACTTTGGGATGCAGGACATGAAGTAATTTTAATCCAGTCAGTAAAATTATGGAGGGAAAAAAATCTAGACAAAATATTTAAAAGAAGGAAAGCAGTCAATGTAATAATCTAAGTTACAAATTAGTTTTCTTCAGACCCATGCTTTCTGTACACACCTCTCAAGAGGAAGACACTTTTTTCAAGTCAGCACACTATGCACTCAGGAATAGTGAATTTGTACTTCACTTCTCCCAGAATTAGAAGGAGGAAATTTTGTTCAGTTATACTAGATAATCCAAACAACACATGGAAAACAGGGGTCAGTCACAGAGTGGCTAGAATTCCAAATTTGCCTATTTAAGTTAAAGCAGTATATCAAATATAAACCATGTAACACTAAATCTGATAAAATCTTGATTCTAACAGTATTTCCAGGTCTGGAAAAGTTCAGAGACCAGAATATAAACCAAAGAACCAAAACCATGATACTCTTGACAAATTTAGTGCCACAGGGAGAAGGAAATGACAAAAATGGAAGGGTTGAGGTGTTTCTAGTGGTACTGTATGCCAACTTACGGATTTCTCAAATTCCCATTAAGTGCAGGAGTATAAGAATGTTGCCTTAAAATACTTCTGCACGCTTGCGGGTCAAATCCCATGTAAGCAGCCTTCCCATGCCCTCCAATCTTTCTGAGACTGCAGACTTCCAAATGTAATCTTTCCTGTGATTATCTACAAGATGAAATATTAATGAAATTAATGAAATATTACTGAAATATTGCTTCATTAACACTGAACCTCAGGTTTTACTCCACTGAGGCCATGACAAATGTCTTCAAAAGATGTAATTTCCTGGAAATCTTTTTTTAGTACAAAATCTTGGTGGATCATAGTTCACTGTGATGGTGCTTTTTATGGTTTTATACATCTATGAAGGTTTAATGTACAGTTCTGTTAACCCCCAGTTATATTATCTGTAAATGGACTGCTCTGGTCTCCCTCCCCTTTCGCACTTGGTTGCTCCTGGAATTGTTATCCCCTCCCTCAGTTGTATTCCCCCCTCGGACCCCTCCTTCCCTATCCCATATTTGTACCCCATCTCCTCCCCTTCTTCTAGTCCTTTCCCTATCAATCCAAGTTACTCGATCCCTGATAGGTTTGAGTAGAAGGCCTCTGGCTTCTACTCCTGTCTGTCACCCCCAAACCCCACCTTCCCTTATCCCTGGTTGGTCCTTTTCCTCTCCCCTCCCCTCAGTTGCACCCCTTGATAAGGTCAAGCCCAAGGGTCCCGAGCGCTCTCTGCAGTAGGCTCTCCTTGGGGTTGGACCCCCAATAAACTGAGCTCTGTTTCACCCTACTCAGAGAGTCATTTTCTGCTTCCTTCAGCAGGCAGTAGCCAAAGGTCCTTCCTCCTGGAGCGCTGGTTAGGGACTGGCAAACTGGCCACACTCAAGAAACCCCTTGTGGGGTGTGTGGCAGGGTGTACTGCCTAGCTAGTGGCTCCAGAGTCACCGGGGTGCCCGATCTCTCCCGTGGAGAGACGTTTGGTGCTCTGGTGCCTGGACATCTGCCTCGTGGCCCTCGAAGGTGGCTGCCAGCTAGCCCGGGCTCGAGCAGGGTTTGAGGAGCAGCCATCTGGGAAGGCACTGCAGCAGTTCACCACTCTCAAACTGAAGGTGGGCATGAGTATGGAACATTCTCTAAACCAACGCAAGTATTTTCACTAGACAGGAAGAGACTTAAAGAAGGTGCCTCAAACCTGTATTCACTTAGAAGGAAAAAAAAATCTTCAATTTCTTCAAAAGTGATATGCTTTGCTAAGTAACTCACCTATATAACTTCTCAAAGTTATGACGATGAAGATAAAGATGAAAAGATGATGAAGGCCTTGCATAACATGGGAAAAACGGCTTAATACCATAGAAAATGAACCTTTGAAGTTACAATTTGCAGGAGCCAAAATGAAGGAATTTTTCTTGTGAAAGACAAGAAAATACTTTTCATCTACCAGGTTCTGCCAAAAAATAGGTCTCTTAATTGTAAGACCCGAGTATTTTTGGTCCCAGGGTTTCCCACTTTTACCCTTAGTCAAAGTCAAATTTCCTGATAATGTCCTTCAAAAAATGAAGCTAGAAAAAGTTTTTTCACTAATTATAAGGCCAAATTTATGGAAAAGTTAACATAAACGTTTACAATCCTCTATTGCTTGTTTTGTTAAAACTGCACTAAAAGTTTTCCACTGCTAAAGCTTTAGGCTCCTTAGACAAGGAGACCCTGACGTAGGTGACTATGCTAGCAGCCAGCACTATATTACCAGTAAGGGAAGGAATTGCCAGCATCATGTCTCAGCTACAGTACTCACAGCCATCTCTGCCATTGGAGCTGCTCCCATTACACACCACTGCTTCCTTTCCATAAAAGAAGTTATTAGGGACTTGAAACCCCACTAACTTAAAACACATATTACCTGCTGAAAATTTTCCTACTATAGCTGCACCCTACAGGTAGCAATGGGTAAACCCATCACTGATAAGAAGCTGATGGTCACCAGACTGTCAGTACTTGAGCAGAAACAGCACAGTTTTTTGGCCTGGTCGGTTTTGACAGTTACACTAGTATGCCGGAAGAGAGGCTACTGCCTCTAACGCAGAAATGCAAAGCTTTCTTCATTTCACATGTCAGAGATGTTAAGAGTAGTACCCTTCATATGAACCCTGAGGCTCTGGATGTGGGTCCTGCCTTCACATAACGTTATCTATCCCCTTTACGGGTTGTTATTCTAATAAACCCTGTCATTAGCATTCTGCAGACTCAAAGAGGCTATCAAGGAAAACAGTCTCAAAGCTGCTGGGTTGCATCTGGCTTTCTCAGATTACAGAGATACAGGCACACCTTCAGGCACTCAGCTTTTCCTCCCACCCAAGGAAGCTAAAATAATGCTGCATTCCAGAGACAGAAGCAAGCAGGCCATAAGCAAGCCCTTTGTGCCCAGGGAGAAGTAGGGTGGCTCCACAAGACTAATTTAATCTGTTTTTTTAAAATCTGTTGTAACAGTACGTTATCTCCCTCGCCTCCCCCCTTTTTTTTCCTCTTCTAGGATCTATGGAAGGCATAGATAAATTTACATTCCCTGTGCCCACTCATCTCCAGTTCCAAACAGACGGCAGGTTCAAAGTTTTGGTGCTAGGTTTTGAATTCCCACTGAATTTCAAAGTGTTATCACATTCTTCTGGGCAACTTCCATATTCCCATGGCAGGCTTTTGTTTGGTTTTGTTTTACAGGTATAAACACCTGCACAAGCTGGACAGAGAGACCTGGGCTTAACACTGTTGACTATTTTTTACACCCACTGCTAACAAGTCCTTTCTCCAATCATTGCTTACCCAGAGTTTGTTCCTCTTGCATAATTTCCCATTCAAAAATGCCAGCAAATTTCAAGAAATAGCAGTGAACAGCTTCATGTGGAAGCAGTACCACCTAACATACTATTTAGATTCAGCATAATTCCACTACTTCACTTCGCCCTGGAAAACTTTCTCAAAACCTAGAGAAATTGCAGGAAGCCATTTGGTGGTCTACAGAAGGCTCTGGTGTTACCATTGGTGGTAGCATGTTCTCTCTTTTCCTTGACCAGGTGGCTGAAAGGCTACACACCCATCATCTTCAGCTCAGACAGAGTCCATTACGCTTCTACAGTGATGTCCAAATCCTTCCACTTGTTGCTGGGTAATGTGTCAACCATCTGAGAGCTAGTTTTAGTTCAGTGAATATCAGTTGACTGGTTACTGGGAGGAAGGCAACTCATATCTGGAGTTAATTTGGATACTGATTAATCAGTCTGGTCATAATAATTATTTTTCTGGGAGGTCTTGCGGGGGGTGGGAGAGTAAAGACTGGGAAAAAACAGTCAGGCCTTGGAGGCTTGAATCCATATGGTCTGACTAATGCTAAATAAACACATTTGTTATTTCCTTTAGTAATCAGAAGAAATAGTAGCTGAAGTTCTTTTTCTCATCCTTCTTTTCTTTGCATTAATGGTGGCTTGCCAACATCCACTCTAAAGCCTCAGAATTACACTTTTTCAGGAGTAAGAAAACAAAAATATCTCTGAGAGCAAAAGGAATTTTCTAGTGTTTACAAGATTAAGAGGACCAACTTCTAAGGTTGTCAAATCAGCCAGCATCTCTCACTGTCAGTAATTTCTTCCACAGGGACATAAGGCATCTTAGATCCCTCTGCATTTCTTATTCATGAACTTCTGGAGATTCTTAACTGTTCAAAGAGGCAGGAGAGACTAGGGGCAATTTAAACTTGGTTCCTAGAAACCTGGCTTCACCCAAGGCCTTGCCTCTCATAATAAAGTCAGGATCTCACAACACTAAGTATTCTTCCTCCCACAAAAAACAAACAAACACACACAAAAAAACCCCACAACACATTGCTTTTTCTGTTATTCTTTAGTCTCCTCAACAGAAACTGTAAGTAAGTTAAAGAGAACAAGCCATGGTAATCCTAGAATAAAATTACCATGCTGAAGGAAAGTCCATCTAGAGTTGAATCTACTTAGAAACATTAGGTGAAACAAAGAATGCTTCTGTAAACACATCAGTAGTAAAATGTAGACTAGATAAGTATCATCCAAGTGCTGAAGCAGGTAGGAGACCTGAGAATATGAAAAGGCCAAGTACTTAATGCTGTTGTTTCTTTAGTGGTCAAACCTCAGGAATCTCAGGTTCCTATGACTAGAGGGAAAATCCAGGGTTCACTCTGTCTGGAGAAGGATCAGGAACATCCAAACAGACCAGCCATGTACAAGTTCTCAAAGGATATACCTGGAAGAAATGTGCAAACTTGCTAAATGTCACTGCGAGGCCTCTATTACCTTTAAAAGGTCATAGCAACTGGGAAGGCCGCTGAAGACTGGAAGAAAGCAAGTATCACTCCTATCTCCAAGAAGGGCATGAAGAAGGGTTTGAGGAACTATAAACTGCTCAGCCATACCTCTTTTCCTGGGGAAGGTGGTGGGGCAAATATTCCTGCAAACCATTTCCAAATGTGTCAGATAAGCAGATGGTTGGGAGTGGTCAACATGGATTTATGATGAGGGAAACTTGGCTCAAAAGTTCAGCAAATCAAGTTCTTCACCTGGATCCCTTCAGGCCCCACAATAGGCTGGGCACCAACTGGCTGAAGAGTAATTTGGTAGAAGAAGTTGTGGCATCCTGGTGGTCATCAAGTAGACCTTGAGCCAGCAATGTGTCTTTGTAGCAAAGGCAGCCAATGGCCTCCTGGGCTCCATTAGGAGGAATGTTGCCAGAAGACTGAGGGTGATCCTCCCCTGCTCCTCAGCCCTGGTGATATACATCTGGATCCTGTGTCTAGCTCTGACCTCCCCAGTTCAAAAGAGATGTGGACATACTGGAAAGTGCAACAAAGGACCACAGAGATGATGAATAACTAGAGCATATGTCATATGAGGAGAGGCTGAGACTGTTCAGTCTTCATAAGAAAAGGCTCAGGGGTATAACTGATGCATGAATACCTAACAGAAGCTTGCAAAATAGATGGAACTGAACATTTCTCAGTGGTGTCCCATGAAAGGACAAGAGACAATGAACACAAATTGATATACAGGAAATCCCAATTAAACATAAGAAAAAACATCTTTAGTGGTTAAGCACTAGAATAAGTTTCCCAGAGATTCTGGAGTCTTCATCCTTGCCCATACCTGACCAGGCTCCAGTCCTAGCAAAACTCTCTATAATCCTGCTCTGAGCAGAAGGATGAACCAGATGATCTCCAAAGATGCCTGTCAATATCAGCTATCCCTTGTTTCTGGGAAGGTTTAGCCAGCACACAGCACCCTTGTAAGACCAGGACAAATGGTAAAACTCTCCACAGCACAGTAGGATGATGCAGCCCTCTCTACGCTAATGTGCACTTCTCAGGCCAAACAGAAACCTATGACATTACCTAGCTGGCAGTCTGTGGAATCACATGTGTGATCACTTACATTGGCTTAGTATTCAGATTCTGAATGCTCCACTTACAGTTCAGAGAAATTAAAAATGCATATAGAAGGAAGACTGCTGGTGAAAGATTATAGCTGTCTTTGCTTCACAAGTTCTACCACCGGCAACAGGGAATATGTCTGGCTTTTAACTGTAGTGCCACCATATAAAAAGGTCTGTCCTCAAATAAGATAAAATCCATACTGAACCTGGTGGAATACTGCTGGTAATACCAACTTTCTTCCCATGCTTTCCTCTAATTCCTTCAAACAAGCTTGTTTTGGCTTGAAAGTTTGTGTGTTTGCATTTTGGCCAGAAGCAAAGCTTTTTGGATCTTTTCAGCAAAATCTGTTACTTTTTAGTTCTCCACTTCTGTGCAAATTACTTCTAAACAAAAATATTTCCAGAAATGAGCTCTGACAAGCATTTTTGACAGAATATAGAAGAAGTTTGTCTGATCTGCTAAAATATAGTGAAAATATAAAATACGCTGAATCTAATGATTGAATCTATTACAGTCCAAATTACCACATGTAATTCCAGGTAAGAAATCAACATCTATAGCCATGGAGCTATATTAAGACCTGGAAAGAGATAGAAGATTTTTTTTGCATATTGCATTACATATCTCTAAATTCCATCAACCCGGTTAGAATATAAAATATATTTGTATTTTTTTATTTTCATCCATGTAAAATAAAAATACAAAAAGTAGTTTAAATAACAAATGAAAGTATTTGTAATATCGCAGTCACCCACAAACCATAACCTTTGCATATAATTGTTCCATTCCTATACCCTTTGCTTTTCTCCTCTTTTCCTACAGCTCGTTCTAACTTGTCTTGTGTAAGCACATTCCTGGAACCTTCTTCCAGTAATCAACAGCAGTACAATGATACTTCCATCCCCACTAAAGCAGTATGCACTGAGACCAGAAAACCACACATGAATACTGACACCCATTTCAGTTCTCCCACTTTTCCAAGTGCCATATGGTTCATGTTGAGGGGACGTGATACTTCTCTGGGAATTAGCACCTGTCTTTTCCAACACTGATCCTCACTTCTTCCCCTCCCTGGAGCTAGAACAAAGGATGAGAGTCATGGCAAACCAATCCCATTTATTAAACCACCCAATCCTAGTCTGAAGTGTGGGCATTAACTTTGCCTAGTTAGATGTGCTGCTGGGTGTGCCTGAAGTCCTGCTGGCTGCTAAGAAGCAGAAAATGGAGTAGGTTTTCCCCAATTTCCCCAATGTGCTTCTCAAAAATAGTAGCAGACACAACTTCCTTGTAGTTGTGGAAGTGCAGTGAAAGAGGCAAGGAGATGTAGGAGGAATAGAAAGGTGAAGTTGTGCCTTGCTTCTCCTCTTGCATTTATTGAACCCCTTAGGTTCACAATTTGGTGTGTTCTTCTTCTGAATGTGTTTTTGAAAGGTTAATTCAAACACTGGTGCAATTTCTGACTTGCTGTCTTTCATCTCAGCTCCCTCTTCCTCTTATCCTTTTGTATTGGTTGCCCAGACAACATACATGTATGTACGTTAGTGAGCTGCTCCTTCTGTATATGCACAGTAGTTGATTCACTATCTTTGGCTATGCATGTAACAAATATGTCTGTAGTAAACAGATATTGCAATAAATGCATACACTATGAGCATTTTGCATACTGAAGATAAATAGTCTCCTATGTTGAAAAGGTTCTCCTACTAGGGTACAATTCTCAGGGAAAAGCTGAGTTCTGTGTCCACCATTGTAAAATTACTGACCCTGCTTTAAACTGAGACAAGCATTTGTAAAAAGCTTCCAAGGGACATGGGAAGAATGTGTTCAGGTGAAAAAGCACCTCAATCACATACCAGCTCCAAATGCAAAGAAGAAACTCTTGTCTGAGTGCTCTTCTAGCAGGTCCTTCACCCTCCTGCCCATTCGCTCATTTCGCTTGTAGATGAGCTCCTGACGGAAGTAGCTGTCTATCTCTTGAGCAGTAATGCGTTCATGGGCTGGAAGTGTAGCATTAATGAAATTTGGGACCTAAGGCAGGGAAAAAAATTCTTCATGAAAGGGGAATTTATTTCACAGGCAGCCGTCACACGCAGGCATTTTGTTCCACACTGAATGTGACAGTTGCTTTGTCCCTCAAGACACAGCCAGTAGGACAAAACCCAAAGCAAGATAAAAAATACTTAGCAAGCTTCTCATAATGCACAGTGCTTCATTTCTCTCAATGTATCATTTCATGAGCTGAACAGATGGATTTTTTTTGATTCAAAGTCAACAAATACTGTCAGTTTGCCACACTGGAGATCCTAAACTCTTATTGCTCAGCTGAAGAAAATAAATATTTGCCCCTGGCTACCATTGGCTATATACCTCTTCCTTAAATTGCCGTAAGTATGACAAAACTTTAATGATAATTACACTCTTCTAAGAGAATTTGACTGTATCAGAGCCCTCAGGCTGCCAAAAATAACTTTGCAATTTGAACTAAAATAACATCGCTAAACTTTCAGAAGAAAGAGGGCCAGATTTTTTTCAGGAAAAAAACCTTTCCCCCCTCCAGTTGCCATGTCCTCAAGGTGTCTTTTAAAAAGCTGACTTCCTCTCCTGGTTTCCCCAGGACAGCTGTGGCTGCATACTAGTCCACCTCTTGCCAGTGGAGAAAAACGCGGGTCTACAGTTGCGGCAATCCTGGCTTCTTGACAAGTAGCTTTAGGCATTGCAGTTATGAGAACTGTTAATAAAAGGGCCTGCAAGTGGTGGTTTCTGGACAGCAGAACTACTAATAAGCCAGATGCTTTCTTTTGCAAGACTCCAGCAGATGAGGAGACTTTGAAGCCACTCAGACTATTACCGACTCTTTCCAAAGGGTTCTTAGCCCACGGTGGGTCATCTACTGGGAAAGCATGGGGTCAAACACAATTTACTGAAAATAAACTACTTAAAATATAAACTGATAGTGTTGCAAACCATTACTACTCAGCATCTCTGTCTTGGTGAGTACCCTGAGGTGGAACCCCTCACGTTAAGTAAAGGACACTTGTTCTCTTGGAGGCACACATGTCCCAAAAAGAGTTCCTCTCCAAGGACCTAAAAGTAATGCCAGCTGCCTGCAGTCTGTAACATCTTTGCAGAATAATGATACAGCATCTGTATCCTCTTACAATGCTGGCCTTCTTTGAGAAATCCCTTGAAATCTGTGAATGAAGTGCACTGTATAAAAACTAGGCAGTGCTATGACCAAGTTGCCCGCACTTGCAGGCAGAAAGGTGTGCAGGGCAGGAAGGCAGCAACACACGTGAAAGTTCAGTGCCAGAGAAGCAAGGGTTAGTATGACTTTGCAGCTCTGCAAATATGGTGCTGCACCATATGTACCAGAAGGTCATAAGAAAATGGTTATTCAGCAAGGAAAGCCCAGGTATTAACACTTGCTTTTTCAGCACTATAAGGATAAATCCTGGGTTTTCACTGATGTGCATGAATTGCCAGGCAATACCTCACAGACAAGAATAGAGAGGCCTGATGTTTCAGTCTGAGGTTAACTAATCTAGAGCCCAAACAGACCAAATTGGTCCCTTCTGGTCATTTTCTTGTGGTTTAAAGATCAGTGTTGCATTCCACTGTGCTGCTTAGGAAACCCATCTCCATAAACCCAAGTTCATGAGGTCCCAAATGATCTCTTCCTTCCTATTCAGTCCAAATCCATCTTTTCTTCATTTCACTCCATTTCTCTTCTTTGTGTCTAGTCCACAGTACACAAACATACTGATAGGGGACATGAAAAATCTTGCAACTTGCCTAACCCTACACAAGTGTCCAAGTTATGACTGCATTTCCCTGTCACTATTTGCACAAAAGAGTCTGCTGTTGTTCTCTGTTGGTGTTAAGTTTGCTCATACCTAAGCCAGCATAATTCCACAGGGTCCTTAAGGAAATAAAGAATTAACTCATAGAGCTTTGATGCTAAAACGAAGACGGCACTTGTCCAAAAGGGAAAGCCAGGTGCACCTTCGCTGTTTGTGTGCAGCAAGACAGGTGGTGCAAATTCCTGGAACAGAAGGCTCAGGGAAGCAGATGTGCCAGAAAGCCAGCAACATGCCCTTGGCCCTCACCTGTAAAGGGCCTGCTGGAGAAGAGACAAGCACAAGCGTGAAAGGGTTAGTGCTACAGGGACATGTGTGTAGTACAAGGGCTCCAGTGGCAAGACTCACTTGAGAACTGTCATGGTTGAAGATGATGGAGCTGAGGTCTCCACAGCTGTAATGCTTGATAAGGTCTTCAGTCGTATAGGGGATCTGGAAACTGCCTGCTCGGAGGCTCTCCTGCTGCAAGAGAGTCTGATTCAAAGCAAAGACCACCTGAGGGAGGGGGAGAGGGAGGAAAAGACAGAGTTCCTGGTAAGTTCTCTTTTTGTCCTGTGAGAAGGTCACAGACACCCAGCCACCTAATTAGGGCTCTCTGAAGCTGCTCCTGCTCTGAGTATGCCAGTCCACATTTCACCAACTCACACCTCCTCCAGGTCCACAGGTACTCACACCTTGGGGTCTGCAGGCCTGCTAAGAAGAAACTGACTCACCACATTTAATTCCATGGGGTTTTGCCTGTGACATGATTAATACAGAAGATACAAAGGGGCAAATGGAAGTAGGGGCAATCTTTCTCCCCTAGATGACAGGTTGCCTGACTACCACAGAGCCTCATGACCTGATGGGCTCCTATTCCTGTAACTCCTCAGATACCCATCTAAACTAAGCATAGTTTCTCCTTGTTTGCCCTTACTTCCTCATCTGCAAGAATATTCATGGGCTGTTGTTTCCTGCTTTGTGTCTTCTTCTCTAGGATCACATCTATTTCATGCAGGAAGGGCTCTCCAGAACAGGCCAAGGAAGGATGGTGGCTTTTGGGGCATGCAGGCGGCCTTAGCACTCACTGTCTTCCAGGTGACTACCTTTGCAGACAGAGGGGCTGCCTGCATTCCCTCCTCCTTGGCCTTCGCCTGGGAATGCAAACACTCCCATTCTCCTTGCCTTAAGGCAAAATATCTGGCTGTCACAGCTCCTACCATCAGGGACCCTCTCCATTAACCAGAAAGGAAGAAGATCAGCAGAGCACAAGGCAGTGACCTCAGCACCTACCCAAGAAAGAGACCAACCCAGCTGCCCCTGCCTCTACCCTCTGCTCATCCCACTTAAAAGGGACAAGAGACCCCTTTGGAGCAAGGCTTCACAGGTGTCTCTGGAGACAAAGAGATGATGCAGAACCTCTGTACCTTTCCCTAGCTGCTCCAGGCACTGCAGCTGGTGGCTCCTGAGCCCCAGAAAGGCAGAGAGTCAAGGAAGGACTTGAGATAGAAATTCCACTGATTGAACATGGGACGCCAGTGGGCACCTTTGGTGGGGTGTGGAGCTCGATAATCACCCACGCAGAGAAAACTCCTCTGTAAGCACCTGGCAAGTAAAACTCTACCATCTCTCCTGAGCGCAGTGCTTACTCAAGCTACCATCATCTTTACATCAACACTGAACAACTCTAACATGCTTTCCTACTACCTCCTGGCTTATAATTTTTAAAGGAAGTAAGCTCAGAGATACTGCTTTGAAATTTTTCAAAAATTACTCTTGGCAGTGTTATTTTCTAAGCTCCAGTTACTCTCTGTATAATTAACTCCTCCCGGACATTTGCCTTGAACACACTCTGGAACTGGAAGTATTTCACCAACACCATGAAACTCACACATGAGTAAGCACACTCTTAATGTACTGAGATTATGAGAATCAAATTTGGGGATTACAGAGCAAATGTGGAAACAAACAGATGCAATTTTTATCCCCCCAAGAACAATACTCAATCTTCTACAGAAATATGCAAATTCCAAAGTTGAAATTATGCTGTCTCCACTACAGCTGTTTGAATACAAATCACTGTGTATTTAACCCAATATGAAAGCATGTATCTTAGCATTAATTCTGGAGAGGTATTCATCAATAGCACCACTCACTCTCAACTCACGTTTTTAAAGAAGGCAAGAATTCACTTTCTTAGTACAAACTGCACCTGACTTAAAAAATACCTCCAGGGGAACACTCTGCAAAGTTACATCAAACTAAGCAGTGGCCATCTTGCTTAAAGGACATCTGTTTAATCTGAAAGTAAATTAAACAAAACCAAACTGAAACCACTTTATGTCTGAACAGAAGTTTGCATGCAGGCTGGAGTTTATCATGCTTCAAAGCCATTGTTTTCCATATGTTTGGCTTTACTTCCCACACAGATAAGTCCTAATGGATGTTAATGACTAGACAAAATTCACTGAGAGACAAGCCAAATCTGAATGACAAGCCATGCTGAAAATATGGGATCTCTACAGCTAGGAATGCCAGGCCATGCCAGGAAAATCTTGTATGTACAATCAGTCCAGCCAAAAGTACTTCTATGAGGATGGCTTATTTTGTAAGCTATTTGCCTATCACAACATCATCTGCTTGACAATTAAAGCAGTATGTCCCTTTCCAGACTTTGCAGCCTCTGAAACAATGACCAGACAGTCCCTGCTCACAGAGCAGGCAGGGACTGTGACAGTCTCCTGAGCGGGTATCCCTGCCTCAATGTAAACTAAGCACATCAAAGAGGGTTTGCAATCTTTACCATTTGATTTTCATCCAAATACAAACCAGCAGAGGGTAACTGGCTTCTGTGGAGAAAACACCAGCCTGCTGGGAGAGATGTGAGAGCAAAGCAAATCCTCTCTTCACTGTACCCCCACAGTCTCCTGCTGTTACTTGCTCTGCATGCTCCACCCACATCTCTTCCCTTCTCCTGTGCAGTGCTTTACACGAAATAAATTCAGCCTGTCCTCCAAACAGACCTGGTCTGGACTGTAGCAGCCACGTCAAGCCACGTGGGCATCTTCCTTCCTCATGCCCACCCACTGGCCATAAGTATCTAGCACAGAGTAAACTACAAAGACCTACATCAATCTGTCCCAAGAGCACGGTTTAAACTGCAACAATGACCTGCAGTTATGGATGATTACTACATATATTTCACAAGAATAGAGGCAACTCACCCTCCCTTCCTCTGTATCTATAACCTTACTGCTGACATGACACAAAACTGTCCTGGTGAGGCAGCTTTGGCAGCTCTGTGGTCTTTCCTAAGAGTACATCTTTCTGGTGTTGAGGTATGAGAGTTGATATCAGACATCTGAAGAAATTTCAGGATGGCAGCAGTTGAAATGCTTGTCTGCCCAGATAGGGAAACACAAAAGACCTTTCACAGTGAGGTGGTTTATGTTTCACCTCAAAGTGTCCCAGCTCACTGGCCAAGACTCCTACATCCCATTCTAACTATGACTGCCTGGAGATATAGCATCTAGCAGCCTGCTATGGACTTCAAGGTCCAATCAGTGGTTTGTGTGGCACTGAACAGGCTGTTTTTCTCTGGCATGGAGGACTACAAGGGACCGTTCCCTGACAGGATGGACTTCTCCATGAACAATATCTTTTCCCACCTAGATCTAAACCAGCATCCTATTACTGTACATAGCACCTGAGAGAGAAGTCACACAAGAACCACTTGAAATTCCCCACTGAGAAAGTGTACTTGCCCCTTGATGCTGTGAGGGACACAGGTGGTCTCAGATTCTTTGAGAACAGTAGTAGCTGCTCAAGTCCCTCTGCCCTGGGAGCAAGAAAATTCAAGATACAATAAAGGGGCAGAAATCAAAAGAGCATCATATCAATGTCCTTGACAATGAGGCCTCCTTAATGAATTACACTAACTCAAGCATCAGCTGGAGTGCAGGAAATGCTATTGCCAAAAATACTCTCCACATCTGTTGGTCTGTATGGATATCAATCAGGCTATATTTGACCTGAATCTAGACGGAAAGTTCTGTACTTTCCAAATGGTCTGATCCCTTGGTTTCATGGACGAAGGTACACCGTTACTATACCAGCATTGTAGCCTTGACATTTCTATAGTTGATCTATTACTTGGTATTGTATTCAATGTGTTTGCTTTGCCAACCAGTCGAATATCTTAGGGGCTTTTAGGGGAGGGTCCCTATCCAACGGTTTTGCTTATTTCTTATGTAAGCACCTTAGAAAAAGACCTTTATAAAAACCTATGTTAAAATAATAAACTTGTTCCTGGCTTGCAATGCATTCTGGAGCCTGTGTCAGTATGCATTGTAACCTCAGGGATAGTGCCCTCGCAACAACAAATGGTGACTCCGATGTGAGAGTCTTAAAAAGACCCCGGACCAAAGAGGGGCATTCCGGTTGTTGGTCTCTTCTCCAACTTTTTGCATGGTGGACCTGAGAACCATGAAAACAGCCATTCTGCCACCAAGAGATAAGCTGAGTCCTTGGTGGGGGAGAAGAGAGATGATAAAAAATGGGTGCAAATGTTTCTTCAGCAGAAAAATCTATTTTAAAAGTCTTTATGTACATTTTTAAAGGTGGAAGAATAGACTGTGACAAAAAGAAACCAAGCTATTTGCTCCTTTGGTTAAAAAGGAATGGTATTGCTGGCAATGGTTCAAATGTTTTTCAAGTCTCTATATGGGAAACCGCAGGCTTGGTTTTCACTGACACTGAGACAAAAGGTGACTCTAATGCTATTAGCCTATTAACTCCACGGCAGCTAATAAAAGACTCATTAGAACAAATACGTTCCAATACAAAAGTTACGGAGCTAGCTGTTGCCGCTTTAAGACCAGACTCATGAGGGACTGGAGAGAATTCGGACACAAAAACACCTGTTGAGCCCTGCATTCCCCTCCCTCTGTCAGACCCTCGTGTTACGCAAGAAGTGCGCCCACGCCATCCACCTGTGAGGCCGGATCAGCAAGCGGCAGCAGTGACCGGGACAGAGGAGCGCGGCCGCTGGCAGAGGCACAGCCCCCACTGGGTGAGCTGCAAGAGTGTGGTGTGACTCTGCCAAACTGCAAGTGTGTCCCGGCGGCGGCACCCCCCAAGCCGGTACCGGTTGGGGCAAGGAGAGAACCGAAACTCCCCCATCCCAAGGTCGCCCACAGTGCAGAACCCCCCGAGACCCGAGCTGCCGCTGCTGATCAGGATCATAGGCAGCTGCCAGCCAAGTTCACGAAGGCTGCCCGGGGCGGTGGGAAAGAAGTGGAGCCACCCAGGAGAAGCAGGACTGCTGCCAAGCCGAGAAGAGCAGTGGGATCGACACCAACCACATACCCAGGAGAAACCTCATAAGAGTACCTCAGGGGGGGTACTGCTACCTCCTTGTGCCACCAAAACTGGCAGGACTCCAGCTAACACAGCTTTGAAGAAGCTGTTAGAATGGACTCTGTCNAATACAAAAGTTACGGAGCTAGCTGTTGCCGCTTTAAGACCAGACTCATGAGGGACTGGAGAGAATTCGGACACAAAAACACCTGTTGAGCCCTGCATTCCCCTCCCTCTGTCAGACCCTCGTGTTACGCAAGAAGTGCGCCCACGCCATCCACCTGTGAGGCCGGATCAGCAAGCGGCAGCAGTGACCGGGACAGAGGAGCGCGGCCGCTGGCAGAGGCACAGCCCCCACTGGGTGAGCTGCAAGAGTGTGGTGTGACTCTGCCAAACTGCAAGTGTGTCCCGGCGGCGGCACCCCCCAAGCCGGTACCGGTTGGGGCAAGGAGAGAACCGAAACTCCCCCATCCCAAGGTCGCCCACAGTGCAGAACCCCCCGAGACCCGAGCTGCCGCTGCTGATCAGGATCATAGGCAGCTGCCAGCCAAGTTCACGAAGGCTGCCCGGGGCGGTGGGAAAGAAGTGGAGCCACCCAGGAGAAGCAGGACTGCTGCCAAGCCGAGAAGAGCAGTGGGATCGACACCAACCACATACCCAGGAGAAACCTCATAAGAGTACCTCAGGGGGGGTACTGCTACCTCCTTGTGCCACCAAAACTGGCAGGACTCCAGCTAACACAGCTTTGAAGAAGCTGTTAGAATGGACTCTGTCTATGTAATAAAAATAGTAACAAAAATTGAAAATGCTTACCTTAAAAATATTAACAATAAGCAACAGTTTCAAAGAAATTGTTATACTTGTTAAATTCAAAAACTAATGCTTAACTTGTTATATATGTTTAATTTCACATCAATTTATCTAAACCCATTGTTAAAAGCAATGCATGAAGTGAACCAACTGGTTAGACCAGTTGTTATTCTTAATACTTTTGAACAAGTCCTGAATAATGTTGGCCACAAGCCACACAAATTACCTTAAAGTATTTTTTTTTTATGTGGACACAAAGCCTGGCATCACTTACACTGTAAAATTACCGACTAATTTGAGCAAGCAATGAACACTGTTAACTCTGTAACAATTCTGTATCATTCCTTCCCCTAACGTGCTAATAGGAAGAAAAGTGTTTTCACAAAAAATTGGTACCGAATAACATCTCTGTTATTGTTACTGTATTGTTACTGATGTCTATGCAACAGTTAAAGTTGATCGTTACTGGTGTAAGGGTTACCAAGATATTGTTACTAACCAGACACTAACACAAACTCCGTCTCGAATACAAAAACAATACCCGAATGTTCCACGCTATTACCACATAGATGATACTTTAAAACCAGACTGTGACTTTATAAAACTAAGAACAAGTTTAGCTTACAGGTACCTCTTGAAAAGGTTCTTAGGGTGGAAAATCATGGAAAGGACTCTAAAAAGTGATATTAAAATTTAAATGACTTGCAAAAACTAACATTAACTGGATTAGACCTTATTTAGAACTGACAAACACAAAACTGGAACCTCTAGTTAGTCTCCTGCAGGGAGACAAGAATCCCTCTGCACCTTGAACACTTACACAGGAAGCAGAACAAACAATTCAGCTTGTAAAAACTACAATTCAAACAAGAAAATCTAACTGATGCGTGAAAAAAAAATCAGCTTATTTGTCTTTTTACAGGATTTACAGACACTTCACTGTCTAACCTTTTTGTCTTATTAGACTGAGTTTTTCTGTCTAATCAACAAAAAAACCCCTCATTGTAATACAAATAGAAATGATTATAAAAGATATTATTTAAAGAAAGAAAAAAAAATAAAATTGTACAACTAGCTGTAGAAAAGCCAAAAAACATTTATATTCCCTTCACAAGTGAATATTTAGAATAGTGTCAGGGAAATAGCCTACCCTTTCAAATTGCTTTAAAAAGCTTTGGTAACAACATTTTAGTATATTTTCCTTTTTATAAATTTATATAGTTATATATGGATTTAGGCCTTGTTAAAACTTTACTTTGCCAACAGACACCAGTTACTGGACCAACAGTTTTTACTAGTGGATCTAGTACAACTAGTAAAACTGTATTAATTTGACATGAAATAATAATTAGTAACACAAAAAAATTTATGTAGAAAGCTCTCCTTAAGTAACTAAACTTTATGTTGTTGTAAAAGCTCTTTTGAATAGCAAAACTAGTCTTTTAATTTTGTTTCTAATTCACAATACATTTGTTTAAAGCTTAAAGAAAAGTTAGTTGAAACATGTTAATAATGAGTATCTTTTTTCCCTTTTTAAGCAGCTATGGTTACTGTTAAATGACTGACGAGATGTATACTATGTTATGCACATTAGGAGCCATACTAAGCTTCCAAGTTTAGTTCTCAAATGTTTCAACAAGACCGATTATCCCGTGAGTTTTATCACCATGGTGTCCAGACTGTCAAAATTTTGCTCCTAGAGCAGCTACAAGCACTAACCCAAGAAGGTTATAAGCCTTACAAATCTGGCAATCTGATGTCACTCATATTCCAGAATTTGGTAAATTGAAATATGTGCACGTCTCTCTGGGCACATATTCTGGAGCTCTGTGGGCCACC
>WEIV01007780.1:27381-62015 GCA_013390005.1 Calyptomena viridis
TCTGGTGAAAAATGCAAACATGTCATAAAACACTGGCAGTACAGTTTTGCTGTGTTAGCAATTCCACAACAGATAAAAACTGACAATAGTTCAGGCTACGTTGGTCAGGTAGCCAAGTCATTTTTATCTCATTGGGCAGTCACGCTCATCCCTCCCGTGACCAGGCCATGGTGGAACGGTCTCACCTTACACTGAAGGAAATGCTGCAAAAGCAAAAAAGGGGATGCAAGGAGCTAGTCCTGTAGACTACAGACAGCACTATATACACTCAATTTTTTGTCTTTAACAGACACAGGAACTCCAGTCATTTTTCTTACTTTTCTTCGCTACAGAGTAAGGACCTCACAGCCTCCCCACAGAGAGCAAAGGTTATGGTCAAATCCCTCCACGCAGGCCAATGGGAAAGGCCATTTGACCTAATAACCTGGGGAAGGGGTTATACATCTATCTCTACAGATTCAGGACTCTGCTGGCTACCAGTAAGATGTGTCCGTCCAGCACTACAGCCAACGTCAGGACAGTGGACACTCATGAAAAATGAAACCAACAAGATAAGAACTGAGCAGGCACTGTTCTGGCTTAACACAATATAAAAGCAGAGCATTTGCCTGTCTTGAATGTCAATTGTATTTGCTATATGTAATAAGGTTTGATGGAAATTATAGAGCTTATATATTTTAGTGTAATTGTTGTTGATTTAACCTATGCTTGGCATATATGTTATTTGTGTTGTAGATCAAACAGCTTATTAGCTGCAAATCATAATGAAGTTTTCTGCGCTGCACTTGATTCTTCTGATTGGAATTACTGCAGCATGGATTTTCCCCTCAACCTAATGCTAATGTATCACCCTTGAGAACACCACTGGTACATATAACATCTGCCTGTCACTTGTGACACCTGCTAACCCTTTTCACACATGTCTTGTGGGTGTTCCACTAGACAAGGACTTGTGGGACAATCTGTTTTTAATTTGTGGTCAAAGAGCATGGGCAGGTATCCCAGGCAAAGCAAACAGTGGTCCATGTGCATTTAGTCGTTTGACAATCCTAACTCCAAACACACCTGTGATCTTAAATTGGCAACAAAAGTTGCATCAGCAGAAAAGAAGTGCCCATCTATTTAGCAGTAATTGTAATGACAATTTTGATATTTGGGGAAAAGGTTTAAGGATTTTGGGAAGCTTAACTCCTTCCATTGGTACTGCAAAAGCTTTGTNTGTTAAAACAATAAACTTGTTCCTGGCTTGCAACACATTCTGGAGCCTGTGTCAGTATGCATTGTGACCTTGGGGACTGTGCCCTCGCAACAACAGGTCTGAATGAAACAGTGGAATCTGCTGGAAGGGGGATGATAGCACACCTACTACACAGGATTACAATCTGGCATCAGCATGAGTATGCAGCCTCTCTAAGAAATTGTGATAGTTCCTCTCAGTTTCTGCATCACTTGTACTTTCCTATTTGTGGTAACAGGTGTTGCTTAAAGCTCTGCCCTGATGAGGAGGTTATCTTCAGTAAATAATAATGGACAAACACTGTCAGTATCTCCAAAGAAGGAAGATTCTTGAACCTGCTATTTTTAAAGGATTTAATTTACTGAAATAGGTGTTGCTCAGAAGTTGATAACTCTTATCTGTCATTACTTCTCAAAGGAAACATTAGATTAGTTGCAAAGTGATACTTAAGAAGACCACAGCCATCAAATTGCAAATTGGATCTGAGTCTTGTTTACCAGATCTAAAAAGGTGAAGAAAGTTAACAGAGCATGAGAAGCAGGGAGAGATCTGCAGCTCATCTGAAACTGCTATATTTGCTTGGCACAAATACTACTTGCCTGCCTACCTCCCCATTCAATCCTGCAGTCCTCTAATTTCTAGCAATTCCATGCATTTAAGAAAACAGAAAATAAGGAAAGGTTGAAAGGAAATTTTCAATTTTGCTTAGAAATTAAACCCAAGAATTTGTGTTGAGCTGAGCTTCTCCAAGAGGTGATACAGAAAGTTTGCATCTGTCTTGCAGGTATCTCTTGCTTTGCACTGTTTTACTATTTTCAAGATCTTTCACATGTTGGAGTCCACATAAATCACTCCACATTCATCCTCGCAAAACTATTCTTCCTTACTTTACACCCCCCTCCAGCAACTCTATCCTACTCCACTCCATTAAGCGTATTCATCAAAGCATCTCCTGAAAAGATGCATTCGGAGAACAAAAGTAACAAGTTTATTAGAAAGGGATTTTTATTTCCCACCTCCCATTTTCACTGTGATCTCTGTCTTACCCCAACCTTCTCCCTTTTTGTACTGTGGAAAAAATTGATGAAGCTCCCTAGTAGACATATTGCTGCAAATTTCATTCTCCTCCTGGAGATTTCTTCAGCTGTCAGGAGACACTTGTCCCCTTTGCTAGCATTGTTGGAGGGGCTCACTAGGCTAAGGAAGTGGGGAAAAGGGGGTTAGAGCACGGCAGATGCCTTTTTTGTCAAAGATAAAAGACCCATTGCCATCCTCTCCAATTTTCAGTACTTTCATCCACATTGGATCAAAGTGCTATTCTGCATATGAAAGGAACCTGGCATTATTCTCCTCAAATTAGCCTATCGCCATCCCGCTAGCCTCCAAGTCTTCCCAACAAAAGTGCTCACATCTGTTCCATCGTTTGCCTCATCTTCTGGGGTTTTTTTTCTTTCTGCTCTCAGTTTTTGAGGGCTATTCAGCTCTTTGAATTATAGTCTGGGGGAGCATCTTCCTTGCTCTGAGATCACTCGGCCGGACAATTTGCTTTTAATTGTCTTAAGGAATCATGGGCTGCTTTTGGTCCTTCCCAGCAACTAACTGCATCCATTGTGGCTTCCATTCAGCCTCTTCAGCCAATTCTTTCCCTCTTTCTCCTCCTTCTCAAAAGCGTTTTTCTCTCCTTGCTCTTCATCTGGAGGAGACCATTGCTTCTCTGGGCCAGTGAACACTACTGCCTGAAATAAAAGCAAGACTTAAACCAAAAGCATCATGACTGTGAAAGTCAATAATCCTCCTTTGTCATGGTAACGGTCTAGTAGGCCAAGTGTTGAGAAGAAAGCAGGATTCTTCAATCCACCGTGATGCAGCTCCTTAGATGTCTGGTGAGCCTTCAAGGCAGAAAGTCAGGACTGGCAATGTCAGAGCCTGGAAACCTGAACCCACCTGTCATGAGAAGCCCTGCAAACACCAGCCTGCACACACAGGTGGGAGAAGTGTGATTTTGGCTGGGCTGAAAATGGCAAAAAGAGGTTTAACCCACTATCTGCAGCCTTCAGTCTAAGTCACTTCCAGAGCTGTGGAACCAGACAAGATGCTCCTTTTGACCCCTGTACAACAAGCTTTCATAAAAAAGAGAAAAAGGAAGCAGATTCCCAAACTCAGACCACCTCTGTTAGAAAGATGGGTTTAAAACCATTAGGAGAGAGAGGTTATATGAGGGACTTGCCCAGAGGACAAGAGATGAGCAGTACAAGTCAATGTAACAAAAGGAAATGGTAACTCCTAGGTTACCTATGAGCTACAAGTTTCTGATGGGCTTTGTATTTATGTTTTGTTTTTTGTCCTCAAAAGCTAGCATTACAAGTAGAGGGAGCACTTTTTCTCTAGAAGAACCATCCAAGGCATATAGATGATCCTGCTAGAGAAACTCTGTTTGCTTCCAATCAGATGCAGAGATGCTGACACAGGTAAAGGCAGTGAAGAATTTTGTCTTTGGTCTGCTCACAACAAACTTATACTAGGACAGCTTTTGCCAGATTCTTGCAGTGTGCTTTTCCAGAACCAAACAAAAAGACACTGAAGTTTTTGGTTGTTATTTGGAATTTATATGTGAATACACAAACTAATCCTTCTTCAACTAGGAGATATAAAAACAAGGGACTTTAGAAGCCATCCTCTTGTTGCAGGAGAATGGTGGATAATGTTGAATCAGAGAAAAACTACTTACAGCACTGCTGGAAGTACAACTCATTTACTTGTAATAGACTGCATTAATATGTACCCTTTTGTCTTACTAATTTACACTGATTTACATTGTAGGACATAATTTTCATGTTTCCACTTACAGCAGCAGAAATAAACACCTCACTATGTGCTGAATGTGGAATAAGACCAGTAGCGGAATAGACTGTTCCCATTTCTCAGGGCAGCTTGCGATTCACATCTGGACACCTTGCTGGAACTTGCTCCTGTCTTTCTGCAGGTCTAATGGGGTGGCTATGAACCTGCTGCTGCACCTCATCCCTGGCAACTCTCCATCCAAGCTCACTGAGATTCCTCCTGTGCTTCAAGAATGCTTCAAGCTTTCATGAAGTGCATTGTTGTACAGAAAATCTTGGAACTGGTGATCCACATTGACATGTTACTAGAGAAGGATTCAAATTTTTTTAACATTCCATCTATGTTAGATTTTGTAAATGTTAGCAAAGTTTGTTTTTAAAACCTTCAAGTATCAAACCTTCACCAGATAGATTTTTAATTCAACAAACAGAACTAGGGACTATCCTCTTGTCTAATTTTCAGGTTTCTATAGCCCTGAAGCAAAGGTAAAGGTAAAAAAACCCAACCAAACTACTTTCAACACACTACACTTAGAATTCCTGCCTGTCTCCTATTCAGTATTTCTTCAGTTTTGGATTAGCATTGCTACATAACTCCAGAACTCAAGTCAAAATCCAACTTGGCAACAATTAACCAAACAAAAAGGAATTACTAACAATCCTGACTTCACTTTCCAATTGACAGAACTGTTTAAT
Source organism: Calyptomena viridis (assembly GCA_013390005.1). Classification (NCBI taxonomy): domain Eukaryota; kingdom Metazoa; phylum Chordata; class Aves; order Passeriformes; family Eurylaimidae; genus Calyptomena; species Calyptomena viridis. Next base: position 32,155 of record WEIV01007780.1, read on the forward strand.
CAGGACACTAGTAGTAAGGGTTTCTTTCCTTTTAACACAACCATCTCAAAAATTGTATTAGAAGACTAACCAAGTTGCAAAGAGAAAAATCTAACACTAGGGTTTCTTGGGCTAGGACTAGCTATACTTCTAAATTCAACACTTCGTGTTTTGTTTGGCATTTTGTTTGTTTGTGTTTGTTTGTTTAAAAAAACCCAACCTTTTATTAAAATAGTTGGTTTGGTCTACTTACTCTTGCTTCTTTTCCACTGAATACTCTTAAATCTAGTTGAAACAAAACTAAAATACTGAGGTTAATTTAATAAAACTAATTTCTATTTTAATTTTTAAAAAACTTCACACGAAAATTCTCTTAGAAAGGAAAAAATTTGGCTTTCCAGCTGTAGAAAATGTGTAAAAAAGGTAGAAATAATGGAACTGTGTTTATGACTGTAAGAAGTAAGCTAGTAAAACAGTTGAAGCCTACCCACCTTCCACAGCTTCAAGGACAACACTTAGCAGTATTTTTCAATCTTTCTAAAACAGTGACTAAAATGAAACAAACCCTATTGATGACTGGGGATTTGGTCTCTATTTTTTTGTTCAGTCTACAACATATGCTCTTTGGAGTGCTGCTGGAAGAAAGAAAAAGTCTTACAAGTCCCCTCTTGCCTTCATTATTTTTTAATTTGTTCTCTCTACCACAGGCTATGTATAGCTTAGGCCTAAACGTGACAGCAGTTTGGAAGATTGCTAGAAATAACATGCCTCAGAAATGTAGAATACTGAAGTCTGAACTTACTCTCACTGGTACTTGTACACCTTTTTTTGGTGGAATGGAATATTTCAGAACATAAAATTTTACTTGGCTGGAGCGCTTCCCCCTCTTCCTGCAGAACTAATATACACTACTTGAGTAATTCATCTAAGTGTGTGCAAATCAAGATTATAAAGTTAAGAGGGTAAACAACCCAGCCTTTTAGTGTCATGAACAGGACCAGACAGTTATCATATGTCTTCTGGTAACCACGCAACAAGATCTTTGGATTTTCTAGAAGTTCTGCCAACTAGGAAAGTATGTACCATATAAAACACTCAACAATGATAAAACATTTTTCTACTCAATAGAACAACTAGGACAAGGCTCTGGCTGCTGTTCCAACCAGAACAACAAATTTGAACCAGTGTTTATATTATAGACAACTAGAAGCATCTCTAGAGAAGGTTCTGGCTTCCCAATGGAGTATGGCAGTGTGCAAGATGACCTTTTCCACAGGTACAGGGGTAAAAGGGAGAATTTATATTATATTTCCATATTGTTACATAACTGTTAGACTTGCCAAGAAAAATAAAAACTCAAGAACTCATACAAGAACTGTTGAAATGATCCCTAACTGGTTTCAGACAGACCAGAGGCTGGAAGTTCTCAATACAAAAGCTTTCCAAGAGAAATAGCTGACAAAATTTTCAAAAAGTGAGACAAAGGCCTAAATCTGTGCTCTTCATAGTAACTATGAGCTCAGCCACATGGAAAAAATAGCATAGAAAAAATCCTAGAAAAAATAGGATGGGAATTTATACGCCACCAGCTGTGCAGTGCAACCCCCCTGAGATGATCTTGGAATGAGTCAGCTGGCTCCACTGCCAGGTGGCACCTCCGCTTATCTCCCCAGCTGTCCACATTAGGATATGACCAGTGGTTCCAACTTAGCCAATATACCAAGCTGCCTGTTTGAAAAAAATCTAAAATACTCTGATTTTCAGACCCAGGAAAATCCACCTGCGGTAGTGCAACCAGGAAATGCTGAGTTTTTGGTACTTCTGAAAGTATTAACTATTGTGGGTGCACACATGGAATTTCAGAGATAGAGGACATTTAAAGCCTTTTGCCATGCACATGCACACCACTCTTCAAAAATTCACTCCTCACCAGCTACAGACTTCCAGCTGAGCAGTGCTGCAAATTAAGTGTAACACTTCGTTGTTTCTACTTGCCTTTTGCACTTAAAAATAGGATTTCACACTATATGAGCACATTGAGCTGGTTCTGATACACTGGCTGAATCCTCTCTTCCTGCTGCACAAGTCAGAGCTCTATATAAATTCTTCTCCTTTTCCATTCCAAGCCCTCTTTTCCAGGCTTCATTTCCCCCTTCTGCTTGATTGTGTGTGACCTGCTGGCACTCATTTTGTTTGCTTGACTATCCAAATAAGCTATAGAGTCAATGAAAGTGCTATTGGTGGGCTGAAGACATGACAAGCTCAGTCAGAGTTCACTCAATTCAATGTTCCCAGTTTTCTGTTGCTCCAAAGGTGGGAAAAAGAGTAGGGTCCATTCCTGGTGGTCACATGCTCAGTGCTCAACTTCATATGTTAACTGTTCTCTTACTTTTTGTAATAAGGCTGTCCATACCTCCTGGACACAACAGCAAAAGGAGAGAATATGTCAGTATGAAATTTGAGTTGCAACAGTGATGTATCAGACTCTTCTCACATGACAGTATTGATTCTCTGCCAGGTGACAAGAAGCACTGTGGAAGGAACTGCTTGCACACCCATCCATAAATAGTAAGAGTGAGATCAAAGGAAGACAACTCACTTCCTTGGTATGTCCTCTGGTCAGCATCAAAGCTTAGTATCAAGCTCAGAACCTTAATCATTTGCAGCCTTTACTGCAACCCTCCTGTACAATTCCTTCCAGAAGACCTTCCAGATGAAGTAAACAGTACTACTACTTGACAACTGTTCTGCTTTCCTTGTTCACACCAGGAAGCAAGTGGTACAAGTTTACAAACACAAAAATAGCATCAAGCACTGCCTAAAAGGTTCAAACCTGAGTCATACACCAAGCTCACAGTTAGTACGTACAATTGCATACATGTTCCTAAACAGTTCAAACTAAGTAAAACAATACTTGAAGGCTGTACCTCTGTAAAGTAACTCCTTACCTATGGAAACTGACACATCATTCCAGTCAAATAAATGTCAATTCAAATCCTAACTCCCTTCTCAGTCTGCCTGCTAAAGATATCCAGCCTCTGCTGGGAATATATCACCCCTCCACAGAGGCCCTTAGAAAATATTATTAGCACCTTTATTTTGCCTCCAGGAAGGAACATACAGACAATCTTACTTATGCTTCAGTTAATCCAGCCCTGTGTTTACAGCTTCCTTGGCAATCCCATAATTCTCTTCCAAAGGTCTTCAAAATCTTGTCAACATAATCTTTTATCTTGAATGGCTTCATGAAACGCAAAAGCCACTGGGCTAACCCTCAGTACATCGTGTCAAGGATGTATTTGGCGCAGCTCAGTGTTGATTTAAATTTTGATCAGACAGAGCAGTCATTCAAGGACACCAGATGATTGTAAATGGAATGATTGCACATTTTGAAAACCACCATCAAAAATCACACCCAAGCAACCATGAAATAAAAATAATTAATACTTTAAGCCTATCATAATTTTCTTCTGTGCTGATGGAATCATTGCGACAGCAACTGCATAAAACGGTCTGCAATTCTCCACCACCATAAAGGGCTAATTCAATTTCAATTCAAAATAGCTGAAAAACACAATTTGGCAGAAGTGCTGACATGCTTGACTTTTGTAACATTTGAAAGTTATTTTAATTCAACTTTCTGCTTAACAATTTCCAAGGACATGGCTTTTATCTTGTTGAAGACTGTTAGTACATTTCCCTAGTTCAGTTTCCTTGGATCTTACTTGTTTTCCATGGATTTTCAAGAAAGGCTGCCTAGCAGTTTGGAGCATCATGTACCAGTTCCTTTAGAAGCCTTGGCTGTGTGTAACTGGTCCTGCTGCTTTGAAATGCTTTGTTTTTCCAGGTATTTTCTGCACCCTCCCCTCATCAGTCAGCATGGCTAAGCTTCTCAAATAAAGATTTGGGAAGGGCTCTCCCCTCACTTGCTACAAGCGCGCTGGTCGTAAAAAGGCTGATGCAGGATAGACAACTCTGGGTACAAAATGCACAGTGGAAAATCTCCTTAGTATTGAAGAGGCATGTTTTTTTCTGTGTTGTCTTTTCTCCTCAAGAGTAATTCTACGTGAATTTTCAAAGGAGGCAGCAGCATTATAGATGGTGTGTCTCCATGGCTCTCGATTTGAGGCCAGAGTGGACCACTGATGGTAGCCAATATGGCCAAGACTGAGATGTTGTTTCAGGGAGTCCTTTTATCTNTCTTCAAGTTGACTTCCAGCCCCAAAAGATCAGCAGCCTCTGAAAAGCAAGATGTTAAGCTCTGCAGAGCTGCTTCTGTGTGAGCAACAAGGGTGGCATCATTACCAAAAAGCAGCTCGCGGACAAGGTAATTCAGAGTCTTAGTGTGGGCCTTCAGACGTCTTAAGTTAAATAAGTTACCATCGGTATGATATCGGATGTAAATACCATTATCTTCATCAAGATCTGTTGTGGCCCTTTGGAGCATCATGCTGAAGAAGATCATGAATAAAGTTGGTGCAAGAATGCAACCTCATCAGTAACTTGCTGTCTAAATCAGTATCAGTTCTATTCTTTTCCTGATGATCCATAGCAGCACTGTTTTTAAAAAAAATATTTGTTTGCTTCAGCCTTTCTGTCATGCTCTGATACTCCAAAGCTGTTCTTTCAAGAGATTATCTCTTTTTATTTTCCTCTAGTACCTCCACAGCTTTTCCTCCCCTGCTGTAAAATGCTGCAGTGAATATTTCTACATAACAAGGGACATTGCACTAGTGCAGATCAGCTGGTGGACAGTTCTCAAAAAACCTGGCCACCAGAAAAAAACATTTAAAATATTCCTTGCTTCTGCCTTTTACATTTTCTTATTGCACTCATTAGACTGCATGGATTTATATACACTAGAAACAAATTCCTCATTTAACAATTTAAGTGAAAAAATGCTAAATGAGCACAAATTTGTATAGTCAATTTAAGGGAATATGGGGAACAAAGTTATCAGCTGCAGCAGTAACTAGTTTGGTTAAACAGAGGAAGTTCTCTGCAACTTTTACCCTAGTTTTGCGTGGCAGCTAGACATTTGCAGGCTACTAGAGGGGATGAGAGGGGACAGTAGAAAGGAAGTCCCATAGTCATCTTCTGTAAAAAGGTTTTTTACAATCTTTTAAATTCCTAACTGCTGGCACAAGAAAATACCTCTGCTTTTGTCATGATGGCCTTTGCTCTCAGTCCGGTTCTCTTTAAAAACCATGTAATGCAGAATGGAGTGTCTTCTAAAGCTGTTGGCAAGCACTACCTCTAAAACACAAAAAAAGCTGTTGCAGAAAACACACTCTAGAAAGGGGGAAAAAAACCCATATAAACAAACAGCCCAAGTGCTACCATCAAGTTCCCTTTTCAGAGTGGCCAGATGTGCTTTGTGTCCAGGCTCTGCTGAGCCACTCAGCCTTTCGTGACAGCAGCAGCAACTACAAAAGGTTGCTGAAAATGTGATTGCAGCCAAGGGACTGTATTAATCTCTGCCCGCATGGGTCCCACCCAGAAGTCTTCAGGGCAGAGAAAAAACAAACAACAAAATAATGAGTCTCTCAAGGAGAGTTCTGATTTCACAGTACTCCAATCCTTCTTGACAAATCATCTCTCTGCCAGACTCTGTCCCTCAATTTCATGTCTTCCTCATGTCCTCTTCACATATCTGACTTGCCATGCATGCCCACATGCACACACACTGCACTTGAACACATACCATCAAGAGAAGGCTGAATGTCATTTCAAAGTGGTGTCATGAAGCAGCTGAGGCTGCTCCTCAGCATGGAATGGCTCCAACAGAGGTGGATGTAGAGCATTTACCTTTCTTCTTAGACATGGTAGGCAACCAGACACACAGCACTGGTGGCCAGCCCTAACGTTGCTAAGGCAGAACAGCAGCTGCAAGACTTCACCCATGCTAGCAAGCTTACACTTACATGCACACACACAGAAAAACCAGAACTGCAGCAACATCAGCAGCACCTAAAACTGCATCTCCAGCACAGGCTAGCAACCACCGGGCTGCAGAAGAAATGGCTTCTGCAGGAGAGGACTGTCAGGGAAGGCTGCAGAGCAGAAGCGAAAGCCAAATCTAAATCTTGGTAGCAGAGAGAATTTACTGCCAAGGTGTTGTGTAGTCTTACCATGTGTGCATGTTTCCCTTGACTGGAATGGCAATAGCCACTCTTACCTTCCCCAAGAACCATAAAAGTTCATATAACTATGGGAGAGAAAAATAGACAGAAAAGGATTCTGTGTCATAGCATTTATGCCGTCCTCAAATTCTCCACAAACTTGCTTGCAACTCCCAAGTATATCCAGAAGTCTTCTTTCAGTGTAGACAATAATATTCATATTACCTTCCTCAGTACTGATTTTCAGAGCGATTCACAGGTAGACTTTCCCTACTGCCTTGCACACTTGAAAGGCCCAAAAGTAATCTGCATACAACAGCTGGATCTTTTAATGACTGCCAAGACAGCAAGCAAACAGGTGCTCTGAGAGATGCTTGGGAAAAGGAAATCAAATCTAGCAGAGTTCCAAAACAAGCACAATGCATATACAACCAGCTTTCTGAAAATCACAGTCATGTTTTTCAAAACTGGCTCTCCAGAGAGAATCAAGCTATGATTAAGTTCATATATATATAAGAGACTGCATTTCAAAAATTCTATGCCTCATCAGCCCAATTCAAAATCTTTGGGAGTCAGTACCTCTAGAATGAAATTTAACTTTTACAAACAAATATAATGAGAAAAAAATTGAAAAATTTTGGAGTTCCAACGCCTAAGTCTAAGGCCTTCTTCACTGGGGACAGAGAATAAGCATCAGCTATGAGGACCTTGCTGAAAGACCATTTAAGCTACAGAACTCAAGGACATGGCTTGTCTTCTCCAAGTCTTATTTCCTGTGAGGACAATGCTACATCATAACAAAAAGCATTAATTATATGTTCAAAAGGTTCAAATTTCCCTTGGCCTGAGTTACACCACATTTTCAAAAAGCCAAGAGACTTAATCATTCAAGATCACTGAAAGATGTTCTCACCCGTCTTTATCTCTTCTTCTGTCTTTCCTGTAAGCATAATCCATGGAAAACATACTCGGCAAAACACTTGGAAAGCAAGACACAACCTTCAGTCTACTCTAAGCCAAAAAGCATGCTGATGCTTTTCCTTTTTGTCCATGTTACATAGCAACACAGCTGAGAGCAGAGCCAAACCAACAAGAAGCAAAGAGTCTTCTCACCTCCAGAAATCTGAGCTGTTACATTGCACTAGCAGCTGGAAAAATTACTTGTTCACAGCTCCTTCTGCAGTGACACTGATGATGGGACTGTCATAACACAGGCAAAGTAACTGTGAGGAGATTCAGACGTAACATCGCTAACAAACTGTGCCACTGAAAAGAAATAGTGCACTTTAAATAGCTCCTTCAAAAACCCAGTACTATACAGATTTCAGTCTATTCCATACAGCCCTAATGAACAAAGATTTTTAGATGCAGACAAGGGATGTAGGAGTCCAAATACCATTGAGACTAGTAAGGCTTGTTCTTCTAACCCACTTAATACTTTTCAAAATCTGCTTCAGCCAATACATATTTACTTATCTGGTAAACACCACACCCAGGAGCAAAGAGTGTGTTCTGCATTCACGCTGCAAGAAGCATGTAGGAAATAGTACATCACTCCCTTCCACTAAACACTAACACACCAACATGACCCATAGGCTTGAACTGAAAGTTACCATGACCCAGCATAACTCATTTAACCATAAGACAAACCAATCAAGAGACAAAGCTCTCAAGAACATTGGGTTCAGGCCACATAACAGTATCTGCCAACATTCCCTCCTCCCCAGTCTAAAGGGACTTACCCTTCTGCTGGTTTTTAGTATGCCTCTTGGTGACAGAAGTGTGAAATACTGTTCCAGTCCCTAAAATAATTCAATTTACACTTACTAGAGGCATGAAAATAAAGAAATCCTGAGATATCATCTATCCTCTACAGAATTATGTAGAGTCTCTTCGGGGCAACATCATCCTCTAAAGTAATTACATTTTAGAAGGCCATCTTCTCAAACCTGACAATCTAATTCCTGTTAGAGGAACAGAGGTCTATCAATAGGAAAAAAACAAGACACTCAGATACAGCCAGGTCTCTGCAATGCTAGGTCACTGTCAATCTTAATGCAGTTTGTGCTAAAATTAAGCCAATGTAAATTAACAAAAAACACCTTCACCAAATCCTTTAACAGGAAACATTTTTTAAAACAGGAAACATCAGGGAAAAAAAAAAAAGCATCATTACCTGAGATTAAGAGACATATTAACAGAACAGTGGACAAAGTAAGCAAAACAATCGTATTCTGGTATTTCCTTTTCTCCTAGACAATTATTTGGCTGTTACTTACTGAACAGATTTTGCACCCATCCACAAAAGCACTTCTGGTTTAATCCTGATGCATTGTTTCCTACTCTTTGCCAAAAAAACATTCTTAGCTCATGAAAGAAAGTATTTGAAATCTATTTTATTAAGAGAACTTCACTGCATGGGAAAAACATAGACTTCTTGGAGTACTAAATACACCTTCATTCAAAGCTGCCAAACTGTCTCACGTCTCCTCAGCTTGCTTTGTTCCAACATCCCAGTTCCACATCCTTAAAAGGCTACTGCCTACAAGCCATTGCTTGTTACTAATACGGGAATTGAATTCTGAGGGTAGGAAAGGATCAGTTTCTTAGGACTCCTTAAAAAAAATGAACCTAGAGTGTTACTAAAGCATGTGCCAGACTGTATTTGTTTAGGAAAGCCAACAGCAGAAGCAGCGTGCTACCATCCCCTCTGTTCATGTGAACTCTTTTGCTACTGCTATTTCCAAGTACTGGAACCATGTATTCATTGCAACACCTCCATGACAGCTCTGCACAGCATTGTTAATCCCAGTGTTATACAAGGAACAGAAGGCACAGTAGAGTCAGAAAGGCAGTGGCAGCTCTGTGAAGTAAAGCCAGGTCTTCCTAATACAATTTTTCAGCCTGGAGACACCAGGTTCTTTTTCCATCACATACTATCCCATAGCATCCTTCAAAGAAAAAGGAAGCTTTTGCGAAAAAACCAAATAACAGTCATAGGAATTCTCTCTTTCAAACAATCATCAAGATTACATTAACATGAGGTTTTTTTGAGAATTCCCTGACATTTTCAAAAAACTTTTGGTAGAAAAAAGTCCGTCTCAAACCCTCAGATCAAATCTAGTCAAAGCCCTCTACACAACTGGCAATGAGGAATTACAGTGCTGCCACAAAGCTGGCCTAGGACACAGAGCATAGGTGAGATGTGAAGGGCACTACACCACCTTGTCAGCCTGAACAAGATACATGGAAGTTTGCAGAAACGCAACAGCATCTGCTTCCCCTCTAGCCCACAGAATCTGTTTGCAGAAACTTGCTGCCAGTCACTACTTGGAAGTAAGGCTCTCCATCTTCTCCTGAATACCAAAGCCCGCCGCTGCTCTAGACAAGCTCTTACAAGCTTTGCTTGGCAACCTTGTATAAAACTTTTGAGCACAGCCCCCTTTCATTTTTATCTGGTGGCAAGTCTCTGGTTTGTGTCAGAACTAATCACTCTGAGGAGACAAATATAGACACAGAGAAGGGAGAAGAGACTATGCAACCAGGTGTTCTAATACCTAGAGCATGTGTTTGGAGCATCTGACCCCACTTCATATATCCCAGTCCTACAACTACATCTGTGCTGTATGCTCTTCTCTTTTCAACAGGAGACTAATTTTGCATAGGTGCAGGGTCCAGGCCAGCCTAGATTATATAATGTGAACAGTTAACATAGATATGTCAGCATTCTGATCCTCTGAACCTATTACAGCCAACTAATTATCCAATAACATTTGTTACACTCCAATTCACTTCTTTATGGGACTGCATCTTGTTCAGCTCTCCGTCTTGTCTACACCTGGATAAGAAGCTATCCAGGCCTTGGCTGGATGCCCCAGCTGTAGTACGAGCTCATCTGCTGCTGCACTGCAGTCCAGCTGCCTAGTGAAATACTACACTACTTGTCTCCAGCAGATGAAGCAAAAGCTATAAAACCTTAAAGGATACCAAACTTGCACAACATTTAAGAGGACAACACTTACATAATTCGGTTGGCCTGATTACATGCTTTGACCTGTTTTGAACTAATAAATGCTGTTTATTAAAAGTAGCTCCAGACCAGCAGCCCCAAAAATCACATTACAAGGAAGATGGTTGAATGGAAACATCTCTTTTAGGCCCATTTTCAAACCAGTCCCTTTTCCTAGGGTCTTTTCTCGTTTCTAGTGAACTTATCTATTTCTAGTTTGAAAGATTAATGAAGATAATAGATGAGTAAGTCTGTTATCATCCTAACCCTCACCCTCATTCTCCTATAAAGAACACAATGTTCTTTAACACAGTGTTAAAGAACACCACTGGTAAGAGTATATTTAGCTCTTCCTCTCATCCTTTCTTCCTTCCTTGCTCCTGACTGCAATTTTGTGCATGTGTTTTCCACCATGCTGTGTCTGTCACCACTGGACCCCTCTCAAGTTTGTAGGGCATTGAAATATATCTTCTATTTTTTCTGAGTAATCTAATCCCTAGATTTAGGAATAACATGCTAGAATCATGATGCGTAGTTTTTATAGTTAAACAGTGAATGCAAAGCTTTCATTAATGAGTCAGGCTGAGCTGGCACAGTGGAAACTACTATGTTCAGTCTGTGTCCAGGATTTCATGTTTCACTGCTCACTGGAAGGAACATAAGTGAATAAAAATTGTCTTATTGCACAGTTTTCAGCTGTAAGCACTGCTAACCCAAGAGAGGGGAACGGATCTGCAAAGCATACATGAAGTGTCCCTTGCAATGTCTGATTAGATGGAGCACAGAACTACAAATTAAATTCAGTAGAATCCACCAAGTACTAGGCTGCAAATCAGGGACAGACGGACTAGGTGTTTCAACACAAAACAAAAAACCGAAAAGGTAAGAAACACTTGTCAACCACGCAGTAAGAGGACTCTCATCCTAGGCTACACTACTAATAATTACTGATGCAGTACCAGGCAATCTTTGGCACACTTCTTCACACAGCTTGCTGTATAGCATTGTAAGTTTGCACTCAAGCACCATAATGGGCTACTACTGTATCAGCTTGTTCTGTATGTCCCATCCCTGTCTTCAACACTACAACCCATTTGCTGCTTCTTCTCTCAGTGCACTGAGTCTACAAGGTCCTGCCTTGCTACAAATCAGCACAGGGATTCATTGGCTTGCAAAGCCATGCAGTGTCCTCACAGTTTCACCATGACAAGTTGTGAGACTCTTCCACAGGGGTCCTCAAAAGACCTCAAGTGATATATGAAAAGTGATGAAAAATATCAAGCACCTATCTCATGTACTCTGTGTCTTTAATTCTGCAGTTAAGCACCAGTTTCTTTACTTGCCGCTCCACTTGCCACATTAAGCAAAGCACAAGTGACTCAACTCTACAATGTCTCAGTGGCAAAGCCTGGTGTAATACAAGACTAGCCACCTTGAAAAGCCTTGGAGCCAAATTCTGCAAGGTTACCCATTGCCTGAATATCAGATAAAAAGAGTATAAGCAGATATGCTTGAAATGTAAACACTTAAGAGCAGCCAGACCTCTACAGGACATGCTAAGTGCCTGCCCTGGTAGTGCTTGGAGAAGTGGAAGGGAAAGCAGTGATGTCAAAACTAGGAGCTGGTCTGTTGTGCTATTTTTCCCTGCAGTCTCTGTCACTTACTGAATGGGTGCAATACCTCTCAGACTTGAGAAATTTGACTTCATCCTTCTCTGCTTCTGCAACAGCCGTCTCACAACCTATTTATCCATGACTTGCTCATGCTGCACAGTTTTGAAGCCTAAACCAGCAACCCCTTTGCTGTTTGATTCATGCTGGGACAGAGTTGTTTCCCACCACAGTTCTACCATTCCTAAATAAGATGACATGTGAGTCTTAGAAACATAAAAGTACCTTGATTTTCCCCTGCCACTCCTACTAGAAGTCACAGCAGAGATAAGAGATGACCACTTGTACTCACATCAGTCTGAGGAAAGTATAGTTTCTGCCCTCACTAAAAGTAAATGCAGAACAGTTTTCAGAAAGGTGCTTTCAACTCGCAGCTGTGAAAGCCCATCAATAAAAATCTTCTGGTATCCTCTATAAACAAAATAAATTGCCATTATCAGCTAACTAATCTGCAATTATTCTCTTTTAGGGACTGAAGGGGATGGAGGAAAACATCTTAGCCACAGCAAATGCAACCAGAAACAGAGGAAGCAATCTACAGGATGTTTGAAACCCTCACAAAATACTCATACATTGGCGAGTGTCCAGGTTTCCATTATGACCTGCAGCTAGACCCTGAATTGACTAGTTTCTAGGGGAGCCAGTAGGATAAGAATACAAATCAGAGTTCAGGCAAACAAACAGTGCCAATGAATACATGCTCTGACGGTGTAGAGGCAGGCATTTGCAAGCAGAGATGCTGGGGCTGAAGAGGATCTTGGTCAATTTCATGTGAGGTCCCAGCTTCAAAGCAGATGATACTCCTAATTCAGCAGTACTGTACTCTGCCTGGCATGGGTGATGGGGACAAAAAAGGAGGGGAAAGAGGGTACAGAAAAAGGCTCTGAACAGATGCAGTGTACTGTCCCCTTGGACAATGTCACAACACAAAAAACTCTAGTTCATTTATGAAAGTCCTTGAGAAAGGCAGGTGAGCATAGAAATCAGGAACCTCAGCTGGAGAGAAAATTATGAGAAAATGCAGCAGGACTAGAGCAACTGCCTTGTTCCCAGCCTTGCAATAAGTTACATTTTTGCTCCCTCTATCAGGTAGAAGTTGATGTTTGTACAGCTCTCACCGCTACAGGGAAGCTCTATAAGCACCCACGGAATGGCACTGTCAATGTACAGCATATGCCCTGGGAAAACTGCTTCACCTGTTCATGCTCTGTTCTCTGTTTCCCAGTTGGAGGAAAGAGCATTCTTTTTTTACTTCACAAGGGGCCATCAGCAAGTGGAAATGTAAGCATTATCCAGCTCTTCCCTGCACCTCTGGCTGTGCAACCTGCAGAGCATACAGATGTACAAATCCAGCCAGGAATGCAGTCCAGCCCAGAGGGTTTTTTCCATGTAGAGTGCAACAAAGTGGTAGCAATAGGACTGGCAGGAATGTGGGCTTCTTTCTTGGTCATCTCCTGGATGGCAGGACCACAACCTGGTGCATACACACTGAGAGTAGGAGTGGGGAGACTTGCTGTCCCGATCTCTGCACCTATTCTGAACCTAGTCTGAACGGATGTCACTTGTACTGGCACATGACACTGGAGGAGGAAACCTTCAACAGACACCAACTCCCAGAAGGCCTGCAGCACTCCACCAAGCAGCTGAAGTGCCTTGGCACAAGCAGAGATGCTCTTACCTGTCACCCAGCAGTCAGGAAAATTTGCTTAATGCTTGTCTTTGCTTTAAAACCTGAACTCTGGTGGAGGCCAAAGTACCTGCTTGATTATATCAGTGCTCAGGCACTCCACTGGTTTGCATTACACCTGTCCAACACTCCTCTGAATAAATGTGTAGGTGTATACTAAGAAAAAATAAAAAGGAAACAAAACAAAACAAAGTTCTGGCTAAGTGCTGATATTAAACTGCAAAAAGCAGCAAGCAGAAACGCAGTTAAAACTCAATTCTAGCTCTGTCCCTTTGTGCTTACTCCAGAAAAGGACATGAGCCCAGTACTTGAAGGGAAAAAACAAGAAAAACAATTCTGCTCATACTGTAGGGGAACAGGACTGAATCTCCTGGATTCTGTGAAGTTCCAAGGCAGCAGAGAAAGTGAAAGCAGCAGGATTGTACAGAGGGCCACAGGACCAGGGTGTCAGGCAAGCCACACCTGACTGAGAATTTCTAGAAAACTAAGCTATGTGGAACGAAGGGCAGAATGACAGCCCGAAGCAGAATCAGTGAGTAACTCAAATCCAGATTCTTTTGCCTCTTCCCTTTTCCTGCTGCACACACACTTCGGGGCCTGGTGCTGCGCATACAATCATTTAACCACAAAGTAACATTTCATTTAACTTCTGCATCAGCAGCAGCATCTTAACATTGATGTTAAGATGGGGAGAGAGGAAGAAGAAGAAAATGCAAGTCAAGGCAAAGTAGAAGTGTTTCTGCTAACATTATGTCTAAAGCTCTTGATCACGTAAACCGGAGAAGGAGTTACGTTTTAGGGACTTAAAACTGACTTAAAACAGGCAAAAGCTGATGGACCTGAAAAAAACAGGAAAACAGAAGGGTCATTTGGGACAAGTTTTCCAATGAGCTGAGATGCTTTGGGCTGGTTCTAGCTCATCTAATGCAGTCATTTAGTCCTCATTCAAACCTTTGGCACTGTATGCATGGTTACCCATACAAAGACTGAAAAGAGAGAGTGGAAATTGAAGAATTTGTATATTTTTAATCAAATCATAGAATCTATGATAATTTGCAACTACTGAGTATTTGAATAAGTAGGAAGATTTTGGGATGTAGGCCAATGTGAGCAACGCATGTGACTACAGAACTAGTACCCTGCAATGTTATACTACAAAAATGTGTATAACATGCTTGATATGGAGAATTGATGCTTTCCCTGGCTAGAACACATCTCAGGAAAGCAATGTGCACAGAGAGGTAAAAAGTGAAGGTCAGCTCCACCAAGGAGCAGCTGTAAACTCAGTGTACACCAGCTGTATTTTCCAGAGGTACTCCCCATGTGTCCCATGTTTGTATAAAGAAATCTACCATCAGAATTTATTCCTAGGACTTTTCTCACATCTTCTAAAGGGTCTGAAGCATATATCTGAAGATATATAGCTGAAGCATATGTCTACAGGAGATACTTTCCTAATTTACCCAAGTTTTGCATCAAGAAATAGCAGCTGACTTATCAAAAAATTAATTCAGACAAGATTATTTGTAAGTACCTTTCCATTTGCCATGGTCTACCTGCTTCACCGTTTGCCAACTTGGTCTGCATGCAGAACAAGCTCTTTAGCAGGCTGTAAGATTCACCACCACTATTCACAGAGGAGGAAAAACAAAATGTCACCACAGGCTAGAACAGCTTTTCTGCAAAATTCAGATCACATGTGAAGCAACTCATAGTCTGTCTGACTACAGAAGACTCTACAAGGTCTGCCCAAGAGCTGCAGGACTCCTTTTTAACAGTCTTTCCCAAGCCAAACGATTCTGGCTTGGAGGACTTGTTCTGGATCCACCACTCTGGCTCTACGTCACATGGCAAACTGCCTTACTTAGTGAGATCTAGCACCATGCAGCAGTTCTACAGATTTGATTGAACCAACAGGCTCTCAAGATAACTCTAGCATCTATCTCAAGAGCAAGAACAGAAAAGTTTGCAGCACATGGGATCACAACTAGGCAGATATCACTGAGTTATCACCATCACCTCATTGCATTGCCTGAGAATTTGCTTTATGCCAGCTTACAGTCTTGCATGCTCCCTTCCAAACCGCAGTCACCAGCCCTGAACTTAGCAAACAGCTTGCATGGTTGTTCCTTCCAGAAAGGTACTGCTGGTAGAAGGATACATTGAGGCATCAATTCTGGAAGAGCACACATCTCTTAAAGAAGATGGCATGCGGCAACACCTCTCTCCTGTCTTGTAGTCACGCAGTCTCTGGTTTATCTAAACTTTAGATGTCTGCTTAACAGTGCATGTACACAATCACACACGATCACTAGAAAATGAAACCATGCCTTTTCTCAAGGACTTTACCCTGTGAGCCCATGATCTCTGGAAGTTACTCAAACATTAGTCTCCAGCAGCCATGGTTAATGGGCTGGTATACAGACGGCCCATCTTCCCTAATCCGCCATGAGAGGGAGCAGATACACTCAAGACAGATCTTCAAAACACCATAACGGCCTTGAAACACTTCCTGTCAGAAAATTCCCTGAGCAAGGCCATGAATTTGGCCAATCCTCTATGAACATGGGGAGGACAGAAGAGACATCCCCACTCATCCACAGTGCTGTCTCTAACAGTGATACCACAATGACACTTTGGAAACAAATTTGCAATAGCAGTAGTGAGCTTCAACTATTCCCTTGGCCAGCTGAAAATTTTAGCTTTTAATGTCAAACTGAACTAGCCTAAAACAACAGCTGAGGGATCTTCTCTCTCAGCTGAACTACTAGCCTCGGCAGTTTTCTTCCAAGCCCATTGTACCATCAATATATTCCAGACAAGGTCTCCAGTCTTGCCAGCTTCACTCCTAGACATACAGTCTTGAATCAAAGAGCACTAGACAAGCCTTGCTTTTCGCGTGACTCAGCTTTGCTCCCACGACTGACCTGTTGTTTATCTCCATTCCATCTGCAGGGTCTCCATGTTTGTGCCAAAAATTATGTAGTATTTGTATCACTGGCAAAGCCACTGGGTAATGCAAAGCCAGGAGCAGATACATTCAGTACTTCTTTATGACCATTGTTTAGCTTCTGTCCTCACTGGTGGAGGATGACTCCTCACCTGCAGCTCTTTCATAAGAATGTGCAAAGCCCCATGGCTATTTATTATAAGCCATTTTGATTTTGTCTAGTGTGTACTCCTATATCAGAGTATTGTTAGAAGCCTTTAAATCTATGTATAATTATATCCTTTAAATCTATGTATAATTATATCCATGCAATGACTTTTATTACCAAAAATCATACTCATATGAAGAAGTTGTCTGACAAGGCCAGTCTCCCATTCAAGAAAAAATTGGCTGGTATTATCCTGCCTTCTCTCAGTTCTTCACCAGTGGCAGAGCTTATAAGCATTTTTGTGCTTTGACCAAACTGAAACCTGGCAGGCTACCCCCTCATTGTCCTAGAATAATGCTGTTACAGTAGGCTTTTTTCAACTCCCTTGAATTTTTTCAAGTGTCCATATTAATGATTGAAAGAGGTGCTTGGCTTAGTCTCTAAAAATTATGGACTGTAAGTTAACTATTGTTTCATTCCTTTAAAAACAATTACATTTTTCCTAATTACTGGAAGTAGTTTGTGACCAGAATGCAAAATACTCTCTTATGACCAAGCTATGAATACAGTCTTCTCCTTTCCAAACACCCTGAAATAGTTGCTGTTATTTCTGCCACTGCTTTTTCACAAACAACCATTTTCTAAACCTGTTCAGTACGAAGCCTATACCACTGCTAAGATTTCAGGAATTCCTCATGCGCTTAAAGAATCCCTTCTTTCTGTTCAAACCTGCTGCCCAAAATCTCTCATTGGTACCCTTGAGTTCTCCATCAACTATCTGTCCTTCCTTGCAGATTACTTGTCCATGTTTCTTCCTCTATTTCTCCATTCATTGTATTTTGAGGGTTTTGCTGCTTTCATCTCATTTGTTAATCAAATCAGCTTTTTTTAACTGAAGAATTCATCTTTGCAAACACAGTATTGTTGTTTCCCAAGGACGTAATATAGGATTCTTGAACAGCTTCCAATTATCAGTCACATTTTTACACTTAAGTTCTTCCTTCTACTTTATTTGGCCTATAATCCTTTTCCATTTCAGAAAATTGAACCCCCTTAAAGCACCAATCATACACATTATTGGTTGGGACTATATAGTCCTTTTTCACATAAAAATATAGTTCAGTCAGGATTACTCATCCTGAGTAAACTCACATGTTTACTCATAAGTAAACATCTTTTTGAATTCAGTGATTAATTCATTTTTTATTAACCGGGATGAGATCTGAAACTGTATTACTCCAAGACAGCAGCGATACTTTCTAAACAGAGTGTTATTCATCTATGTGTTTTAGGTGAATAGGTTTCTTCCAGTTCTGAAAAAAACATATCTGAGATACCTAAATGGATGTATAATCTTTCTCTTGTTCTCCTCTGGCAGAGTTTCAAGAAGATGCTCACCCAGGCACTGTGCAATATTAATATCTTGGGGTGACTTTATGATGTATCCCATATCACCCACTCTATACCAGGAAAAACGAACATTGTGCCTTTCTGTGTCTTTAAAACTGAGCCCGAGAGCAGAGAGGAAAAAAAATAGTCAGAGAAAACTTTTTCAAAGCAGTTTGGTGTTTCAAGGACACTGCTTTGCTCTGTTGTTTTTTGGTGGCTAGCCTGCAAGGGGAGAGGAAGCATCTTCCTTCTAGCTTTTCCAGCCAGAAATCTCAGCCCTGTTTCTTCAGAAGGACAGCAGACTTAAACTCCAGCATTTTCCTGGACTTTTGATTTCTTTTTCTTCTCTCCTGGACTTGTCGAGACATCAAAACACTGAAACCTCACTGGGAGGCCTTTTCCACTGGTCTGGCCAGGGGAGGGGGGGTGCCCTTACATCAGCCTAGCCTGCAAAGGGAGAGAGGGAAGCCAATGGAGGGACTCTGGGTCTTCCAGTGAGATTTTTCATAATTTATTGTTAGAATTATTATTATTTTCTTGTGTATTTGTTAAATAAATAGTTTTGTACCTTTTTTCACTTTCCTTTGAGGAAAATATTTCTCTTTTCCCAAACTCTGGTGAGGGAGGGGGAACTGCAGCCTGTTTTTTTCTATCAGAGGATAATTTTTTTCTTCCCTCCCTTTGAGTTTTGTCCCAAACCATTACAATTAGTAACAGGTACTTCCATCTTCTGCATCATTGCTAATCAGCTACAGCTTTGAGCTTTCTGTGTCTTCTTCTTTAGGCTTACTCGCAGCTTCAAAGCAAAGAAAAATACATGTGGTGTCACTCTCTCATCATTCTCCATTTTCCAGTTCCTAGAAAACATGGCTGTAGCCACTTTATTGTTAAGCATTCAAAAATTGCAGCTCATCCCATGGGACTTCAGCTGTGACAATAGCCCATTTATCTTTATAAACAGGCCTTATAAATTCACACATGGATGAAACTTGTGATCAAATTACCCTAGCTTAACAAGTTACTGTAGAGTGGCTGAGCAGCAGAGACTGTTCAGGAGGTCAGACTCAGGCTGTACACAATGATTTGTTTCGTCAGAAGTGCCTTCATTAGAAGCTCCCAACCACTCCTGACATGCCTGCATTTTGCAGAGTCAAGCTTTTGTACAGGCTGCAGTGAAACTCGAAGTGCAGTGCCAAACACAGTACTGAAAGATACATTACATGTCTACCAGCTACTCACTACAGTCTCAAGGAGAGTACAGATATAATTCACCTCAGGATGTTTGTAACTGCTTGAGTACAGAAATTTCAACCCTAAAAATTCACAGAGACCATTCTACCAGACATACCAACAGGGACAGGATTTCAGTTCCTCTCTCGAAGAGCTACAGAGCAATTTGGTAACTTTGCCCTTTGGGGGTTACCCTGAAACTCTACGGGCAGGAACTTCGTCAGGCATACATGGAAGTCAAGGGGAGTTCTTGAATTATTATGGGTGTGGGCTATTACAGGTGGTCAAACTGCTGCACATTGCCAGCAGAATGGGCTGTTTTAGACATAATAAGACAAGAACTCCAAAAGTAGTTTCTGTGATCTGCCTAATACCTTTGAAACTGTTCACACATGAACATAGTGTATGAGCATCTTTCATCCAGGCATGCTGGAAATAGATGATGTCTGGTGTGGATGTGTATCTACCTGCTAAGCAGTGCGCCTACCAACCAGCCCACCAGTCTAATGTCAACTCGTAAGAGGACAGCAGGATAACCCAGTCACATGTGCCCTCAGAGCACTGCATACAATTCATGGCCCACCCCTTGCTAACCAAGCAAAAAAGAGTGTATTGCCGTACTCACATTGTGACACTGGGAGCCAGCCACAGGCGAGGAGTCATCCATGGGAGCAGCAAAGAGAGACAAAGCCATGTTTGCCACCTGACATCTTTTGTTTCTGCTGTGTAATAAGCTAAGAAAAGGACCTTTGTAATTGAAAAATCCAGCAAGTTGATGGGCATATGAAGTGCAAATGCAAGGAGTTTATGATGATATGTGTGACCAATGAAACCCATGTAACAGCAAGGTTCAGTCTGGGATTTCAGAGCCCTACTATAGAGTCCAGGTTGTTTGAAACAAACTCTCCATTGTTCTGAATGCAGAGACAGCAGACCAGCAACTGAATTCTCACTGAGGGAAGAACCCCGAAATACCCAGGTAATTAAAAAGAGCTTAATCAAACTCTATTTATGACAATAGAAATGTGACACCTTACTTATTTTTGTTCCCAGCAGCCAGCCCATTCTCCACCCCTGATGTCTAGATGTGGCAACTGCAGGTATGTCTATGCAAAAACTGAAAACAAAAACAAATCTAGGTCACAGATTTCAGCAGCCAAAGATGCAAATAGGATCAATGCAGTTGTTCCATCTCCAATTCATGTGCAGCAAAACCTGATGTTCCCATCCTTTGAGGAGGGAGTGCTGTTTCTGACAAATCTGTTGTGAAGTTACACCCTCAGGGAAGAAGATGCTATCAGGTTATGACAAGTAGTGTTCCATCCAGCTTGTTTAGCAATGAAATATTCTGCTGCTTTGTTAGGTCCTTCATCAAGCAACTGCTCTTTACTTTGCTCCAAATTTAGATCTGAACTACTCCTTGCAGATTTTGCACATGTGCCTCTCCTTGCTTTATTTTTCTCTGAGGTTCTCCACTACTGCTATTGTCAAACATGAACCTGAATCAAAGTCTTGTGAATGGAAACACTGCCATATCTATCTTCATCATCCCAGAAATTAAAGACAAACATTACAAATTACCAACCAAATGTAGCAAAAAAACCCCTTTATTTGAAATAAGACCAGCACAATTCTCTTCAATTTTTATATTGGTATCTTTTACACTTAATTTCAAGCCATCACTTCTAACTTCCTTAGAAGGGGAGGGGAGAACCAAATCGACCAACAAACCACACAACACACATAAGGCAGCAGTGTCTTTGCTTCCTACTTTCCCCACAGATTTAGAGTGTTCCTAAATAATAGTTTTATATGAGGGGTTATCAAGGCTACCCTTTTCACCCAGGCAGGCACATAGACAAATCAGGAAAAATGAAGTTGTTGCTACATCAGAAGGGTTGTATTTGCTAAACAGGAGTCTACAGCTCTCAGAGTCCATGATCTGTATGTGATTCAGAACTTTAAGCAGCTGGGAACCCTTTCGAGAAAAGCAAGAATCACTCAGCACTTTGTAGCTCGCAACAGTTGATCTTTGAGTAAAAACACGAACAAATAATGTCCTAATTAATACAAAATTTTCAATGCAGAAAACTTTGTTTACTTTTTTAACTACAGCTAACTATATGATGAACTGGCTAAAACACAAAAATGAGAAGGCTTTCAAGTACTCAGTACAGGATTTGGAGCCAGAATTCTATTAGCTATCAGCCCTTAGTGGCTCTCTGCTTCCTACTGCCAGTCAAGACTACTTTTGAAGATAAGCCATGTGTTCAGATGCTCAAGTAGGAAGAGTGCTGTGGCAAGGGCTCCTCATCAGAAAGTTCGATGGGGAGATAATTCTCAAATCAAGAACAGATAACAGGTAGAATCTTTCACGAAGTATCCCCAAGTTGGAGAAGCCCAACCAAGCAGGGTCTTGGCTAGAAGGCAGTGATGGCTGAACAGTGTTTATATGCTTAACCATTGCTCCACACAAAGGGTAGACCAAAGTCCAAATTTTTTCGTGTTCAAGTTTAAACCAGTTTGTGAGAAATACTGCCTGGATACCTTAGTATATCAAAGCAAGTGCATGGCACAGTATAGGCCAAAGTCTGCTCATTTTCTGAGCCAATACTAAACTGATGCTCATGACACTACAGGTGAAGTCAACAGCAAAGATGCACGGGTTTTAGGCTGGAACACAAATGCTTCCAATACAACAAACATGTAAGCATGTGCATAACTTGAAAGGAACAGTTGGGAGGTCTCAGGAATTGACTCCAGTGCTGGAAGTCAGCAGTGGCAGACTGTACATAGCTACGAAGCCTTTTATCTTCTAGAAGCCTAGATGCTGCTAGGAGTGAGATCTGCAATCTTAGAGGGTATTGCAACAAGAGAGGCACTACCCATGAAAGAATATTGGGGTGAGAGAACAAGTCTTCAAACAAACTAGGATAGAAACAGCATGAAAGTGGAAAAAGAAACATCATGGCCCTGGCATAGAGACAGACTAATCTTTCCATACTCCCTGAAGTTGCATAGAACTTGGAACAAGAGAAAGAGATTGAGAAGGCAGTAAAGTATTTCAGAGATTGTGTACATATGTGCACTGTACCAAAATGGTACTTTTATGGTTTGGCAATGGCAGCTAGTCTGAGTGGAGTAAGAACAGAGATTTGGCAGGTAAAATAAGAGAGTCATAAAACAAAAGATAAAGAGAAAACTAGTACAAATAGTGAAAGCCCATAACAGACAGCGTTGGCTGTTGTATGTATGAGGGTTTTTTCCTTTATTCTTAACTGTTCTCTCTTCACAAGAAGGAGAAGGATGTTGCCCGCTTGGGCTTGTCTGGACTTTGCAGTTACTGAGCACTGTGCAACCCAGGGAGACAAAAATAAATTGTTCCAGACTTTCACCTGGATTAACATACTCACACCAACAAGGCCTTGTTCAATAGCATGGATCAAAAGAGGGACTCAGCTAATAACAACACATTGCTTGGAAGTGGCTTGGGAGTCCTCCTCACCAGGGAGTACAATCATGTTGGATGTGATGGAAAAAGCAAACTATGCAGAAATGAACTGGAAACACTAAACTTGCTTCCTCGCCAAGTAAATAATTTCTCTGCGACTCTGCTGCAGGAAAAAAGCATCCCTCTAGATGGCATTCAGAGTCACCTGCACAAGCTTGAGAAGTGGGCTCATGTGAATTTCATGAGGTTAAAAACACCAAGTGCAAGGTGCTGCATCTGGGTCAGGACAACCCCTGGTATCAACACAGGCTAAGGTATGAGATTGAGAGCAGCCCTGCTGAGAAGGACTTGAGAAAGAAAGTGGATGAGAAGCTGGACATGACCCAGCAATGTGCACTTGCAGCCCAGAAAGCCAAGTGTATCCTGAGCTGCATCAAAAGCAGCATGGCCAGTAGGGAAAAGGAGTGGATTCTGCTCCTCTGCTCTGGTGAGACCCAACCTGGAACACTGCATCCAGCTCTGGGGACCTCAGCATATGAAGGACATGGACCTGTTGGAGCAAGTCCAGAGGAGGGCCAGTAAGTGATTGGAAGGATGGAACACCTCTTCTATGAGAAAAGGCTGAAAGAATTGGGACTCTTCAGCCTGGAGAAGGAAAAGCCTCAGGGTGACTTGTAAATACACCTTCCAGCAGGTGAAGGGAACCTACAAGAAAGATGGAGAGAGACTATTTACAAAGGCATATAGTGACAGAACAAGGGAGAATGGCTTTAAACTGAAAGAGGGTAGGTTTGGATTAATATTAGGAAGAAATTCTGCTGTGAAATACTGTGAGAGTGGCAAAGCACTGGCACAGGTTGCCCAGAGAAACTGTGGATGCCCCATCCCTGAAAGTGTTTCAGGCCAGGATGGACTGAGTTTTGAGCAAACTAATCTAGTGAAAGGTGTTCCTACCCATGGCAGGAGGGATGGAACTTGTGATCTTTAAGATCTCTTCCAACCCAAGGCATTCTATGCTATTTCTTTCACAGGAACAGACTTTTCTGTTTGGGTTCCCGTTCCCCATTTTCCCCTACGTAAGTTTCTAAGTCATGGCTGTATGCTTGCTCACTTGAAAAGCAGTCATAGAAGTGATCGAATACCAAGAGTTTCCAGACAGCAGCACAATACTGCAGAAAATAATTCTGAAAAAGTCTATTTCAAAGTCTTTGTTTGGTTTATATTAAACACATAATCAACTCTTATGCCTGAACAAACTGAGAAGAAAGCTTCAAAATCAAAGGTTTACAGAATTGCCAACCATAACAGTTCACAAGTCAATTTCTTAAACAGCCAAGAAATTGGCCTAGAAGCATAAAAATCATCTGCTTCCGGTTGTCCTTTTCCTTAAGCTGCCTGTATTGGAAATCTAATTGTTGGCAGAAGTGAAGGTGTAAACTTGCGGTGCAGTAGCTGCTCCAGAACTGCTGCCTCGAGACATCACACTTCTTCCCCTGGAAGTAAGCAAGCACAGGAAGAGCCATAGCTTGCATGATGCACATGTACATCTCTTGCTGTGAGGCAACCATGAGCTGTGATTTTCCTAACTAGAAACAAGTTTTTCCTGCAGTTCTGGTCATTCTAGCCCCCTCAGCAGTTTAGGCAATTTTGGATGTTGCAGATCTTTGTCCCTAGCCCATGCAGCTTCTTGGGTCACTTGGTATTTATTCCATCTGCAAAACAACACAGCATAACTGCTCTTTGAAGAAAGCTGTGTGAAGAATTAAAGAGTCAACATTTGCATGAGCTTAACAGCTCATAATTTGCAACCAATATTTATCAGTCTCCCTATCACTTCTTACAAGGCAGTAGAGAAGAGTGCACATGGCCCAACCTCCCTCTCTCCACTTCTATCATGTTAAACCAGAGAGGCTGTGACAGCAACAGAAAAACATGGACAAAAATGTTAATAAAATCCTCAACAAGGAAAGAGGTGGAAGTGATGGGACTTCCCAGTCTATTCCTAGGTTAGCTGTGAGCAAAGACAGCATAAGGATTCAAAGCATAGTGTTAAGCAAAAGACTGGAGATGCAAATGAGTCTGCCCAACTCCAAACAGGGGAAGAGAGAAGTGCAGATGTTCTGCCTGCAGGTAAGGACTGCACAAGTGATACAGCCTTTGCTATTCGCTGCACTGTGGTTTCCCACCAATGTTGGCAGGGGTAGCAGCATTTCAGACATTTGCCCCAAACTGCTGTCCCTGCCCTTGCTGGGCTGCACCTCCCCTTCTGCTCTTTCCCTTCCAGCACCAGAAACCCTGCAGTGATAGAACAGGATGCACGGGAAAGGGTCAGCAACAATCGAAACTCCTCAGTCCATGACCAAAGGTTCTCCAACATTGTGCTACCAAGGTATACTACAAAATGTAGCTCTCACCTATTCCTAAGCAAGCACCACTTCCGCTCCCCAGACTAGCATCTCTCTGCAGTAAAGGCACCTTATGTCAAAGAGAAACCTCACGGCTTCTTGTGATTCCACTGGACAAAGACAATGATGGATACTGTTCCACGGTGTACTTAGTTCAGAGAGGAGCTCCCCATCCAACACATGGACAACACAGAGGTCACTCTACTTGCCTGATGTGATCTGCATGAACAATGGTGCTAAACTCCACCTAGTTTGCAAACACAAAGGCACTTGCATCAGGGCCTATACACTAGCCTGTGAAGCCACCTGCACAAAGCTGTGTTTTTCTGACCCGTACCTGGTCTCAAAGGCAGGGAAAACAAACCAAACAAAGCAAAACCAATAAATACTTTTCCCAATGTAGAGGATGGGCCTCCCTTACTTGAGAGCATCAAGATATCCACTGTGATACTTTTCCAACCAGCACTTACTTCTCAGCACTACTGACAGCATTCCTGCTTTCCCCTAGTGATTACACCTTCCTTGCTATTACTAAAACTCAGCCTCAGTCTGTCCTGGGCTCCTGAAGGGCCAGAAAACACACATTCAAAGGTCCCGTGTCTCTGAGGGTGGAGCCTGCCCAGGGAAGACAATGGGCGTCTTCCTAGGCCAGGCTTAACTGAATGTACTATCTGGCCTGAACTATGCTAGCAAACTCTCCTGGGGACATAGGCAAACAAGTCTCTGGGTAGAAAGCACTTAGCCCATGCCCCAGCCCACACTCTTGCTGCTGCGATATCAACCTGAGCAGCCAGCCTGGCACCCTGCACATCACTCAGCCTCACCTGGGAGAAGTTCAGGCCATTGACTGGGTCGCACTGCTCTTCTACTTTCTCCACAGCACCCGTTTGCTTCTGCAGCCGCTCTGCTTCCTGAGCCAGGTATAAATCCAGGACAGGCACACCCCGTGACTTGATGTCTGCCTCTGTCAGAGAGTTCACCATGAGCATCACCCAGACTGGCCTTTTCCGCTCCCAGTTGCCAGCAATGGCATTGAAAAGGTAGTCTGCATACAGCCCTTTGCCCCGCTGGTCCGGGGTCATCCAGGATGGCATCATGAGCTTGACATACTCCAGGTGTCGCTTGAGCCGGTGGTAGATGTCACGGGGCAGCACATCCTGAAGGTTCTTCCCCTGTGGCAGGAGTTGACAGCTGGTGAGGGCTGAGATGGTGTAGGGGTCAGTGAGGTCCAGCTCAAAGTACACAATGTGGCTCTGCTGGAAGGCTTTCTTGGAGTTCTCTGGGATGAACTCCCAGACATGTGTGTATGGGACATGGATGGTACCAAAGAAATAAGATGGGGGATCTCTCTTGATGGTCCACAGGAAGGAGTTCAGCTCATTTTGCTAGGAAAGAGGGAGACACAGGTGAGTAATTACACATATTTACAACACACTAAATGTGTAAGTATACACATTTACACATTTAAGTCACTGCTGTACAGGGGCTTAAGAAAAACAGGGTGCTAAGCCAGTAGGTCACCTGGCTTAGCAGCTTGCCACTATGGACTTTTCCCAAAGTGATTTTGCTTACACAGAGTTCTCTTTGACCATCTTTTTCTCAAGTCTCAAGGTCAAAACTCAATTTTCATTACATCAAAACATAAGATTACCTTTGGCTTTCTCCTCTTGAAAGGTAAACCCGGGTCTTCTCACCTGATACATCGCCTGGGTACCTACCAAAAACCAGCAGCAGAGCACAACCCTAGCACATCATGCTCCAGGCAGGTCACTTATCCAACTTCTGCCTTCTATTGAGTCAAAAGTTGGCATCACTTTGCTGAAGCAGAGCGGGACAGCAGGGTTTCCATCAACTTCACCTCAGCACAGCAAGGCACCTTTCATCAAAGAAACTGCTGTGACACTTAGAGAGTGGTGCAGGATCTTAAGAGAACTCTCCACTTTGAATGTGCTGAGTTTGGAGTTGACCAAACTGGGTGTGCTAGGCTGGAGTTAATTTACTTCACAGTATCTAGCATGGGTTTATGTTTCAGATTTGTGCTGTAAACAGTGTAGATAGAGATATTTCTGTCATTGCTCAGCAGTGCTTGCACAGCATCAAGGCCTTTTCTACCTGTCTCAAGACTCTACTGGCAAGGATGCTGTGAGTGCACAAGAAATTGGGAGGGGATACAGCCAGGACAGTTGACCTCAACTGACCAAAGCAGTATTGCATACCGTATGGCTTCATGCTCCGCACAAAAATCTGGGGGAAGAATAAAAAAGCAGGGGGACATTCAGAGTGATAAGGTTTCTTCCCAAGTAACTGTTACATGTGATAGAACTTAGCTTTCCTGGAGATGGCTGTATACCTCCTACTCATGGGAGGTGGTGAATTAATTCCTTGTTTTGCTTTGCTTGTGTGCATGGTTTTTGCTTTACCCGTTAAACTGTCTTTTTCTCAACTCAAGAGTTTTCCAACTTTACTTTTCCAGCGCTCTCCCCCAACCTATGGAGGAGGGATTCACTGCATGGCTGCAGGGTACTTTGTTGCCAGCTTGGGTGAAATCACAACTGTGAGACACCAAAAAAATTATTAAAAATCCACAGCTGGCAAACAGACTTGCTGGAGCAGGTAGAAATACAGTTTTACAGGGATGTAGCATATGGCAGACAGACACACAGTCAGGACCCTTCACAGCCCAGTTCTTTAGAAGCAGAGAAAGGCATGCAGTACCTTGGAAAATAAGTGACTAACCAACTACAACTACAAGCATTCCACTGTTAATTCCTGAATTTTGGCTTCAATTTTTCCAATACATGCCAACGTTAAGCAAAAAGAAAGCACTATCAGACCACTTTACTTAGTAGCTGGCATATAACTCAAAAAGATTTCAGAATACTTTATTTCAGATTAACTGTTTTCAATGTCTTTCTTTTTTTCCTATTGAAAAAAGAATGATGAGGTACATTATTGCCTGTAGCTTTGACTATAATTTGGAGTGATGATGAGAAAGCCCTCTTAAATATTGTATGTTCATTCCTTAAAATAGCAGCTTGTCTCTTTCAGGCATCAACATACATATTTCTTTATGACAGAAACTTTAGGCAACCTGACAAAAAGAAGAAAGGCAGACCTGTATTCTAGAGAGGTAAGAAAAGGAATCCCATAAAGATCTAAAGTAAAAACAAACAAAAAAGACATCCCTGATGACACAAGAACAAGACATTATTTTTTTTCATAAGTGGTTGGTGTAAATATTCATGAAGAGAAATTCAACAGCTTTGTAAGTAAGGCAGATGATGCCATTCCTAAACAATTCGGTTAGTACCACTCTCCTAATGACCCTAGGAAACAGCCTGTCAATTCCGCAACTATGGATCTCATATTTTAATGACAGAGTAATCAGCAGATAATGAAATATCATTAACACATCTCACCGGCAGTTTTGCTAGTAACTGATTGAAGTCCAGTCAATAGCTCCTGAGGAAAAACTCCCTGCATGTCCCACCCAATCTGTGAAATTACCCATCCCCAAAAGTACAGCTTCTGCTGCTCAGGCTCTCAGGGGCTGGCCCCTTCGTCCTTGCTCTCAATACCTCCTTGCAGTAGTTTCATACCTGTTCACACGTTTTTGCACTTCGTGCCCCTCAAGGGGAAGGAGGCACACACTCCAAAGGCTTGTCTTGGCTTTATGGCAGTGCCACAGCTGGCCACTTATAAATCCAGTTGACAAACTGGTTTCAGACACAAGCAAATTGTAAAGACACCATCCCACAAGGTAGGGGTAAGTCTGTTTAACTTAAGCTCAGGCAGACACTTTCACTGAAGCATAAGTAGCTTGGCTTATGGTTGAATCAGTAATTCCCAAACACCTAGGGGAAGATATCCCAGGGAACTGGCATGCTCAGCTGGAGGCAGCAAGGGGCCAAGACCAGGTGTATGACCAGGTGAGAGAGAGAACTAAAATCACAGAACAGACCTTCTTCAGAGTTACAAAACTTTCTCACACCTATTCTGTACTGAGTCTCCTGTTGCTTTGGCACCTCCCCAGTGCAGCATTTACTTCTAAAGGCTTCCAATTTCTTAAACAGCTTTTTTTAAAGGAGTTAACCCTCCTGGGAAGGATGATGAGGAAACATGGTGGTACATGTCCTAGATACACCTCGGGTCCAAGTAGATGCCAACAGACAACACAGATGTTAACACAAAGTAAGTGCAAGCTTTTCCATACATGATTTTTGGTACTTTTATCTCAGACGGTTCAGCGAGAACAGCTTTTTCTCAGTGGCTGATTTTTTATGGGAATTACAGATCCCCTGCTTACAAGCTTCACACTGCCTGTAATATCACTCCTAACCTCACACCTGAGATGCTCAGCTGGAGCTAACCACCCACTGGAGATAGGTCAGCCCGTGCTGCTCCTGGTTACTGCAGTCAGGCTGACGAGGTTAAATGAGCAAAACCTAACACAACTTGTAACCGCGTTTTAACTGCAGGGGCACGGACTTCAGCTGGTCTGAACCTGCTCCAGCGCCTCGGCGTTCGGCAGCAGGGCTAGAGGGTACCCCTCCGAGGGATGCTTGGCAGCAAGTTACTTTGGGCCAGTCCGCCCTGTGGCGACCGGCGCAGCTCGTCCTACCTGGCACAGGCAAAGCGTCCTGCTGGGGTTCACCCCGGGGTCTTTCTCCTTCACGCTCTTCCGTCAGCGCTCAGGCGGTCGTCGTCCCACCTGGCGCACAGCCCCGGGAAGCCAGCGCCACCCCTCCGCGGTGCCGCTCCTCGGCGGCCACCGCTCGACCTCGGCGCCTCGCGCCCACCTGAGGCCGGGAATAAGCCCCG
>WEIV01007780.1:62073-72455 GCA_013390005.1 Calyptomena viridis
GCCGACCGGGGCGGCTGCGGCCCCCCACCCCCGCAACCCTCGGCAAACCCTCCGCGCCGGGCCCGCAGGCAGTGTACAGCTCCGGCCCTGCCCGCCAGTCTCTGCCCATCCTGCGGCTCTCCTGAAGTGAATATAAAATGCAATGTTGTGCTTTTTCACAAGCCACTTCACTGGCTTGAACTATTCTGACTCATTCTTGTTTCGGGGTGGCTGTTCCAAGATTGTGTGTCCAGAGTGCTTTGTACAAACAGTGTTCGCAGAATCACAGAATATTCTGAGCTGGAAGAGACCCACAAGGATCATCGAGTCCAACTCTAAAATTAATGCCCCGTATGGGCATTGAACCTGTTACCTTGGCGTTGTTAGCACCATGCTCTAAAAGTGATCCTTTCGTGATCAAAAATACAGTGAAAACTGATGGCCATCTTGAATAGTGAAATTCAGCTGTTCTTGACGAGGAGACTGGTATTTAAACAATTACAAAAGTATGTCTTGATATTAAGCACAGTCTTAAAAACATTGAGAAAAGCCAGAAATACATCAGGTTTTAGACCAGTGTGGATTAAATAATGAGCTTTCATAGCTCTCAAAATACTTAACAGGATCTTAGTGATAATTTCATTATGGCATGTATATTTAATTCACAAAATCACTTTTAACCTAAGTAAAGCTTTAAAGTTAGAACACTAATACTCTGTAGCTCACAAAGGTATATGGTGATATTGTATGGAACACTCCCTTCTGTATCATCTCCAGTTGTTTTGATTTAGTACTTCCAAACACCAAAGCCAAAATTTGTTGAAGCCTTAAATGAAAAGACAATAGAGGTCAAACAGGAGGGAAAATGTTATGCCACTTTATGAACCAGCATCTGCTTTTTAAGTAGAAGAGTAAGGTGTTGCTTTTATGTAGGTCTTTCTGCACAAAGCATTTCTCCATCTTTTCTCAGTATTATTGTATATATATATTAGTATAGTATATGTTAGTAATGAATAGTATCATAATAGTAATGTATACTTTATATATAATATATATTTGTAATACATTTTTTTTTTCAATAATAATATTTTTACCATTTCTACCTTGGAAGTAATCATTATGTTCACTGTCCTGTGGGGATGAATGAGGTTACTTCTAGATTTTTAATTGCTGATGGTCCTGACTTACCCTTGGGCTGGCTACACAGAATGAACAAATATGGTCTTGAAAGCCCACTGTAATTTCTTTATAATGCGGACTATTCCTTTCAAAGCTGTGTGTGTGAAAATACAGTGTACAAAGCAACAGGCAAGCTACAAAGTGTTTCAGGGTATTTGTGATCTCAGATAGTCATTGTTTCCTTGGCTTTTCCATATTCTTACTTTTAAATACATCTTTTTCAATCCCAGAGATCCACACACCTGTCCCTCAGGTTAAATTCTGGTTCAGAGCAAATGGCAGACTTTCCACAAACTCCAAGACAGAAAAGTTGCCATTCTTTCCTTTTGCCTAGTTTTTTGGTGGAAAGCAAGTGCCACCAGAAGAAGGTAGGTAGTGTCAAAACCTTCCATTGTTTTGTCTTCTGTTATGTGCATTACTGTATTCCTGAATACTGTGGATTTTGATGAGGAGAATGATACTGGTGATACATGAAATGCATTTTCTTTTGTTAGGTCATGCAAAACATTTAGAACAAAAGCCTTATCTGACCAAGAGTATGGCACTTGAGCAATATATAGTAGTTATAATCCCCTAGCTATTTTAATTATTATGCTTTTTTTTTTCCTACCTACATTTTGCCAGTGATCCAGGTATTCCTATACCAATCAGAGCAAGAAGAATGGATAAGACCTCTTTCTTCATCATCCTCTAAAAAAAAACCAACCCTGATTCAACACTCTGGGGTTAAAATAATGACTTTGCCTACTGCTCACAGACAGTTAAGAAGCTTTTCTGAACATCGCTCTTAGCAGCCATGTCTAAAACAGCAACAACAGTTTCTTTGTCCAGGAATGCAGTAAGCCAGACCCACAATTTCCCAGATATATATTTCTGGGCATGGAAGCCAGAGAGCATTCATACAATGCCTAGATAAATCTACAGAGAATAAGAATAAATATTTCATGACAAAGACATGTGCTGTTAGGTACTTTCCATGTGTCTGTTTGATTTGCTTTTGCTTCTAAAGTAGCACAATACATAATAATACTTTCTGAAACAGCTTGCAGGCATACAGGCAATGCAGGTTAACATGCTGCTTGGCCTTACTTTTGAATTGGTGGGAAATGCATTCTTTGTGGTGAATTGCTAACAGAAAATAGAGGATGAGAAAGGACAAAGGGAAGGTTTTAAAGAGAATTTCAGGGTAATTTTTAATTTCACAGCAACATTTCAGTAGAAAGCCACACCCTAAACATATTGTCAGAAAACTAAGAGATAAAACCAACATTTTTATTTCATAAATTTATGGGTTTAGAATGACCAGTATTTGTTTATCCCAGTCCCTTGTGAAATTATTTCAACAGGACTTCAGCCGTGTGCTTATGTACATTGCAGAGAAAATGTAAACTGAAGCACTTACATGCTTTTGTTAATCAGGCCCTTAGACCACAAGAGTCTGTGACCTGCGTTGTCTGGTTGGTAGTTAATTCAAGGTTAGTGAAGGAGTCATGTCTCTTACAGCAGCAGAGTTTAAGCAGCTAGTTTAAGCAGCTGTGATGCTGCTCACACTCACATCCCATGCTTTAGGTGTGCCTATGGGTGGAGCCTAGAAGTGACCTGGGCTGTGTGTAAACAGAGGCTAATTTTTTAGGCTACTACTTTTTTTTTTTTTCCCTTGAGTCAGCTGTTTAACTTCAGTCAATTTCTCAGGTCATAAAAGGACACGGAAATGGCTGAGAGGCTGTCAGAGGCACAAGTCTCCTCAAATGGCTGCTACTACTGACAGGTCTGCAGAGGATCACAGGCCCAAATTCCTATGCATGCTAATTTAGATGGCATTCATCTGTGTGTACACATGGCAGGGTGCACACATGGCTGAGAGACGTCCAGATTGTGCATGTGCCCTTGTTACCTAACATCAACCTGCAGTGGGAAAGAAAGCCACCTCATACAGCCAAACACAGTGAACCTCGAGTGAAAGAGGCTGCCACAAAAGACATTTGCACAGACCTCAGGGTAGAATTATATTCACGGTCCATTTACAGGCAGGTCAGTCCTGATTCTGTTGAACATGACTTGGCTGGTTTTGAATTTGACATAGATTTTAAACACCATGAAAATTAAGCACAAGGATTTCTCACCATTTAAAACTATGAAACAATTATCATAAAGCAGATCATAAACGAGGCAAAGGAGCTTTCTTCATCAAGTTGAGTAAAAGTACGCTATCTGTGTTTGAAAGGAAGTTTGCTTAGAAAAATTGATGTGGACTTCAGAGATTCAGGAACACAGAGTCCGAATTATATCTCTAAATAAAAAAGGGTTAGTGAACTTTGTAGCATGTTATTGTACAAAAGTGTTACATCAGCTGGAAGGAAAATATAGGGAATATATTACAAAGTCAAGTGGTTACATGTAATCATCAAGCATAGTTAGTCAAAAGCCAAAACTAAAGAGTAAAGAGTGGAATTCTATTCTCCAAATGCATCTTAGTAATAGTAATTTCAGTTTGAATGGAGAGAGAAAGCTAAACAAAAATAATCTCTTAGACATTGAAAGGAGGTGAAGAGAAAGTACATGACCTTAACAGGCAGCTCTGAATTGCGCTAGGCCCCAGCACATTAGAAATAAAGGAAAAGATCTTTTGAAGCCAGGCTGGAAGGACTTAAAGGACAGTTTATAAACCACTTTCCCCAATATGAAAGTATTCTTTATAAGAGTGTAATGAAATACCCAACTGTTATAGTTTGACTCCAGCTAAAATGCAGAGAGCCCACACATAGATCCAAAATTTCTCAGAGAAGGAAAAAAACTTCTACTTTTGTGATAATGATTACAAGCAACTCTTTATTAACTATTTCACAAGCAAAACAGGCTCTAACTTAGAATATTAAGTATTAACTACTACTACTAAAATCAGAACTTCAGAGTTTAAGAGTCGGAAGTTTGATAGATGTTACAGACACCTTTCTTCCCCCACCCCTCCCTTTTAAGATCCTTCACCTTCCCCAAACAGCATGGAAAGGCAGGTGTGTGTGTAGGGGGTTACAGTCAGAGGTTTTCTTTGCTGCTGTTCAGAAGAGTGAGAGAGAGTCCCACCCCAGCTTTCCTCGTGAGGTCTTCTCCACGGAAACAGTCTGTTGCAAACTGTTTCTTAGCGGATTTGTTACTAACAACAGCTTTTTCAGGTATTGTTGTCACGTAAGTCACTTTACCATAGGTGCAGTCATTCACGTGCCAGCTGCTCAGCTGCTTCAGCGTGGGTTCTTACAGGCCACCAGCCCTCCCAAGAAATGCTGCTCTGCTACTCAGTGTGGGTCTCTTCTTCCCACGGCCCACAGGACTCTATCAGGACCCTCTGCTCCAGCAAATGTCCCACAGAATCACAGCCTCTCTCCTCCAGCATGTTTCCGCTCTGGCATGGAAATCTTCCAGTCTTTCCATGGGTGTGCATACAAATCTTTTCTCCTGTGATCCCCTACAGGTTTGCTGGGGCCCTCTTCCAGTGTTTAAGGCATCTTCTCTTTCTCCTCTCTCCAACCTTGGTGTTAATCAAACTTCCCACCCTCCTTTCTCTTAAGCTGCCATGATGTTCTGCCTAGTTTTTTTTCTCCTCCTTCTTAAATATGTTATCACAGAGGCGTTAGCAGTTGACCTTGATCTAGCCTGGAGCAGAGAAAAACTCCAGCAGCTTCTTAAAGAAGCCTCTCTCCTAGCCCCCCCCCAGCTAATAAAAAACTCTGGCTACTTAAAACCACAACACCAACTGTTTAAAATGTGATAATAAAGTGCTAACAAAATAGTAGAAACAATGTGAGCTATTCAGCTACTAATTGATAATATTAGGAGGAAAAAATGCAAAGGATTGTAAAAATAAATATGATAAATGCATAATTTTATTAAATTCAGCAAATAAGGCCCCATATCTCATGAAGACAGAAACTACTATGTATCTTGAGGTATTTTAAAGGGGTGACTGGTTTGCATTGTCACCCTATTGCAACTGGAAAAGCAGAACCAGATCACAGTTCCATAGTGAAGCTCAAGTAGTCTGAGTTAAAATAACTGATTGTCTCCAAAAGGGATGTTACATCCTGATTAGGCCATGGCTCACCTTCTCACCTGATGATCTATGCCCCTTTGTATTGAGCATGGCTGTGTCATGAAATCACATGTTAGACAGCAAGCATGTTGACCAAACAGGCTCTGCAGGACTGAAAAGGAAATACAGGTCACTGAAGGCTAGTCCATCTGTCTGTGGGAACTGTAGTCCCACTGCTAGCCTGTACAAGGCCTTCAGCCCTGCTGACAGAATAGCTGCTTAGGCACTGGAAGGGAGGGGTGCACCAGTCTCTCTTCTGTTCTCACTTCCTTCTCAAGCCCCTCATTGAATTGGAGAAAAGATGGAGGAGCAATTAGTCCTTGAAATCCTGGTGAGCCCTGGTCCTGTGCACATAAACATTCACCTGGGAATCAGCTGTCCCCCCAGGAGGGGGGCTCCAAAATTTGCAAAACCTTCAGTTTACATAGATATATTCTTGACATCTCACAGGAAATAAAAGAATAACTTTGCTTTGGAACAGCTGAAGGAAATCTAGAACACACGGATGTGCATTGAATTCAGCCTATTAATTAAATTAGTGTTGGTTTTTTTCAGGATGTCTTTGGGTGAGAAAAGCTATCTTGGTTTTCTAACAGCTCTAATTAAGGATTTCCACAAAGAAGGGGAATTTTCCAAGAGAAAACACTTATTTTCTCCTGTTTTTCTAACTGTCTCTAAAAAAATATGAACAAATATGTCAGAGTTGAAGACAAGTGTAGGCAACACCAACTGGTTGTCTTAACAGTATGCAAGGTGCTTTTTTCCTTTTTTTTTTTTTTTTAAACTAGATAAATACCTGACGAACATCTCTCTGCACTTACTAAGGCAGTAACAGCGCCACACAGTGCATCGTGGGAGTGAAGCTCCAGCACAAAGGAAACCATTTTTGGTTTTTTCAGTAATTTTGATACCAATTTCAGTGGGGCAAGATTTTTCTGTGGGGTGTTGAAGGTCAGATGAGGCATTTGTGGTACCACAGAACTGCCATGTATTTGCCAAACCATTCAGACCTGACTTCTGACAAGCATTTGAATGTGTCCTTGCACAGCATAAAGACACTGGTGATCCTGCTGGGTTATTTGCTATACAGACTTGCACAGCAAATGGTGCTCCTGCCTCAAGGCACTTAAAGCCCTGATCTTGTGAAGATTTTCATAGACAGTTTGCTTCACTAACTGCAAACTGTCCTAGGAAAATTAAAGAAACAGCATACAGGAAAAGTTTCATGCAATTCTGGATTAGCCTTGAGCCCTCTCAAGAGACTAGCTGGTTATGATACTGTCAGTGATTATCTTTTGCTTTACTGTAAAGATTCTTCTTTCTTGTCAGCCCATCAGTGCAGCAGAGCTGAAATTAAGTTTCTATTCTTTCTTGTCAGCCCATCAGTGCAGCAGAGCTGAAATTAAGTTTCTATTCTAGTCTATTTTCATAGGTAATTTTCTTTTATTCAGCACTTGCTTTGCTTTCTGTCAAGTGGGAATTTTCTTTCTCTCCACTAAATATTGAGGAAAATGCCTACACTTCTTCATCAGGATTAAAAAAAAAAAATAAAAGGAGACAAAAAATGAGCATTCTACTTGTTCCAAGAAATGGCACAACTCTAGCATGACAATATTTAATGCTTAATTTATTTACTGAAGTAGCCTATTGGGCTAATAACTGCCTTTAGTCACGGTTGTTACATCTACATTTGCCAAATAGGTGACCTTGAGGAGGTAAAAGATTGTCCAAACTTTATCGGGTACCCATGACAATTTCTGCTGGAAATGCTGTGTAACTTTCTTAGCCAGTCTGGATCTGATTTGCTAAAGATGTGCTACAAACACAGGCCAAATTACCTCCTCTGCACCCACTATGATGACATAAAAGAATTTTTTTCATCATTCTGGTGTTTTTCAAGTAAGTGAGTTGCCAGGGATGAGAAAGCAGCAGGAGCATGTTTTAACTACAGACCAGAAAGGTTCTTGGAAACATGCTTAACTTGAAGCAGATGGACAGCATACCACAGCTGAAACAGTTCTCCACTTGAGGCTGAGATCTAGTCAAACACTCTGTTGTGCAGAGTATTAACCCAAACCTGTAAAATCAAAGGAAGTCTAACCCTCCATTGCTCTAAGCATTTAATAATGAATACATGTAAAAACATGTTTGACTGTGAATAACTCATTAAAACTGAACAATATTTTCATTACTGCAAAGCTGGGCATCTAAGGCTATATACAGGCTGGAGCAGGGAACCAGTTTGGATGGTTCCCTACTCCAAGTTGTATATGGCTTTTGCCTGGGTGAGAATGTAGTTCCTGGTGAGGAGAGTGGAAATAGCACAACATACTCAGCTTACAGGTCAAAAAACCTGTGGTGCCAGAGCGTATTTTTATTCACCATTTCTTCCAACTATTCTGCACACCAGTTCAGCAGCCTTGCTGCATGTGCTGCACCTCCAGTCTTCGCATTGTCTTGTTATATTTTGCATCACCTACAAGACTGCTTTCCTGGACCTATCTGAAAAAGGAGAAATTTTTGCCTGTTTTCACTTAGCACATCCTCAGAGCATTATGTGAGTAAGGATTTCTTTTTCCCAACATCTTGCTGCTCCATCATGGCTGGTAATGCTGCCAGAATGCAAACTCAGGCCTGACAGGGCTTGTGAATTTGGGGTCAGTGTCTTGCACACACAAAAAAATCACTTCTAGTCCCAGGCTGGCCACATGGGGTCCCCTGAAGTGACTGCACTGGTGGGGTTTAGCTGCAGACCAACCAAACAGAAATGGATACTGGAGCATCAGTTATGTATGGAAGGACTTTTTTTACAATATGCTTCTATCAAGTCAGCCTTTCCATTTAAGATAATCACTTTCAAAAGCCATCATCACTTAAAGAATAGACCTCTGGTAGGGGGTGGCAGGTAGGGCATAGAGGGTGAGGCCAGTGTCTCGGGAGGGGAACAAACAAAAACAAAACAAACAAAAATCCAAACAAAAACAACAAACAAACAAAAACCAGAGTCACCACTCTGGTTTTGATGTCGAATCCTAGGTGTGCCGTAATTGCAAAAGTTGGCTGTTTCCCTCCATATCCTCAATGAGGGATTAATCCGCAAGGTGGTAATGTTAGAAATACAAGGGCTAGCACTGTGGTAACAATTCCATGGCTGTGCTAAATGTCATCCTGCAAGAAAGCTTCCTCCAGTGGCTCATCAGGAGCAGCTAATATACCTATTGTGGAGACCATGCCAAGTCACCAGGACATGTTCTTCCTGTGTTGGCACAGGACATGCTCCTTGTCAGATCTAAAAATGGCCTTCAGGCTGTAACCCTAAATGAAAGGAGGAGATCAAACTTCCTCATGGAGCATGCCCCCAGGCACCCATAAATTACAGAGAGGCTCTCAGTAAAGACTGGAGGGCTGACTCTTTTTCCTTCAGAGCCTGGGCCAGTGTTGATTCATGACACTTGCTCAGAAGTGCTCTTGCAGTATCATGAGACAGCAGCAGAACATGGGCCCTTAGAGTTACTAAGAGCACTGCAGGACCTCTCATAAGCAAGCAAGGGTGTCAAATTCTTGGCAAAAACCCAGTGGATGAAACCAGATAATTTAAACCCCATCACTCCTAGAGACACAATTATAACTCGTCACTTCTTGCCCAGGATTCAAATCCTTCTTGTTTTAATGCATCCTTTTCACTACTCAGCACCTACCCAGAGGTCAGTTTCTTGCCAGACTCCAGCAGATTTCCATGGGACTGCTCTCTCTGATCCCCTTCAAGAAAATTCACAATGAAGAGATGGAGATCTAGTGTGGGTTTGCCCTTTGTCTTCTAATTTTAAGGCAGTGTTAAACATCCCAGAGTGGGCTCTGGTCTCCAGAAGCATTTTCACAATAATTTGCCTGCCTACCTGTCACCACAGACCTGCTCTATCATCCAAAGGCAGATCATGTTGCACATAATGAAAAGCTGGGACAATGAATATTTGCAAACTGCCTGCTATGTCATAAGTCTACCAGCTTTTGGGATTGGTTGACTTACTCTAACCAACAGAACACACCCTGTGAAAGAATTTTCACAGTTTGCTTTCACAAAAGTTGAGGATGCAATTTGACAACCAGGTGTTCAAGTTTGTTTGAAAGTTAGGGGTCCTTGACAGACAGTGGGATGAATATGCTATAACATGTAGTGTCCTGCTGAGATAACAAAGTTCAAAGGCTGATAGAACTGCTCCACTCCATACTGCAGCATATGCAAGGATCAGATTCTGTCGTATGTCCATGTATCACTGTGCTAAAGCAGCTATGCCACTTCTGGACCTGTCTCCGTGATCCGTGCTCCATTTAGGTGGCCAGTGTCATGGAGCCATGCTGAGTGAGGACGAAAAGTGCTTCACCCTGAGGTGAAGCATTATAATCAAACATCCTGATACATCTATGGGAGCCACCACTGTGACAAACATTATCCAGTGTTTATGTAAGAAGAACCAAGAGTTTAGAACTGACATTTTTAACAGAAAAAACTTGCAATGTGGTAACTATAGCCACAAAAATCTTCCCATCTCACTAAAAACTATGGCTGCCCCTTCACAAGCATGAATAGTGCGGGTGAGTTCAGCAGAAGTCAATTGCCGCAGAAACCACTGAAGACATGGGACATCCATGCTGCAGTAAGAAGAGAGCTCTTCTTCAGTTGAAGACACAACACCATGTACGTATTTACTTGTCTTCTAGACAAAAAGCTTTTGCTACCTCTGAGACATGGTTATCTTAAAGGTAGTGTGTGAAAAACAAACAATGAGAACATAGGATCTCAGGTCAGTCTTAGTATGTAACTGATTATGCACAGGCTAGGTCAACCCTGGCACCAGACTCCCAAACTAGCTCTGCTGTGGCATCAAAAGTGAGAAGACTCCTGCAAAACGGCATTGATATCTCACATAACCTGTTCTCTGAGACCAAATTTACTTTGTTATTAGCTACAGAAACTGCTTGTCTAGATGCTCTTTAGATGCTCAGTGTCTGAAAGAAACAAGATAAGATTATTGGTGCTGGCAAAGGTAAAAGCTTTTACGAAGCGAAGGCTGAATTTTACAGACAGCAAACTATCTCAGCAATAATCTTGCTTTTCTTCATTTCCAGTGCCGCAAACTCA
>WEIV01007780.1:76085-90469 GCA_013390005.1 Calyptomena viridis
CCCCATCAAACATGCAGTGTATCCATTTAAGATAGATACCTCTCAAAGGCATACCTATGCTTTCTAATACAATCAGGCACAGACAAAGCCTACGATCAGCTGAAGTTATGCTAATCTCTAGCCTTGCACAACCTACATTCATGCTACCATGTAGAAATTAAAACATTACAAAGCACTGTTGGATTACCACCTTTTGTCAAGAACCAAGTAATCCGATCTCTTTTTCCTGAGTTTCTTAGTAGTGTTTGAACACTCGTTGATCATTCANATATCAGACGGAAATTAAATAGAGATGGAATTAATTTTCTATGTTTTTGAATTCTTGATGAATACAGTTTTCACATTTTGCTTCATGAGCACAGCTTTCTTTATGAAAACTATGGATGTCACCAAGAACTATGTGACTCTTGTTTTTTTTACCTGTTACCTATTGTCCTGGTATTGGCCAGGACAGGGTTAATGTTTGCANCCTACTTATCACAGAGATGTTCTAGAGGACAAGCTAAAGTCCTCAAACTCCTTCTTTATGGAACATACTCATGGTGCATGGAACATATACACATGGTGGTGAGCAACCAGACCTCTAGCACTTGGTCCTTTACATGCAATTCCTGCTCAGTGAATTCTATTTAGAAGCCCCTTTCCAAGTCTGGCCCATGACAATGTACCCACAGAGATAAAAATCACAGAAAGTACATGAGGAAGCAAAGGCATGTGGGATCAGAATGAAATGACAGATTCAGAATAAGAGGAAATTTCTTAGTTCTCCTGGTTTCCACACATACCTATGATCTCAGAGCAGGAGATGAAAACACTAAATCCACATGTATACTGTGTAGTGGTCTCAGCTTGACAAACCTCACGACAACTCATTCCTGCAGGATTACCCTTGCCATGTTCTTCCATGCTGACAGGAGGTAGCAGCTGCAGGGAGGAAGCATAACACACATGCCATCAGCACATTGGCAAGAGCTGGGTGTACAGTGACAGGCAGGCTGCTCCCACTTCCAAAGAGGATGGGAAAGGTCCTTGGAAGCTTTGCAATTACAAGAGGGACTTACTGCATCTTTACAGTTGTGTCTAGCTTCCCCTTGTTCTCCAATGACACTGGAGGTCATGAAAGACTGCCAGGTGGCCTCAAGGTGGTGGAGGTGGCAGAGATATCGATGCATAGTGAGAACTACTAGAAGACAGGACCAAGCACTTAGTGAAAGATGGGAGGCTTCACGTGAAGGTGGAGTTTCATAGCCAGGTATCTTCACAGCCAAAGAGACTATAAACCACTGCATTTGCAACCAGGTGTGTTTGTCACTCAAGCACACTATTCACAAATGCAATGCCGTTAACCTGAATTTCAATTTCCAAGGTGGCTAACTCACTCAGTGCTACTAGATATCACATCCCAGGGTCTCTAGGGTGCTCCAAGCGTGACCACATGGGGGATGGGCAAGACTGCATGTGACTACACTAAAATGTGCCATGCGGAGAAGGGGCAGGGAAGGCTTTAGGCTGGGATCTCTTCACTTCCCTTTAAATTATGCAAATACTTACTGTTCAAAGGTACTAAAGGGAAAAGCATAATTTTCAGGTATAGCATGGAAATGTTGCTAGTCTGACAGTTTCACATAGGCTTGCTGAGTGGTGTTTCTGTTTCTAGGAAAATGTACTTGGGCAATTCTCTATGTACTCATTGATCTTTGTTAGAGTACCTCTTCTTATTATCAAAGTCCGGTACCAGATAAAGGAACAAAACTCGCAGCTTCTCAGTTTTTCTTGCTGTTTATTAAGCTTTATCACAACTTCAGCATGCCACCCAAACCTGGGTTTAACATACCAGAGCGTGTGCTGTGAAAAGCATTTGCTGCAAAGCGTGGAAGCACAAAGCAAGAGGGAGTAGGGTATGGAATGCCTCAAATGGCAGCTGTATCTAGGTTTTTAAGGACACTAATGACCAATTAACAGATAGCACATCTTCTGTTTACAATTCGGTACCAATAATCCTAACTTATTACTAACACGTCTTCTCTACCTCAAATCTATTCCACCAATGTCTAAGTGCCAGCTCTACTGCAGTACAAGGAGCAAGAAGAAGAAGAAGAAGAAAGAACTCAGGGCAACACCCAAAATCCTCCATCTTGTCTTCTTTTACATCTATACTACAAAACTTAAAACTACAAGTTTCACTTCTCTGACAAACTAAACTATGATCCAAATTATTTTTTTGCT
Source organism: Calyptomena viridis (assembly GCA_013390005.1). Lineage (NCBI taxonomy): Eukaryota > Metazoa > Chordata > Aves > Passeriformes > Eurylaimidae > Calyptomena > Calyptomena viridis. The sequence goes on from WEIV01007780.1 coordinate 78,312, forward strand.
GTTTTTGCTTCCTCCATCAATGTTGGAAGTCCTTCCCAGGGACACAGATCAAAAACTGTATCCTCCTGGGGTCTCTGTAAGGGTCCCAGACCCTTCAGGTCAATTTGAGGTGTAGTCTCATCATCCTGGACTCCAACAGGAAATGAGAGCGGATAGATGTCAGCAGTCTTACTTCCCTTGTGTTGTGCCATAGCTAGTATGTAGAATTACTCACCCTCTGAAGGGGGAACACTTCCAAGGTGTATTATGTTACTACTCCTTATGATCATGCAAGTCCTACATGTCCTTTTCTATGCGATTCAAATATAGCATTCGTGTAGTTGTTGCACTTCATCACATTTTCTCCAAGGCAGTACCAGCAGAAAAACAGTTCCAGAGAAGCCTTGTCTGTCAGAGGTCATCCAAAGTCATCAGTGAGAGAGAGAGTGTGCAACCTGTGACATCATTTGCCATGACAATGCACATTGTTGAAATACGGGGTCATGCACTCACTCAGCTGTCCACTTGGTACCTCTTGTGCCACCAAATGTGAAGGATTCTGTGGCTCCTGGTGAGCCCCATGCATGGCAGAGCAGAGCTCACTCTTCAACAAGGCCACTTTTAGCAAAAGTCTTCTTGAAAGCAGTACCAAAAGTCACATCTCACAAAGAGTCGGGAGAGGTAAGGGAGATGAATGCTATATTCCCAGAGTGGGCCACACTAGCCAGCAAAGGCATATGGTCCACATGGTCATCAGAGAGACAGAATTAACCATTCATTTGAGTTAGGGCACAAGGTTATTAGCACATACTTATAGCCAGGCTGTTGCTGAAAGCAGTGTTGCCTGCCACACTGACAGGGCTTCAGCACGCATGCAAAATTCAGCCTGAACTGGGCTAAATTAGGTCCTTGGTCCAAAAAGCACATGAAAGCAGNNAAAAAGCACATGAAAGCAGTAGAAGTCTCTCCATTGTTCCTAATATCCTATACTATGTTTTTCAGAGCTGATCCACTTCCCTCTTGCAGTTTTCAGTAAAAGTTGCTCCTCACAGAGGGAAAGAAGGAAGCAATATTCCTACGTACATCCCAGCAAATAGTCCAGGGTTACACAGGAACAAACCAGTGTCAGCAGGTAAGTATTACCACTGCCTCTGTGAGGCAGCTTAGATAAGATCAGCTTTATTCTTCTTGGATCACAAAAAGTGGAGAAAAAATCCAAGCTGCTTATTCCATCTGATACTAGGGGGAAGTTTGACTTCCCCCAGCTGCAAACCACTGTTTCAAGGACTATTTGTAAAGAAAGCTCCATGGTTATAAATCTCCCTTGAGCCACTTGCATGCATAGCCCTCATGTTAATGTACCATGACAATCTTTTTGCTTTCCTGTTAGCAAACACAGGTGTATAAATCAGAGTTTCTGCGGTTACTGTCTTACAGACCAAGGGATGTGACATATGCTTTATACTGCTTTAAGCTCTGGCTCTGAATCTTGTTGGGACATTCTTGTTTGTCACTGGAGTTACTCCTCCCCTCTAAATCTTTTTACTGTGCTTTGGCTGCGATGCTAGACACTGGTGCAAATCAGGACCCAAGTTGCTAGAACCAGTGAAACTTTTCATGAATGTGAAAGTTACACAAACAAGAATGGTATCAGACCTCATAATTTGAAAATAAACCACTTCTAGCAGAAAAAAACCCCAATGACAACCCCTTTTTTTTCCCCTAAGAATACTTATCCTCTTGAAAGAAAGCACAAATATGATTCAGACTGTTTTCACTTAAAATTTGATCTAAAGAAGCTTTTGTGACACACAGATTACTATCATGGCTAAACAGGAAATCACTTTAAGTGTCATGTACACACTCAACCTTCCTAGCCTTCTCAACCTCTTCCACATACCCCTGTTCCCTCTCCCTCTTACACATGATTTTCAGAAGAGCACTATATTTCTACTTCCTAAGGCTGGCAACATTACATTTCTTTCCCAAACTGAGTTTTTTCCCCAGTTCTTCCTTTTAATGAGGCACTTAAACCCTCTCAAAATCAAAGTTTAAGAAACAGAAGAAAATTAAGGGTACTTCTCCAAACGAAAGTATGCATTTGAGCATTCCTTAGAGGGAGTTTACAAGTCTTTCTCAGTATTTAAAGAAAACCAGTCTTAGGTATAAAAAATTCTGAAGCTCTCGGAACAGCCTAGAAGCACTGGAATTGGGAGAATATTGCCATTCACATCAAACAGGAGCATAGGAAATCCAAAGTCAATTTTCCTACAGATGTTTCTGGCTTCTCCTAGAAACAGTAGTATTTCAGGCTGGGATTTTGAGGTTAGAGGTTTTGAAAGGGCTTTTCTCTCACCTATACACAAAAAAGTCACAACACTGAGGGATTTGCAGAGCAAGAGGCTGCTCAGTTTTCATGTGGGCTGTTGAAGGTGTGAAGCTTGTCTCAGAAAGAATTAAAATACTCTTGGAGTCAGTGTTTTTTATTTTTCCTACCCAAACACAAGACAACCTCTACTCCAGGGACATATAAGAGCACCAAGGACAGACCAGCTATGCTAAAAAAAACAAAGGCCTAGCAAATCCTAGCAGATTTCTGCTAAAAAAACAGAGAACAGAAGGATGCATGATCCGTATTTAAACAAGAGCCCATCAATGAGAAAATCCAACTTCAAGATTCTGTTATGGTGAAGGAATACTGGACATGGCAAGAAGCCTATCCATCCCAGCTCATAGCACAGAGCTTTAGAAAGGGCTGCTCTCAAGTTCCTCTATTAACTGTGTTACACTTCAATGGAAATTTGCTAGATTAGGATTTGAACTGCACCTTCATACCTCCATGTTGTATCTGCCTTGCAGTCCAGTCAGGATCTGTGATGGTGCTTTTATGGGTTTATACATTTATAAGGGTTTGATATATAGTTTTGTTAACTTTCATATATACTCTCTGTAAATAGATTGTTCTAGTCTCTCCCCCCCTTTCCCGTTTGGTTACTCCTGACAATGTCATCCCTGCCCTCAGTTGTATCCCCTCCTTGGACCCCTCCTCCCTTATTCCATATTCGTATCCCAGCTCCCCCCTTCTTCTGGTCCTTTCCCTATCAATCCAAAGTTACTCGGTCCTGGATAGGGTTGAGTAGAAGGCCTCTGGCTTCTGCCCCTGTCTGTTACCTCCAGATCCCACCTTCCTTTGTCCCTAGTTGGTCCTTTACCTTTCCCCTCCCATCAATTACACCCCCTAGAAAAGGTTGAGCCCAAGGGTCCTGGGTGCTCTCTGCAGTAGGCTCCCATTGGGACCAAACCCCCAATAAACTGAACTCTGTTCTACCTACTCAGAGAGACATTTTCTGCTTCCTTTAGCAACCAGTGCCTATAGGTCCTTCATCCTGGAGTGCTGTTTAGGTAAAGGGCGAACTGACCACACTCAAGAAGCCTCTTGCGAGGTGTGTGGCAGGGCGTTACCACCTAACTAGTGGCTCCAGAGTCGCAGGAGTGCCCGAGCTCTAAAGAGGAGAGCTGTTTGGTGCTCTGGTGCCCAGACATCTGCCCCGAGGCCCTCAAAAGTGGCTGTGAGCTAGACTGGGCTAAAGCAGGGTCTGAGGAGAAGCCACCAGAGAAGGCACAGTAGCAAGGATCCAAACCATATGTTATTCTGTTGCCCTGAAAAGGTCTATTTGGCAGAGCCTTAAAGCATTTATATGGCACTGATTAATTTCTGTGACTAGGCCAGCCTGATAAATTTGTGATTTTTTGTAGAAAGCAAAACAGCCAGCTGCAGCTCTAATACAGAAAATAGCTGATCTAATATAACCACTGGAGACAGCATTTAAAATATTAGGAATGAATTGCTTTCTTGCTTGTTAGACAATTTCTGTTCACGGTACATGAAGGCAGGGATGGAGGCCCCAAACATTACAAAGCCAGAAAGTTACAGTTCAGGGTGGACTTTTCTAAGGCCTAATAACTCCCTCACAAAAATCGGAGATGAAACTCTCACTGAGTTCAATGGGGACAATCTTAGGCCAGCAGCAAACGGCTTGTCTCTACCTAGAGATCTGACAAAATGGCCACCTGCTGCAGCAAAACCTGGATCAATGTTTGGCTGTGAGTACTATGAACAAGAAAGTGTTAACTCACTAGACAGCAAAGAGAAATTGCTTCTCAGGACACAGGGAATGCTGAGCACTCTGAATCAATCTGTTTCATAACCAAAATTATGGCCAAATCCAACAATCCAGGTGTCTGGACAAGGGAACTCTAAAAGGTCTTCCCCTAGGCTCTAGAAATGTATCTGGTCCTCAGATGCTTTAGGCATTGAGACAGGTGTTGGTGACCAAATTATATCCTGTTTTATAAGGGTGTTCTATCAAAATTTTTGGAGAACACTTTGAGCAGAAGGAAAACAAAGAATTTCTCAAAAAAAGTTGTCAAGCTCAATGCTTTCCTCTGCTATCAGACCTCCATAACAACTTACATCACCTTGTCACAGCTGCAGGACATTTAATATCCACTTTGCCACAGCAGCAGAAATATTTTGTCCTCCTGTCACCATTTAAGGGGACAGTGAATTTGAATTAAAATAAATTCAATATTAATTTTCTGAGACTTTTTGGGTATAAAGACAGAAAGAACTTTTATTAAAGCAGAAAAATAAAAATATATACTGTGTATTAAAAACACTCTCATCAACGCAATATAAAACCTGAAAAGATTAGAGGAACCCTCTTCCCCCCAACCCTGGAACCCCTTGGTTAGGAGAGGGTAAGGTTTTTTTCTAGCCAACCAGGAGCCCATAATGCACGAAAAGGATCCAAGACGATGCTGAAGTTCTGTGTTGCTCAGGAGGCAGTCCTCAATGTCCTGGCTAACACATGGCAAATATGGCACTGTCAGGGGTCTCAAGCAGCACAAGGTCCTCCTCTGAGCTTGGCGTAGCCGAAAAAGCCCCTGGCATCCGGGTTCCACTGCTTTTATACCCTCTGTTCTGGCCCAGCATACATCGTGGCTCACACATGCATGTATGCCTTTTTCCCATGCTTTTCCTGCCCCTGGGAAGGCATAGCCTTGTGTCCCATTGGTCCATCTTCACCCCCATCTACTTCCAGTCCCACACAGTGGGGCAGTCTTTTTTGGTTTTGCCATGTGCTATGATCAAAGATGGTGGCCAGCCAAGCCCTGCCAGGTTGGGCCAACATGGGACACCCTGCCTCCAGGATGCCATGGAGCCGCAGTGGATGGGGGGCCCAGGGCTGTGGTTGTGCCTCAGGCAAGTCCCCAGACAGCTCCTGCGGGCTGGAATGGAACGGGCCACCGCAGGACCGCCTTGCCCCCACGGAAACACCGTGACGGCCATGCAGCCCTGCTGCACCCTGCCAGGGGCTGCTGGCGGCAGTGCTGCCGTGGGAGCAGCACCCCTTGGCAGCATGCCCTTATGGTAGGCTAGGGGTTTGGCTCCCACAGCAAGCGGCAGGAGCAGCCCGGGGAACTGCAGCCATAGGGCCCGCACCGCGCTGGGTGTGCCACAAACCCCACCAGGCTGCAGGGCCAGGCAGCAAGAAACATGTGGCAGTGTCCCCTGCGCACAGGCAGCGGGGCTGGTGCGGCGCCACCTGCACCGAGCAACGTCTTTCTGGTGGGTTGGGGGCTTGGCTCCTGCAGCGCCGGGGCCAGGGCTGTTAGATAGCACCTGGCCCAGGACGGCCACGGAGCCCTCTCCTGCCGGGGGGTGGCTGCGATGGGCCAGGGGGTGCAGAGCAGATGACAGTGTGGGGAGGGGGCCCAGCATTTCATAGACAGGCGCACTCCCTCTCCTCGCTCCCCACCCCACTGTGCCCAGCCCTGCTTGTAAACAAAGGAGAAAAAGTTTTCCATAAACCCAAAACCATAACACCTATGTCCAAAAGCCAGAAGCAGTTCTTCATGGCCCTTCAATGTGCTCTTACACTCATAATTTTTGGAAGGGAGATGCCACACCAAAACTCCATAGAAATTTCTACACAAACATATTCAGATTCTGAGGTGTAATTGTGCCATTGGGCACCTGTCCATGAACATCTTGCTGCAAAGATGCCAGATAAAGCCTGGAGAGAATCTGACTGATGGCATTAGATCAGAGTCCTTGGTCTTGTCCCTGAATCAAACAGCAGTTAAAATCTCGATTCCCAGCAGATGGCACCACCCATTTCACTGGTATTTTTTTTCTGGTTCGTGCAAGAGATTCTGAGCCTACAGAGCAAGAGTTTAGTTATCATAGAAACCATCATCTTTGGCCATTACTGGTGTGATAGCACAACAGACCCAGGTCAGTACAGGGACACCACACCTTTGGAAGAATGAAGATACAGCAGCTTTTAAATCAGCACAGTCATAAAGAAAATAATGGCATATAAGTGGCCACTGTCCTCTGTGTACCACAGGGATGAGCTACATGGGTGGGACACTGTCCTGTGCCCTTCAAACCCACTGCTTTTGAATCAGTTTCCTGCCTGAGTGCAGCACTATCTGTGTCACCCCTACCTGTGAGGGGGTGACATTACAGCCCCAGGCAACACAAGACAGCGTGCTTCACAGCAGAATTTGCTTGCTTAAAGGTGGTAAGGATATGAGTGATGCCAGCAAGGCAGTGGCAGCCTTGTCTTTCACTGCCTGGAAGTCCAGTGCCCATTCAGAGCTGGCAGCTCTCATCTTCACTGAGGAGGTGTTGAGTTAATAGACGCACACATAAAAGCAGTAATGATTATTTTCAAGAAAGATGTTAAAATTCAGCATAGTCATTGTATGATTTTGTTCAAGAGACTGCTAGTTGTCTAAACACACAACAGGCTGAGAAATTTTTCTTTTTCTTTCAGAGAATAAATTATTTCCTGCTAATTAATTACAGGGGAGATGGGAACACACATTACTGTTTAAGTGGAGAAAAGCCAGGCTAAGGATAGCTGGAAGGCTGGTATTGTTGAGATATGCACCATTTTCGGCTCAGACACAAGTTCTGTGCAACCTTGGGCACTGCATACAGCCTCTCTGAGGCTTACGTCAGTGCCATTTTACACCACAGGGGTCAGAGGTGGGGGTACATGGCATGTCACAGCTTGTCTGTGCATGTTCTGATTTGCACATGCTGTGTCTAGTGCCTCCTAAGCAATTGCAACAGCTGGCCTCATCTCCCCTTTTCCAAAGCAGGCCTGAAATTGTGAATGGCTGCAGACCATCTCCTTAATAGTACTGGGAAAAATATACATATATTGCCTCTTTTCTTGACACGAAATCCATTTCAGAGTCTCTGTCCCCCTACTTAAAATGCCACTCACGAATATTTTTAAGAGTCTAACAAGCTCTCCTCATCAGCCAGTTTCATTTTCTATGAAAAGGAAAATCTGTAACTGCTCAGCAGTGGCAATTTTTGGCTGAAGAATGATGTGGCATGGTGTGCAACAAAGCCCATGTGGAAGAAGGGGTTAAACAGACTGGAAGCAAGAATGACAGACAGGACTCGATGGAGGAAGTGAACTTTCCCATGGTGATGAGATAAGAAACAGCCACAGTACAGTTTGGTAGCCATCCTGGAATGGGATCAGTCAGGGGCCCATGCTCAGAGGACACCTCTGGGCAACAGAGGTAGGCTGGGGAATAGACCCACAGCTGGGCTGAGGTGCCCCATGCAGCTACTTCTGGGGTTGGTGCTGCTGCAAGTGTACATAACATATCTGCTTGTGGTGCATCTTTGCACCACACTGCAGGTAGAACCACTTATTGCTGTAGAACTCTGACCATGGTATTGTTCATTAAGTTTTTGTTTTGTATTTAAAGACAAACGTGTTTGATTCACCCCAAAATGTACCATAAAAATTCCCCAGCTCTTCTCACACTAAATACTTTTCCAATGAGTTATGTGATCTTGGCTTGTCAGAAATAAAAGGCATACTCAAAAGACTTATGTCAAGTTCTGGACACACATACAAAACATGCATTTCATGATTAATAAATCATCTTCACCAACTAGGAAGGGAGTTACCTGCTCTTTCCCAAATTAAAAAACTTGTGTCTCATTTGGCTGTGTGCAGGACCATTGATAACTTCTGTAAGTACAGAAATGTGTTTTACTAAGCTCAGCTCTTGTCTGACTTCCTCTCTCGCACCTGGAAATTTTAAAGCCTTCTCTAAGGAAGTTTTAACAGAAGAACGTGACTGACACATGACTTGAATTAATTCCCTTTTTCACCTGACCTCCAAGCACATGGTCAAGATTGGCAAATGCCACACTGGGAAGCAGAGACAACACATTTGCTCTGTTTTATTGCTGTTAAACACTCAGAAAAGTTTCATACAGCAGTAGCATTTTTCTTAGAGATTAGAGTACAGCACATTTATTTACAGAACTGTTTAAATTCATTTTAAAGCCCTCGAGTCTTGCTGAGTCCCCAATTTGCTCCGTTGCACTTTCCAACTACCCTCACATTCAGGTGAGTGCTGAAACCAGTGCCTGCTTCCTATAAGCTAAGAAAAGGATCCTGACCAGATGTAGACTTCTGGTGTAAAAATCTCATTTCCAGAACACACTTTGGAAACAACATACTTTGGAAAAATAACCTGGCTTCTGTCACACCATTTTTGCCAATGTCCTTGGAGCAGTTACTGGGATCCCCCAGTTTGTTTCTAGTGGTGGAAGCTGTTTTTGCATCGGCAGTACACATTTGGTTTTACTGAATATTTGCAAATGCCTGTTTTACTCTGAATACCTCTGATGGATATAGCAGTTAATTCTCTAATTTCACAGCTCCTGTGGAGACAGGTGAATGCTCGCTGGAGCTGAGAGTACAATTTATGCTGAACTGACTTCCCAGAACATAAGGTTGCTGTGCTTTTTCCCTGCCTATTCCCAATCCAGAAAGAGTGATCTCGGTCCTTGTACTTCTAGGTTTGGATTTAAGTCAACCCAGGGACTGGTGTCTTTTCCATTTACAGTAGCTGGTGTCAACTCCCACTGTTTCTCATACACCTATTTTACAAGTCTCTCCTTCAACTGGCAAGGCAGACTCCTTTGTAAAAGAAGACACCATTGCTATCTAGTGGAAACCCATCCAGCTACTAACCCAGGACCAAACCTTTGAGTCTGATGAAAAACGGTAGGCCTGAACCCAGCTCTCAGCTAGAGGGATGTAATCAATTCTCAGATCCTTGCTTGATCACAAGGTACATTCTGTAGAGCAGGATAGCGCTTACTGATTGAGCCCTGAAGGGAAAAAAATGAGAGGCAACAGGAGGGTAAAAACACTCGAGTAAAAACTGGGGACAAAACAGTATTGTTCCCAGCATCTCCTGTCTTCTAAGTTTGCGTGTTCTTTCATCAGCAGCAAGCAGAACCAGAGTTTTACCAGATCTCTGTATCTCAAAAGGCAGATATAACCCCTTCCACACTGTGGAAGCCTGCAGTGGCCTGTAATTTCCATCCTAGTGCATCTCTGCCCCTTTGTGTCACAGCTGTGTCAAACCATATTTGTGTACAGACACTAACCATGCTCTGTTTAGTGGTGATCTACCTTTCTGTTTCCAGGAGGCCTGTATTGCAACGCTTAAGCAAGGGTTTTCTGAACAGTGAACAGCCCTGTGGCAACTGCTGAAGTTCGTTGGTTGCACATTAGGGTGCCATTGACAGCCATTTTCATTTTTTGCTCCTCAGCTCATCCCTTGCTTTGTCAAGGTTATGTCACTGCTCACGGGCTTCACAGTGAGGACTGTTTTTTTGGTCTCCATTTACATCTTTCCACAAGACAATAAATATTATGCTGTCTGCTTTCTCTTCAGCGTCCAGGGTGATTTTCTGCTCAACGACATTGAGGCTCTTCTCATGTCCACTTAGTCTATACATTTATACCTTTCCTTCTGACTCTACAGTACCCACACACCATCACCTCTACCTTTCCAAATTTTGAAACCCTCATGAAGTTCTGGGCTTGAGCTCAGCCTGGCCTCATCACTAACAGGTGAAGCCTTACCTTCTCTGTAATGCCAGCAGGCCCAAGTGGCCAATCTTGCTCTCACTAGCAAAGAAGAAAGGGAAATTCAGGTTAGCCAATTGCCTGAAACAGAACCACAATGGTACAGGAGGACTGGGCTTTCTGCAACAAGGTAAACTTGTCTGGTGTTCCTTTCAGTTATACAAACTTTACAAGCATAATAACTCCACTGTGTTGAGCTGTGATTTGTCTCAGGTGAGAGAAATAAATATTTATCCATGTCTGTGGCTTCATCTCTTCCAAAGTCATTTATGCTGTGCCACAAGCCTCCCGCCTCCCAACTCTGCTTAATGGGTATGCACCAGCTGACAAGCCAGTCAGCCCTTTGATTCCTTTTAATTATGTTTGATTACCTTCTCAGAAAATGAGAAATTTACATGTATTCTGGAGGACAGGTCAGAGCTGAAGATGAATGCAACCTGTCTTCAGCAAGAAGTGGTTGCTTCTTATGTTTTAATTACCAGTTCTAGCAGTTAATGGTCCTTCTGTCATGTCATGAGCATGCAGAAGGGAGGACAAACTTAGTACTTTAAAAAAGTTGCAGCAGTAAAATACATAAAAGAAGTGGGAAATGAAAAAAAAACTATCAAAAGAGTCAGTTCAGTTTTGGGAGTGTACAGGCAGCAGTAAAATTGCAATAAGGAAAAGCAAAACCTATCAGTATAAAACAACATGGTATGGCAAAAATAACAAAAAATCAGCCTAAATTCAGGTCTGCTTATTCATCAGTTAGTAGCAAAGGAATCCAGTCCTCCAATCATTGTTTCTTGCATGGAGTAAAGTTCCGGCAAAGGCAAGTCCAGCATCATGAAAGAAAAAAAAAAAGAAGGATATATGGAAAAATAGGAAAATAATCTGTCAAGGAGTCTGCTGTCTAAAAGCATGGAACCAATACAGAATTTTTATCTATGTTTTGGAGACAAGAAACTGAAGCATTGAGGAACAATGTGGTTTGACCAAGATGATGCAGAGAAAACATCTACAGTCATGAAGAAAGCCATTTAAATGTCAGATCAAAAGACTATTTTGAGATAAGGAGAAGGTTTGTGAAGGAAGGTGAAGCTATGCCAGTGGAAACCATGAGAATAACTGAAAAAAATCCAGCCTACAACATGTCTCCTAACACCGCTTTCAGCTAATGCAGATGTTAAGATCCTATTCTTTCATAATGTGAGAATAGTGCAGGCTTATAGTGACATTTCCTTTCTCTGGAGAGGCTTTGAAGTTACTGAGCCATCTGTCTGCTGCCATCTGTTGTTGCCTTGGAAATGAATTTGTCAAGTCAGTTGGAAACAGGTTTCAAATAAACCACTGTTCTGAAAGATAATGCACAACTGTGGCTGGAGCATTTGCCTCCCAGGAATCCCCAGCTGATGCCTGCTTCTTCTGTGGTGAAAGCATTCTTCTCTAGCACAACTACTGCTGCACATGTGCATCATCCTCTTGTAATGGATGTTTGGCACGTGGGCACACTTTTCATCCCACACACACACACTTCCCTGTGGTGTTCTCCCCACCATCCACACGGAGATTGCACATGAGCACATCTCATACTCCAACTCTGTGTGCAAAGATCAGGCAGGTTCCTCCAGCTGTCTATCAGAGGAGAGGCAGACATACCTCTAGGGCCAGAGTGTGAGTCTTCATTGAAGTCTCTCTAGCTGCTGGAGAACAGAAAGGCAAACAGAAAAGTCAGAAGTGGCATGGGAGCTGCATTTTTCCACAGCCCTGTACTTAGAGCTGGGTCCCAGAGGGTACTCTAAGGATGGGGATTCAGTGTATGGGGGATGTTTTAGGATGCATTGCATCTCTGTCTATCCATGTAAACAAGCAACAATATATTTAGATAGCCTGGAGCTCACAGAGGGCATCAAAATCTGCTTGGAAAGATGTGTAGACTGGAATGGGTTCCCTCAAGGCTTCGTGCTGTCTCAGACCACTGCCAGCAGCAGTCACATTACCTCAGCTATTACATAAACGTAAGCTGAAAGTCAAGCTTGCACACCCTTGCTGTATAAAGCTGCCTAAACCATTTAAATTCACTTTCTGGTAAGAGGCAAGACCAATTTGTGATCATTACAGCATAAGGAATGAGGAATCGTGTGAGCTAAGCTCTGAGGAAAATGCCTCTTTACAGTATTTATAGTGACTCGCGGAATAACTCTC
>WEIV01007782.1:6640-18466 GCA_013390005.1 Calyptomena viridis
ATCAGTTCCACCATTGTTAATTTAAGGATAATACTATGATATGATCCCAGTTTACATATCTGGAATCATAATTTGTGTGAATCTGATCTTACAGACTGATAAGGATTGCATTGTGAGTTGAAAGCAAGTGATAGTTATGAATCATCTTAGTAAAGGTTTTTTTTTTTCAGTACAGAATTGGAATTATGTCATTTTAAAAAGTCATCGTAATATATCACCTGAGATATTCCACATAGCTTTGGCTATCCAAAGTAAAAAAGACAAAAATAGAATAAATGCAGAGAATTTCTTTTCTGAGTGAAAATGAAAGACAAAAAAGAAGATAATTTCAATTATTCTGTTACTACAGTAGGGAGAGGAAAAATTAACTGCCGTCTGACAAGAACCAAAACTTGCAACTTGGCTAAAACTTGACTATGGCTATCCACAGATAATAGAGGGATACCATTAGCTTGTTATCGTCCTTCTCTCTAAGGTGTCTCCATCTCTATTTAGGTATACACCATGAAATTGTAAAAAAAAGAAATTGTTGAAGTTTGGAATAAATCCATATGGTGCAGTGCACTGGGAGAATTTATCAATAGCTCTTAGATGTGATGTGGCATCCTAGTTCAAAAGCCTCATGTGATATGTTGCCCACATGGATATCTTTGCATCACACTTTCCTATGCTGTGATAACCAATATTAACTTGGGTGTGACTATCTTATATCCTCGCTTTACACTCTCAGGGTCTCAGTTCTTCACCCTGCCTTCCTCCTCTCCTAGATATCTTCCCACCATGAACTGCTACTGAAGTATGGAGATGCCAACTAATAGATGTATGAATGATATGCATTATAAAATGCATATTGTGAATACTCTTTTCAGAGACAGCTACTGTTGTCCAGAGTTTTCCATTACAGATGGAAATGGTAGACCCAAGTGAGAGAGAAAGAGAGAGAGAGAGAGGAAAGACATACTAAAGACTGTTGATTACAGCTGATCAGGCTTCATCAGTGCTGCAGGGATTGAGAAACACCAACCAGTCACAGGCTTGGCCATTTTTTCTACTATGGTAACTTGAATTAGCAATGCTGAAAATTGAATAGTAAATTAATGTGACTTCTGGTTAAAGAAAGTTTTATAGTCTAACATGGCAAAGTTAAGTATACCATGATATTTAAATGGCCAGATATAAATTCTCAAAATATATCATGTTCCAAGTTACTGATTTCTATGGCAAATTTTCACAATCAACTATTTCAAAATTGGGAAAAAATAATAATTGCTCAGTGAATATGCAGCATAGAAAATATATGGTGAATAGAAAAGTTTCCGTATTAGAAATTCCTGTGCATATTTTACCTACCTTTGAATAAACTATTTGCAGACATCTGCAACAACACAGATTACATAAATTCAGGAATCCACAAACCCTGCCATCTACTTTGGAGAAGTGACCTGGACATGCTTGATATTGAGCACTTATTAACTGACATTTTCATCCTTACTTGTTAAAGGTTACAAAGTAATTAATACTAGCTTTCTTCCAAGCAATGAACACTGGAGTCACAGTCAGGAGAAAACTCTGGTCTGTTGTAATCACTTAAATTAGCAACTGTCAGGAGACTAGTGGTACGTTAATATCACTTCAAGTCAATGAAAATTTAAAGCCTCAAAATCAAAATAATTCACCTCTTGAAAAAAATAAACACAGGTTCCAGACAGTCACTTGAAGTCACAAGATCTATAAACCAGGAAATGGTCACAGTTAATCTTTTACTTTAAAGTGATCTGAGAAACCATTTAACTATGTTTTTCTCTGGAAAAAATATAATTGTTAAGAATCAGTAAGGGAGGTGATGAACATTACAGTTCTCCAGCTTTTTATATTTGCATTGAATAAGGTATTGTATGTTTGTTTTATCTTTTTTCTGTAGGATTTTAAGAAAATAAGTTTCCTTGAAAAATGTGTAAGATTTGATCTTGTTTTATATCGTTAGGATTTTTTTAAGATCAGGTCATAAATCTCCTCTCACTAAATCTCTGGACAGACAAGGTCATATCAATGCCAGACACCTTTAAAAATCTGCTAAAATGTCCTGTATTGTCTAATCTCACTCATATCGGGGAACATTAGCTTCAGTACTACAATATTTTGAATATCCATACTACTCATTTGTTTTAATCAGAATCAGATTAATTTTTTTCTAAAAAGTAAGGAAAAGCTTACTTTTATAATACATATAATACATATAATCAGGATATAATACATATCCTGATTCATGTAGATATGCTTTCAGCCATTACTGAAATGTTAAATAGTAGATATAAAGAGGGAAATTAAATAAAACCCTCTTGTTTTCTTTCATTTTTTCTCTATGTATCCATTTCAAAGTTTTAATGATGAGCTTATATTTCCCTGTCTCCAAAAGTTAAAGTCCTTCTTGGCTGTTTCTCATATGAGAAGCTATTTTTTGTCCTAGCATTCTTCTTAAAATTCTTTCTATTACTGAGGACCAAGAACTTGTACTCCCAGAGCAAGAACAGGTTTCTTGGCAACAAACTGACAGACTCCATTGTCAGATATTAGATGTACTCCTTAATTTGTCCTATGAGGAGTGGCTAAGGATTTTGGGGTTGTCTAGTTTGGAGAGAAAGAGGCTGAGGGGCAAGCTCATTGCTCTGTACAGCTTCCTGAGGAAGGGACACGGAGAGGGAAATGCTGAGCTTTTCTTTATCCCATGATAGGATGCATGGGAATGGTTCAAAGCTGCACCAGGGAAGGTGTAGACTGAACATTAGGAAGCATTTCTTTACCAAGAGGGTAGTCAAACACAGGCTTCCTAGAATGTGGTTGATACCTCAAGCCTGTCAGTATTTAAGAAGAATTTGTACAATGCTCTTGAGAATATCCTTTAACTTTTGGTGACCCCTGAAGTGGTCAGGCAGTTGGACTAAATGATCACTCTAGGTCCCTTCTGACTGAAATCTTTTAGACTGATCTAGTCTATTCTATGGAAGGAGTACTCTATACAGATAGGATATACTGTTCTTGACAAAGAAATCAAAAATTACTTTCAAAAGAGTACTGAGGCGGTAGGAGTTATGATCTTTCACTGCCTGTGTCTGGCCTCAGGAGCCTGACGTATATTTGTGGCCTCAAGCTGGGAGCAGAATAGATTTTGGGGAGCTTGCTCTGGGTACATCCACATATAGAGAAGGGGGCTGAGGCTTAGATGCTCTCCAATATTCCTTCTTGTGCTTCATGAGGACATCAGTTACATCAGAATTTTCTTTTGTTTCTGTGAACATAAACCAAAGCACTTTTTAAACTATGAGTTCAGGTGGTTAAATTGTTGGAATGACCACTTCGAATCTGAAATATATACATCTTTTATAAGCAGAATGTTGCAAACAATAGTTTTCCAACTGCTCTTATGGTATTTATTATCCAGCTGAATAATTTTAATATGCCTGAAACATTTTTTTCTGAAATATTTTATAGGTGAGTGAAATATTTGAGGAAGGAATAAAAAAGTTTAATTCATTGAAAGATGAAAAATTGGAAATGTCTATATAACACAAATATAGTCTATATTTTGATTTAAAGTACAACTCAACTAAGAAAAGATTTTATTATTTAGGAACAGCAACTCAAGACAAGCTTTGTTAAAAGGGTTCCGTGATACTGTTAGAAAACAAAGATCATCTCTAGGCCATAGCAGGAGAGATGTTATATGCAATTACACTAGAAAAATAGTGAATAAACACGGCCTATTACTCTTTCATACGGTGATGCAAAATCTTGACAAGTAGTCAATTCAGTCCAATCCATATTAGGAATAAGATGCCCATTAAAAAAAAAAAGTATAAAAGAATGAGATGATTTAGACAGAATCAGGCACCTTGGATATAAGAAGGTTGTTATCCACCCTCAGTGAATATTTATCATGTCACTATTCACTTGACATTGATTAAAAATAAAAGACAAAGAATAGCACAAAACATTTGGAAGGAAAGTATGGTATGTGCACACTGCACACTAGATAATGTTATAAATATGAAGTAAACCCCTTTGTTTTACATTTGTAAGTAAGGTTACATCCACTTAGCATTCTTTTTTAAAGACAAAATGTTTTTGTATTAGGCACTGGTGATGTGTGAGCACTAAGGATGAAATTCCTCTTAGGTGACCCAAAGATGCCACAGAACAACTGTGTCTATAAAATCATTGTATGATCTGCATTTGTCTCTTAGGATAACTCTTATGTTTCCTTTGTGTTGCTGCTAGATTGAATGCATCATGCCAGTGGATGTACAAGACCACCCACCCTGCTATCTCTGTGAACAACCTCATCTTTAGGGAATTCCACCTGTAAAACTCATGGTCTGGGTCAGGGACTTCAACTATCTGCCAAACAATTAGTATGAACTTTACAGAAACACAGTATTTTAAGACAGCTGCCTCCAGAGGCCAGACCTTACCTGATGATAATTAATGTCTTATTGTGTTTGTTGCCACTTCTGAGGTGAAAAAGCCCTATGAACATTGTGTAAACAAACAAGTTACTCAAATAAAACATCTAAGTCCTTATCACCAATGTCTGCTCCAGACAGACGCTGACTGGCAGGACAGGAAAGTTGGTGGCCTTTCAGCCAAGGAGAAAAAGAGCAAAGAAGGACCAAATTCCATTTAAAAGAGATTGCTGGGAAAATTTATGGAAGAAGGGCACAGGTACTTCATAGCACTGCCTTCTCATTCTGGAAAATATATATGTGAAATATAAAACTTTATTGTTTATACAATGTACAGGTATCCAGATACACAAATACATGGCTTTAGAAGAGCTGGTTTGGGCCCTAAAGCAAACTAAATACTCTCCCTTTCAACTGCCATCTCTCTCCTCAACACTCCTCCCTGCCCACATGTCCCTCAGCTTCTTTGTGCTCAGCACCCCTTCTCCATGTTTTTTTTTAATTTTCCAAAAAGCACCAGAGGAAGGTTTTAACCTCTTTATAAATGTTTATGTATATCTACCCGTTTTTTTTCCATATTCACATGCTTCAACTTCCTCCACAGCCATATGTCACTGTCTTGTTTCCTAAAGCTCTTTGGACACCCATGCATCTGCTTTCACCTATGTTTTTTTCCAGAGATGAAAACAGAATGCAACAAGCAGAGAATGATTGCTTTTCTCAGCACACCTAGGCAGTAGCTTGAAGTAACAGCATCTCCTCTGCTCCCCTTGCCCTGCAGGTCACCTGCTGGTCATCATCCTTTCGCAGAGGGCTGCAAGTCACCCTCAACCAGGCCTGCAGCACTTTATGTTGTCCAGATGGGCTGCCTGAGCCACACTGTTACAGAGAACTGTGTTTTCAGCCTTCTGCTTATATTACTCTTACATGGTAGGTAGTAGGGGACTGTTTAAGAGAGGAAAAATCCAGATTTTAAGTTCTCATTTCACTCAAATCAGTAGCAAACTTCCTCTGAGTCGAGGCAATCCAGATATGCAGCTGGACTAAATAAGAGGATTAGCATTGATAACAAGAATGTTATTTTAATTTAGTGAAGTGAGGATCTGGGTCCAAAGTAATTTATTAATTGAATATGGAAGACGCTGGAGTGGTTTAAAGGCTCTAATGACAATATGATTATCTGCAGGGGAAACATTTGTCAGGGTTCTCTTTTTCACCCTCTTTCAAGCCTGTGTGGGGGAGTGAATGTGTTACTTTGGAAAGTATTCCTAATAACAGGCACAGAGGAGCAAGGAGATGAAGTGATTACAGTAGGTAGGAGCCTGATGGGTGGGAATAGAGGAGGGGACATTCAGTCTGGGACTACAGTTACTGAAAGAGTTTAGGACAGTTTTCACATATTTATCCAAGATGGCCTTTGAAGTGTCTTGTGGGTAACAGTTGGAGGTCTGCTGTCACTGAGAGTGTCAGGAGACCCTGAAGATTTACAGCACAGCTTTCCCAGCAGAGGGTAATTGTTGCTACAGAAGAAAGGCTGAAACAGCTCTTTAACTTTTTAAGTTGGTAAAACCCAATGTTAGCTTTTGGATTGCTGTCCCAAGAGCTGAAAACAGCCATAGTTACACAATCCTTGCACTGGCTGGGTGTGGTCTGTAAGCTACTGTCCACCTTCTCTTACTGTAAACCTCTCGGAGACAAAATATTCTATCGGTACTCAGGAACCAGTCTTAGTACCTTGCTTCCTAGGTCTGCAGTCTGAGAGACCCAAAAAAGACCTCAACTGAAGAAAATGCTGAAGAGCCATTCTCTGAAAATCAAGTTCATTTCAGATACCTACCCTAGATCTTGCTCTTAAAACCTGATTATGGACATTCGTGCCAAGAGTGGACTCACGGCCAAAATTGTCCATGTGGTAAGTGCCTACACAAGCACCCTCTGGGCCAGTTTAGAGGTAACTTAGGTACTGGTGTTAATACAGAAGGATGGGCTGTAGTACAATGTGCCATTTTCCCATCCACTCCTACGAGTATTTAGTGTGCCAAATAGCTCAAAGGGTCATTTTCCAAGCTTGCAGCAGCTGGCCCAGAAGGACCACAATGGTGATTTGTGAGCAACTGCACTGATGTCCCTTCACATAGTTAGTCCTGAGGGTGCCCAGTTGTTCCTCAGCTTTCCTCCCAGCAAATGCAGAGATGGCATGCAGCTTCCCATTAAAAACTGAGTGGGATAAGGGATATGAGTAAAGCACAGCATCCCTCACACTTAACTTCTGAGTTCATTCACGTTTGTCTCTGCGTATGGTACAACTTTGTCAGACTTTTCTCATTAATCTGATCTTCTTAGGAAAATCAAGAAATCTTATTCCTCAGAGCAAGAGAGGGTCAAGAAGAACACAAATTTCAGAGTGAAGGACAAATTCTTTGGTGCGGTATGAGAGCAGACAGTGCATGAAAAAAGGTGACAAGGGGTCAGTAGGGGAACACACAGGATAAAATACTTTCATCTATTGTGCTGGGGTCAATAGGCTCCCATCAGGAAATCTTGAGCCCAAGATTAATTACTTGTTGCAATAGGTATACCATTATGCTCTGGAAGACACTGTGGTGACTTTAAGCATCTTGCAGATTTCTGGTCCACACAATGCAACCCCATATAAAAAAACAATAGCAGCTAAGAAAGTAGTAGTGGGTGGTGGTGAGATGCCTTTTAGCTCATTCTAATCAAACCCTTTTTAAACATATCTCCAGCTTGGCTAGAAATTATGAGAAACTATTTGTTAAATTTTATGAAAGAATTTCATAGTAATTCAGAATTACAGATCATGGCTGCTATGTTAGTGCACTTTGCAATTTATATGACAGAAACCTTTTTTTAAAAAACCTAAATCCCAAATCTGTCTGTGCACATTCCATGGAAATTTATTTGATTCCCTGTCAAAAACTTGGAAGATCTGAAAATCTGAAAATACGCTTCAATCTCATTTCTGTCAACATCCAAAATATGATTCCCTTTATAATAATTAGTTATAGATTGTTTTTGTTTTAAAAGAACCTTTAAAAAAAAAAAAGGGACAAAATTAGGGCCGAATCTTGTAATCCTTGTTTGGAGTGAAATTTCCTGTGACATTTAAGATTATCAATACTTACTACAAAAATTATTAAACAAAAGAGATGTTCTGGTTAATATAGAATACCAAGATTGGGTTTGTATGGTATATGTCTGTTTTAATAAGCACTTTATCAATATTTTAGGTGAAGATCATCTGCATCAACTGATTCTGACTTCTTGTCTGAACTGCAGAGCTGTGTTTTGTTGTGATAGATCCTGCACCTAGCTGATAAAATACCAGTGACATGCAGAAGGACAAAACTCCTTATTTTTGTCTTTGTGACTGTAATTTGCTGTATTCGTAAAGAGTTTTTAAGGAGGAGCAAAATATTTATTTTATTATTTTCTTCCCTGGACATATTTAAATATTCAGATATCGTTTCCAGTAAGCATATTATCTAGTGGTTAATCTACTTAGTGTATAACATGAATTAATTACACTATAAAAATTTCAGCAAATCTCACATTAAATATCAATAATTTACTAAATGTGCACATTAGGAAACAACAAGAAAAAGATCATCCAGTAATAAAGAAAAAGAAATTTTAAAAATATCAAAATTCAAGATACTGTACTTTTTATCATCATTTGAACTCTTTAAGCTTAGGAGGTCTCAAATAAAATTTAAATAAAATAATCCATTTTAATGTGACTGTGAACATGTTTTTATTTATATTAAAAGTTTCAAACAAACAAACAATAAACAATAAAACACAGGTAGCTCCATAAGCTACTTACTCTTTTTGATTACTGGAATACGGTCTCCTATAAGGTTTGTATCTCATTGCTCATTGCAAGCTGATTGAAATTTCTTGGTGGCTTGGCTCTTTCAGTTGGATATCTGGAGTCTGCTGAATTATGAACTTCTGCTGCTGTTTCTTTTGCCCTCACAGCACTAAAAGGGACTTCCAGGTCTCTTTTTGACTCTGTTTTCCAGATGTTTTAAAAAGCCTTATAAAATGTCTATTTCTCTGACCAATCAGTTGACACTATGCAGAATGTTCAAAAATTATGGGAAAGACAGAGAAAAAAGATTATTTGCTTTCATTCACCTATTTTCAAAAAAAACTGCCTAAAAATATCACAATAAGACAAAATATTTTTCTTGGTTTCACAATAAATTATACACTTCCTTTCTGTTTAGGATATGTTTTTTTCCTGTGGGAAACATAATTCTTGCTATTATGCTCAGTTTAGTGCAGGGATTAAATGAAGATGTAAAATGCTGTCCCTATTAAAAGACAGATGTTGGTTTGCTGGACTCTCAACCACATTACTGACTCTGAGACCCATGCTGACATCAGTTTGCACACAATGGCCCTACCAGACCATCTAAAGTAATAGATATGTGGAGTTACATTAGATCAAAATGTTTTGTACACAATGTAAAAAAGTCAGCAGGGACTTCATGAAGCTCTTAGTAATTCTGGATCTTCACACAGCCTGATAGTAAAACATACCTGATTATTTCCTATGGCACAAATGCACCATATGTGGATCCTGAACATATAATACAAGCATTTCAACATGTGTAAACAATTATTTCTTTCCTTTTACTCTGCTTGTTTGTCTCATCAACATTAGCCATCCACCTTGCCTTCAGCTATTTTCCAACTGAGTGTGACTATGGATCTACTGGGAAGCCCACTGGTTGATTTACAGCCAAGTTGAATTGTCCTGCTCTGCTGTACCATTGCTGGTGATTGAGAAGCTGCTGTGGACTATCTGAGTTCAGTGGAAGAAATCCTATGCCCTTCAATAGCCTTAAAATCATACTTTTTAGAGTTTTGGAGGCAAAGAGATATTATTAGATCAAAATGTTTTGTACCAAGTTAACATTTACTAGCTTTTGTTTGCTGCATAATCAAAGTTGTGATTGATATATAGCTTAACCCTCCTTTATAATTTTTAATCTTCTGTTATATATTAAATGTGTTCAAAGGAAAAAATCACACACGTTTTTTGAACCACTGACTTTGATAACATTTTTTTTTTACTTACAAGCTGTTATTTAGCATCTGTTGTGGGAAAAAACACACACATTCCTAGATATTTTTCATGGTCTAAAGACTTTAAGATACAAGAAAGAGTGACTATACTCATATTAATTTTTCCATCGTAATGCAAATCAGGAATGATGTTTGCTGGCTGGAGCTGAACAAATAATCAGTAGAAAATAATGTATTCAGTGAATTCTGTCTTTTTCTGCTTCGTATCGTTCATGGCCATATCATGGCTCTTTTCTGAAGCAAATTAGTTATTCTGAATTATTTACTACAGTCTACATTAGGTGGATTTTTGGCTGCATGCTTCAGGATGCATGTTTACACATGTGACTGCAGAAGCTGTAAACCGTATGGGGAGGCCTGTAGAAATGTGCCTTAAAATAACACTTTTGTTAATACCTATTTTCTAATAGCAGCTCTGCCCAAGTTTAGACACTGCCACACAAAGCACCTCAGGACCAAAACATTAGGTAACATAAATGCCGGGGGGGTAGAAACCACAGATCTAAATACAGTTCTTAAAAATTCTGGACAGAGTTAGGTGAACAATAGAGTCGATGACAAGACAACATGAACAGGATGATGTCTAAGACAGACAGCAAAAAGTCCTGAAGAAAATAAAAAGTTTAAAAGCCTTCTTCTGTGACACATACTCGCAGCAAATGCCCCGATGAGCTTTAAGACCCTTAGCTGGAACTTTGTCTCACTGTTCTCTATTAAAATAGAATAAAGGGAGAAGAAAAGAATAGTATCACATGCCCGCTATAAATTAAAATACCCATAAAAAAGGAAAGGCCTCCTTCAGCATTAAGCTTTCAAATCCATCTTTGTCATATGCATCCATAAGAGAAAAGGACATGGGTTCTTTGCAGAAAGTGTCATCTACTACTTTTTTATGGTGAAAGTAAATACCAACTCTTTGAATATGATACAAACTGGTGGATTTAAGTACAAAAGATAATATCAGAAATATACTTGCACACTGACTGAAGACTGAAATAATGGTTTTAAAATTATTTCTATGTTTACAGCCCTATTAAAACAAAACAAAATAAGACAAAACAAAAACACACACACAAACAAACAACCCAAACCACCAAAAGCCAACCAAATAAAAAACCACTTCAACATAAGAGGAGCCACATTTACATAGAAATCACTGACAGGCACTCAGTGACAGAAACACAGAAATTATCTTGTGGTTTTATACCAGCAAGTGAGCTGAGCTAACCTGGCAGTGTAAGGAAAGCTATAACAATGTATAAGTGTGTGGGAGACGCTAGTGAAAAGAAAAAGAGTGTGTAGAAGGCGAATTTGTCATTTTGCATTGGTATGAAAAAGTTTTCTATTCTGTTGCTGCCTGTTTAGTACTGTAGTAAGTGTGGGGCAGGGATTTTTTCTCTCTGTTCATAGGCTGTTCTGAACAACAACTATTCCTGTGTTAAGTAGATGCTGATTTCCCTTTCCACTGAGAACCTGTGAACCGAAGTCATCTGTGACAAAATGAAAACCTGTTTCCTCAGACTGACACTAGACCTTTTATATTTTTTCAGCTGTCAGAATTTATCCTCATTCTTTAAAGAGGGGAAGGACCCTGGAAGCTTCTGAATTGTTAAAGCTGAAGGTCATGCTCTAAAGTCTTATGACTTTCATTATAAAGGGCAATTTTTATATTTGAAAGGGATTGACCAAAATCTTACTGGGTTAAGACACAGCTTGTATAAAGACTGTGAGGTCAACTTCTGCTCTGAGTTATGCTGGTGTGAATCTGGGATAATTTCATTACAATTAGTGGAGTCAATCCAGGAACGTAATTATCCTGTTGTTTTGGGTTATGTTATGCTTATGGAAAAAATGGGAATTATGTGCATAAACAACATGATGGTTGAATTCTGAATTGGTGACTGTTACCAGGACTGACATTTAGCCTGGCAAGTATAAGACAGATATTATCACTAGATATAGAAGCGTAGATATAATGCTACGGAAACATATGATTCTATATATATGCATATAGCACATGTCAGAAAAACAGAGTTACCCAGACCCATTTCTAGTTTGTTTTTTATTTTTTTCCCACAAAACCCCTCAACTCAGAGTACAGCTGAGCATACTGAAGACATATTTCAAGTAGATGCCACATCTAAAATGAGAAAGCCTTTATTTTATTGTTTGTGGGAAAAATTATTTGTTTCCCTAAAATTATGCTACTGTCGACTGGGACTATATTTTCAAAATTGTCCAAAGTCAG
>WEIV01007782.1:35454-49329 GCA_013390005.1 Calyptomena viridis
AGACACTGTTGCCTACAGAAAATGTCATATTCTCAAGGAAAAAAGAAAACTATCCTTTCCAGTGCCTTTTCAACACCAGTTGGGTGCAGAGGGGATGGCTGGCTCTCCAGTCAGGCTGCTTTCCCTAGAAAAGTATGAGTGTCTCTCAGGCAGCCTCTTTCTATTCCCTTCCTCCACTTCTCCTCATGCTTTGGCAATCCTGCACTGACATGTCTTCTCTCTAGGTTAACAGGCCAGTTGGCAAAGGTGCTTATGTCCCCTTTTCTCTGATGGAGCCACACTCTCTCTAGTAATCCTCACTTCTCAAAGATGATACATTCTAAGTTGACAGGGCGCAGGTCAGATGGACAAATGACATGTTCTGTAGTCTGATAATTCAGTTTGAATAGCTCTGAAATTAACATATTGTTTAACTATGTGATTGTCTTTGGGTTTTTAGCCTTAACTGCTATGTAAACAGAATACTTTCATTCTAATGTAAAAAGAGACAAATTTAAATATGCATTATTACTATTTACAGCTAGCAAACTTTCCATCTTAACTTCCTGAATACTGGATGCTATAAAACAAATATTCTTTTTCTGCAGTTATTTCTGCTGCCTTCAACATGTACAATTATTAAGGCAGAATAAATTTGGAATTTTCAACATAAAATGGGACAATGTCCTACAAACACACTTCTCCCTGCAGTTCTCAACAGTACACACTAGATGCTCAAAGCTGCTAGATACAAATACATTTTGGGTTTTACTCAGTTTCATAGGAAAATGCATCCAAATACCTTGCTAGTTGTGCACTAGTCTTACAACAGTGGAGTTTCCATGAAATATTGCCCTTGAGTGTTCCATGCCTCATGTCCATGAATATACCTTCATTTTATGAGTCAAGTCAGTTTGGTAAATGGAAGACTCCTTCCCAAGAAATATTCAAAGAACATTTTGACAGGATTGTATTTCCATTTTCACTTGGAAATGCTGGCATCTGAAAGTCTGGTCCATTTACAATAATCTTTGGGAACTTCCTTTCCTTTCATGCAGGTAAATCAGGGATAATTTAAAAGCAAAGTACCTTTAGAAAATGCAAGTCAGATGCTTTCATCTTCATGACCTCATAATTAACTTTTCATTGTGAAATCTTCTTGGGTTATGGCTACTGATTAAAAGGTGAAAGGTTGAGGAGAAAGTGAATGGCAGGGAATTACATGCTCCCTTTCCTTTTAAAGGCACTTCCTTTACAGCAGTTATGATAAATACCAACCTTTATTCATGTTACAGGTCTGAATTGGTGCCATATGATGATGAATTCCTATACAAAGACAAGGCAGGACCTGATTAAAAGTTAAAAAAAGTATGAACACAGATGGAGAGGGAGAACTTGAAATTGGAAGATGGCAGGGACAGCTGACAGCATTATGTTTCCAATGAAGAGGGAAAAATGTTTGGGGGGGAAAAAAAGAGAGAAAACTGTTCTTTTAGCCCCCTGACGCCCACATTTCAATCTGGAAAAAAATAAAAGCTTGTTTTTATCCACTTCTGTGTAATGTAACAGAGATGGATGAATCACATGCAGGAAACTGTTTTTACTTTCAGCACATCAAAATAGATTCCATTCTTTCACTATTCAGAAGGGATATAAACTGCAAGCTCCTTGTACATGGATCTATCTCCTTCTCAAAATCTTCTATTCGATAGGAACTCCTACGAACCTGTATGAGAGCTTTTGAGGTAAATTTTAAGGGTGTGAATTGGGTGTTTTCTGACACCCACATGAAGCTGCTAACAAACTCAGATTTGCTCAGACACAGCCATAAGCAAGGTTACTGTAAAAGTTCTCCTAGACCAAAGGTAATCAAGATTTTACCAAAGCTCTGAGACTCATCCTTGCAATGCAACATCTTTCCTGGGTTTTTTTGTTTGTTTGGTTTGGTCATCGTTGTTATAGTTTCTTTCCTCCTCCTTGAGGATACTGTAGTAATGCTCATAGAAGGAGAAAATTAAAGTTTCTGTCATGCTCTTAAGATTGTCTCCTAAGTGAACAGTAAGGAGATGCAGCAAAGGGTCTCCCTGAGATTAAAAGAAACGTGCTAATTTAAAAAAAGTATGCAAAGGAGTAAGGGAACACTTGAGCACCTTCTACCTTTGTGAACCTAGGTACAGAGATGGGATGATCTGTATAGAATAACTCAGGAATTTTTTAAGTGATATACAACCACATGGTTTTAGTCATAGGGGTGGTCTATTGAATTATTTCAGGCATGATAAGTAATTATGTTTGAAAATAAGCAAAGAAGTATTGGGACACCACTCAGTTTGGTGACAAGGAAAGTGGAGCAGAAGTCATCTTTCAACTATGCTGGTTGACCTCATTCATTCTTTTAGTTACTATCTATTTGTTTTATATGGTTAAGAGAAATTCTTATGTATATGAATTTTCACCAAAATTATGTTAATCTTGATTTTACTGAAATATATTGTGTATAAAAGTTTACCAAGGCCTCTGGACAAATTATTTAATTGCCTGAAATGCCTGGTGCATCAAAATTCTTTAGAGATAGCATTTTGAAAGTATTATTCCATTTCAAAGGTTTCTTAGTTTTGGTTGGTTGGTTTTGTTTTTTCCAATAGTCCTTTGTCATTTCATTCCCTGCTGTTTTATAGTGTGGTACTGTAATCAATAGACATGAATAAAAGAACAACCATAAAGATTATTAAGGTTTTTGTTTCAGAGACTGAATATGCAGCTGATGACAATATTAAAAGGGCTCCAACACTGATAGCAAACAGTAGGGTTGGCTAGTAGGGTGACACACCTACAGCATAAATCGCGAATGACAAAAAACCCCACACACTTTAACAGCAGTTCTGATAACATAGAAGTTACTACAGATGGGTTTTTTATTATTATCCCAGTACTGTGATATTCTTCATTTATGTCTTGTTCTTTGTACAATGTTTATGCCTCAAAAGGGGTGCAACAGAGAATACCTGTGAATGGATTTAAGAATTCATTATAAAAATGAAATCATTCTTTATAAATTTTGTCTTGGAGTTCTAGGCCTTGGTTTGAAGAAGTCTGGCAGTGTGACTTTAAAATTAAAATTTTAATTTATTTGGAAGTAGTCCAATGAATTCACCTTCAGTAACTGGTGAATTAGACTAGACAATTAGGCACTTTCTGTCAACAGGACTTGTTTCCATCTTCTTTGCAATTCTGATATTCTAAATCAACCCAGTGAATAAAATTAATCTGATTATGGTTTAGCATACAGTGATTGTTCTGCATCTTTAGCTTGGTTTTGCTGTAAAAGTGATTCTTAAAATCCTGTTTCCTTTCTTAGCCCTCTACACAGTTCATGGTTCCTGTCTGGCTGGAATGCCAGATTGAATTTTCATTGCCAGGGACAGCATCACCTCCTCATCTTTTTTGATTGACACAGAAGACACCATGTGAAACAGTGGTTGTAGCTTAGAAGGAAACAGGGAATCTGAATTCTGTTGTTTCTGTGTGTTATATTTTTGTGAGCATAGCACGAGAAAAAAGTTTAAAATAATGTCCCTTTTTTATTTCATCAAAAATTTCATAATAAGACCCAACTAAATTAAAAAAAAAAAGTTTTATATAAGTAAGCCAAAGCAGAACAAAGCTCTAAATTATATTATACATTTGACACAGTGTTGCTTGGGAAAGTTAGGTTATATATTCTCTGACAGAGAGCAATGAATAGGAATCAAGGCTAGGAAAAAAAAGTATGTTTGCATATATATGTAGATACAGAGATAAAGACAGAGAGAGAGAGAGAGATCTGTCAGATTTCACATGAACTGACTGTTGTATTATTTCTTAAAGGTTTATTTTCAGTTTCTATGGAATGTCTCAATTAAATTTACACACACATATACACCACACTGCCTGTTGCCTTAGATATGTTCTCATGCAATTGGGCACCTAAAATTCTCATTTAAAACTTCTCTCGTGTTATATTTAGAAGACAAAAAATTTCACACAGCCTCTGAAAAAAATCTGCACCAGAGTCCTAGAGAAGAGCTACAATTTTTTGAGGGCTGCAATGTCTAAAGAGATTGCTCAGGAATGAACATTTTTTTGGCATCTACCTAATTAGGTTAAAAGTTAATAAATTCCCTTGGTTGCTCCTTTCTCCAAGAAGCATGCAAAAAATGCATTGAAGTAAGGAAGTTCAAGGTTTCAGTATCTGCTGCCCTTGGTCTTTCTCAGGAATTCTTTAGCTGATTACATGCTTCTCCTTTCAACAACATAAGCTTTGTATCCCATGTTTTGTAAAGGATCATTTCCCCAGCCACCCTCTCTAAGGCCACTCTTGGTCAGTTAGAAAAGTTAGCATCTGGATGTTAGTATTTCTTCCACATACATTTAAAATGCCCAAGGGAATAAATTTTCCTTTGATTTTTTTTTTAAACAAAAGTAATCTTTATAAGCATCCTTATGACTTACAAATGTTTTTTCTTATGTAGAAGATTTTAAATTCTTTCAGATTTCAGTGTTTCCTTTTTAATTTTTGCTTTATTTTCTGAATAGTTTCTGAACACATCTCCCTTTTTGTTAGTAATGACAATCAATGGCAAACAAACACTTCACGTAACTGAACAATAGTTACCTATAGGATGGGTTCACTGGCATATTTGGAATGCTATATTTCATAATAAGATACAAGATCTGGATTTATCCCTGTGTCAGCCCTACACTGGCACAAATCCATTAATTTTGATTAAATTATGCCTTATGCCTAATTTATGTCAGTGTAATTGAGGAGGATTAGGGCTTAATTATAATTATACATAATTACCCATGATTATAATAAATGCCAACATTAAGTCAAAATAGTAAGGCTAAACTGTTGGGGATCCAAACTGAGATGATGAGCCGCAGCACTTAAGAGATGTCAAACACCTGCAATACATACTGAGGATAGAATGAAACCCCTAAATGCTGTGCCTTGGAATCCCAAAATTAAAAGTTCAAAACTGGTGGAAATTTTTTACTATGCGAAGACAACAAAAGTATTTCTTCATTAATAATTTCTGTATTCAAAAAGCATAAAGGGTCAGGTTAGGTTTATGAAGCCCTGGAGTGGGTGGGAGCATGTAATAAATGTTAAGCTCCTAAAAACTTTCCTACAATTTTTCACTTTCCTTCCCTGTTGTCTCATTTGAAAACAATTCTAAAGGTCTTTTCCATTTCCTGTGTCTAAGAATCTTCATCCTAACCTGATACTAAATGTACAAATACTTAGTTTTTCATTTATAATTTATACTCTTAATATTTGTGTTTTGAAAACAATAGGCCTATTCAAATGCTTATTATTACTCTTGCAATTAAAGAACAGAATAGTTCATTCTTTTTCACCACTATTTTAAAATATTCTAAGAAGAATAATTAAAATTAAGTCTGGCCTAAAGAACAAAGATTTTTCAGAGATTCGGCCAGCAGGTTATTTGTATTATAGTAAGAACTGAAGGATAAAGAGAAGGTGAAAGTATATAGACTGAGGATGCATGACAAGTCAATGGAATGATTAAAATCTGGTGATTTTTTATCATTTTCATAAATATTCTCAACTTACTTCTTTTACCATGGAGACAGAATATGACACACAATGGAGACTTTCCTAGAAAATGTAACTTTTAGATTTAAGAATTCATATTATCCTTGTAATTGTTTTTAGAAAACTGAAGGTTTAATTTTCTGTCTGGAACAGCCACAAAGGTTTTTTTGTTCTTTGGTATTTGATGCCATTAATTCCTTCACTTTTAGAGCTGAATTTGCTTAATATGCCACGTAATTATTGTTGGTCTGAATTCTCTTGTTTTCTCTCACAGGTCTGTTTTATTCTATTTTAAATGCTTTCGCATGTTCTCCTCCCTAATATTCTGTGTTGATATATATATTTTAGGAAAGGTAAAATATAGACCATCCTTCCAGTCTTCTTCTGAGTTAGCCATCCCTTCCATCACTACAGTGTCCAAAGAGCTAACATTAATTTAAGATATTTACCCCTAAACTGATCCTTCATGATAGGAGATATCAGCAGGGTTCCACTAATCAGTGGGATAATCAGTGAATGTTTGAGTAAAATATGTCCTTTACACACCACCTTGCTTATCTTAATAAAAGAAATTGCAAAGCAGTGGGGTTGCTGTTTATACTTCTTGTGTAAATTAGTCACACTTGGGGCACATCTAATGAATGTAGTCCTTCTGGGGACTTTTATTCCTTGTCAGCTTCTTAAAAGTCCTTAATTGTAATTTAGGACCAATTCTTCTCCTGGTACAGCACATTTTAAGGAGTATGTATCCATCTGCCACTACCTGAAGGCAGGTCGTGGGGCAATCCTTTGTGTATCTTCCAGAACAGAGGTACTAATTGCTTGTATAGACTTCTAGGGGACAACTGGTGCTGAGACATAGAGACATGGAGATTTAAATTCTTCCTTGAATTTAGGACAGGTGAACATGGAATGAACTGTCTGGGCAAAAGCCACAAAAAAGTTTGGGAAGGAGAAAGAGAAGATACTTTAAACACTGGTATAGGGCCCCAGCAAGCTATGGGGGATCATAGGAGCAAAGATTCATATGCACACCCATGGAAAGATTGGAAGATTTCCATGCCAGAGCAGAAAGTGCTGGAGGAGAGAGGCTGTGATTCTGTGGGACATTTGCTGGAGCAGAGGGGCCTGATGGAGTCCTGTGGGCCGTGGGAAGGAGAGACCCACGCTGAGTAGCAGAGCAGCATTTCTTGGGAGGACTGGTGGCCTGGAAGAATCCATGCTGAAGCAGCTGAGCAGCTGGCATGTGAATGACTGCACCTATGGTAAAGTGACTGATGTGACAACAATACCTGAAAAAGCTGTTGTTAGTAACAAATCCACTAAGAAGCAGTTTGCAACAGACTGTTTCCGTGGAGAAGACCCCATGAGGAAAGCTGGGGTGGGACTCTCTCACTCTTCTGAACAGCAGCAAAGAAAACCTCTGACTGTAACCTCCCCACACACACCTGCCTTCCCAAGCTGTTGGGGGAAGGTGAAGGTTCTTAAAAGGGAGGGGTGGGGGGAGAAAGGTGTCCATAACATCTATCAAACTTCCCACTCTCAAACTCTTAAGTTCTGATTTCAGTAGTAGTAGTTAATACTTAATATTCTAAGTTAGAGCCTGTTTTGCTTGTGAAATAGTTAATAAACAGTTGCTTGTAATCCTTATCACAGAAGTCGAAGGTTTTTTTCCTTCTCTGAGAAATTTTGGATCTATGTGTGGGCTCTCGGCATTTTAGACGGAGTCAAACCATAACAAGCACTCAACCTTGGCCTTCTAAATGGTAAATAAATACCCTCAGCTTTGGATTCTCCATCCTGATTCAATGTTTTCTTTCATTCTTACCTTGGGATTTATAATATAGCTTAAAAGGAACTAACTTCTGCATTTTTTTTCAACAAATTTGCTAGTTTGTCTTGATCCAAAATGAGAGGAAAAACCTCTTAAAAGATTGTGGTTACATAATGAGTTTTGATTCACTTATCTATCACTATTCTGCTTTTTTTCTGACTTTTGTGATAATTTCAACCTGGAAAATTAATCTTTACATCTAAAAAATACTGAAATTCAATATTCTACACTTTTAACATTTAAAAGTAATTCAGAGCAGAATTTCCGTATAAATTTTTAGTTTAAAAGAAAATGCTTTTTTTAACAGGAATATGTTCCCTTGGAAAATTCCAGGTCAGTCCATCATAAATATTTTCTTAATTAATATGTGACATTGGCATTCCTTGCATGGCCTCGGAAGCTCTATCTTCATGAAATATTTTATCTATGAAGGCCTGATACCTCTTTTCATGTAAACCCATTTGCATTTGACTGCTCTTTGGAGGGAAAAATGCTGCTGAGTTGCTGAATTTTTTTTTAATTTATTTATTTTTGTCTAATTTACTGTTACAGAGCTGAATAAACAGCAACAAGTTTAATTTGTAACCCTGGCCATTTCACAAAAAAATTATAGCTAATTTCTAGCAGTAGTGAAAAGGTTAACCTTCTAGGACATTGGATGGATAACAAGGGAAGCCGATTAGCAAAAAGAGGAGCTCAGTCACTGACCTTACAATGCTTCTTTATCTTTTACATTCATCTCTCAGGCTCAGTCCAACACTGCAACATAAAGCCAAAGCTATGGTACAAGTATTGTATTCCCAGAGGAACAGCGTATTACTTGTATATGCTTGATTGCTTTTTTGCTGTGAGCTTCTGAATCATATAAGAACAAGTTTATTCATACATTTACCCCTTATTTAACATGCTTATTGAATGGGCAGGAATCTTCTTAAAGGATAGAACTATTAAGATGTAGCTGACACAGGAAATAGATGAAAATCTTAATATTATAATTTGCTAAAAAAATGGTCAAACATATTAAATGATAACAGAAAACAAGCACAAGATACACATTCTAATAGCTTTGAGAATCAATACTAAATGAGCATCATACTAAAAATATTAAGTGGAATATTATTAAATAATCTGGTTTATACCCCTATGACTAAGGAAGAAGACAATATTGTATAAGTAGGATAGTCAACCTGTTACAAGAAAGTTACATCCTGATGGGATATTTGTCCTTGTTTTACTCTTACTACTCTGATTTCTTTATAAATTTTTGAATGAGTTGTCCTGAGACATGTCAGTAAGGCTGTCTGGATTTTGAATCTGCTACTTTGGGATGGAAAAACTAGTTTTTCACTGACAAAAATATTTCACCCATCAGTTTATTATGCCTTTTTTCCACAAGGAAAAAAAGTTTGCTTTGGTAGAAAAATAAAGGACCTGTTGTCACTTGCTCTCTGCACTATTCAGATATTACCTGCACTTCTTTCCCCCTTCTCAAAAGATATTATAAAAAATTGTTCTTACGATCTGATCCTCTCATCAGCTCAGTTTATTGTGTCATTTACATTTTACTAACTGGTATTTCTCTCTGTAGGAAGCAAAGAAGCCATTATGGTCAGAAGCTGAACACTTTCATACAGGCTAAACAGTTGTTGGTGCAGGAGCACAGTTATTATTATTCTTTACTTAGGAGAAAACCAAAATAAGAAAGAGGAAGAAAACATGAATATAGGCAAATATTTTGGGGAAAACATAAGGTCAGCTTCTGTTTTGTTGTCTGTCTTCATGGTGGATGGTCCTTTTTTGGATCTCATTCCATTGGTTTATCTCATATTAAAGTCCCAAACTTCCAGATTTCTTCACAAACATTGTTTTTCTCTTTCCCTCAACTCTTCTACTTTGCATTTTACAATGCATAGTAGGACATGAAAGGACCATTGAGTTTATTTGTAAGGTCTTGTGCCCTGAGTGGGATCTCTGAGAAATGCTGTAATATTAATCAAGAGCAATGAAAATCCTGATAAATACAACAGTGCTTAGTCAGCAGGAATTACATTTGACCAAAGTGCCCCAGCAATTAATGAGCAGAATTGTTATAATAAAATAATCTCTGCAATACACTGAAACAGGACGTAAGTATATGCCTATACTGAAGCCCTAAACTATGAAATTGCATACAAAAACGAAACAAATAAAAGTCTCCTTGCCAGAATTGCAGTGATTTTTCAGTTCTTCT
The DNA here is from genome assembly GCA_013390005.1 of Calyptomena viridis. NCBI lineage: Eukaryota > Metazoa > Chordata > Aves > Passeriformes > Eurylaimidae > Calyptomena > Calyptomena viridis. The sequence goes on from WEIV01007782.1 coordinate 45,100, forward strand.
GAAGTAGCCAACATGCTGGCTCCCTGTTGTAGCTGGGCAACACTGGCATGAGGTGAATTCAACTCAACAATATTTTCCAAATATATGTTCAATCCAGACCTTGTACATGGTGTTCCCAGTGTGGATTTGACATAAACCATGAAGACCTGGGCTAGAAACCAATGCTGTCTGTGTACAAAGATCAGCACCAAGTTATTTTTTTGGAAGATATCTCAATCAGCAGGGGACTCCACTAACTTCTTTTTTTTTCCACAATGTGCCCTCATTGCCTGCGTGTTTGAATAATCAGACATTTGAGTGATCCTTTCATCTCTTCCAGGGGGCTTTCAGGGACCCTCTGAACTAGGATGACAGGATTTGGAACCTGAGAGTTGGTGCTCTTTGTTTGTTGTGGCCTATCATCAGTCAAATCCAGTGTGTAGGTTAATAAGGCTTAAACTTTAAGGGAACGGTGAGCACCTGATTGACAAGCCTGTGAATAAAAGTGCAGTGGGAAGTTTTGTGTTTGTGAAGTTAGTATGCAGGGAGACACAACTGAAGTTTAGAATGAATTGCAATTAGTTATATAAATGCAAGGAATCTCATTTGTTGACTTAACATCAGTTTCTGGTCTTCATATAAAATTTCAAAGTATTTCAAAGAGTTATGATAAAATTCTAAAACATGGTTTGGATGGTTGTTTGTCTTTGGTCTTTTTTGGTTTCTATTTTGAGATTCAAGTATATAAAAGAAATCCCAAATCTACTAAGAACAGCATATAACAGTATTGAAATTCCTACTATCTATAAGGATTTAAAAAAAACAAAATCTTGTTCTACAGCTACTTAGAAGTTAAAGAGGGCATACAGTGCTTCAAATTTACCTAAACGTGCGCCTCCAACACTTTTTATTTTTAGCAAGTAATACGCAATGAGTGCATACTGTGCTTGAGAGACTCTTTGAGGGTTTTCAAAGGATCCTCTGGGACATGGTACCCAAATTGCAGTAGCTTTCAATAGGATCCATATGCTTTTCATTTCCACTAGTGCTTTGAAAATCACAGCCTCAGTTGTCTTTTCCTTTATGTATAATTCTAAAGTCGATTGAAAATTTCTGAGCTATACTGAATTCTACCAGAAAATACAGTTCGACAAAACCCAAAACATTTATCAGTAGTCTCACAATGCTGGAATATATATTTTATTTTTTTAAAAAAATTATTTATTTATTAATTATTTTTCTAGAATAAGAAAATATTTTGGGTTCGATTTGGTACTATTGATAGAGTATAAAATCGTTTGTTTAAAAATAAACATTCAATGTTTAATACTTAATATTCAATATTATATCAATTCAATATCATTGAAGCAACAATTTTGGTAAACTTTTTCAGAATTTCTGTTCTAAAATAATTTTATTTTTGCATCAAAATTATGAAAAAAAACATGGAATACAATGATTCAAGGGATATTTCATCTTGAAAGTATATTCCTCCTGTAACTCAAAATAATATCCATAAAAGTTACACTGAAAAATTCAATTTTCCACATATTAGGGAATATAAAATGACTCCGCAAGTAATTGCAGTGGGCAGTTGAGAAATTCCTACCATAATGATTGTCAGAAAATGAACTCTTGCAGCTGCCATTTTGATAACACTTTCAACCAGGCAGGCTTGTCAGATTTGCAGTGGCATTTACTGTTAACATCTACTCATTTCATATGGAATACCGAGTTCCAGATCCAAAAAAAGAGAAAGGGGTCTGAATTCAAAGCATTTCCTTGTCTTTACTCAGTATATGGTGTTTACGTAAGTGCAGGACAAATGGGGAGCTGCTCCTGAATGTTTAACCAGAACCATGTTTTTATTATGTTTATTGAGCACCTCTGAGCTTGAAAAACCCGACAGCCAAACAGAGTCAGAAAACTAGAGCACTGAAACTGTTGTGGACAGCATCTTCTTGCTTATGTTGTTCTCTGGCAGAGAGAAGCAGGGGAGGAGGAGAACAGGGTGCTTTCCTCTTTGGTAGGATTGGAGAGTTCAATAAATTCTGTGTCTCTGTAAACTCAGAAATTTCAGCTTGTGTTGGAGAGATGGAATCTGAGCACCAACTTACTGAATTTTAGGTACAGACCATTTTAATAATGGTTTGAGTCAGGCTCTATGCTTGTGCTCTCAAGTGCATAGGCATCCACCTCTATCCAGGACACATGTAACAGAAATAAAGCAATACTAATGTTGAACTTTGACACCTGCCCATTGTCTTACTTTTAAGAGAAGGCATGATGATTGTTCAATCCAACACTTTCATATAGAAGTTATGGATTCAAACTTCAGAAGAAAATGCAGTCAGGTCTTCCACTTTTTGAATAAATAATCTAAGCAGTTTGCTGTTATGAAAAGGATTAAGGAAACACAGTATATGATGGCATTGGGTGCCACTAACACAAAGTCCTCTGTCCTACTGTTTGGAAACAATCACTTGAACCAGATTTGGTCGTGAAGTTAGGTGATCAGTTTTCCTGTGGGGACTTCCACCTGCAAGAGTTGTTGGGAGAGGAAGCCAGTTGTTTCAGCAAGCTAGACATCAGCTGTTGCAATGAACCACTTAACATTTTATATATGAAATGCAAAGTTAAATTATTAAGCTCCTTGTATTTGTACAAAGCTATAAAGCTATATTCACACTCCTTTTTAGACTCACAAAAATATTAAGCAAAACGGTGAAGTGACATTATCTTTTAGCTATCTTTTCAAGAAAATTAGAAATTTTTGCTTACACATCTCTGAGCACAAGGGAATTCCTTTCTGAGTGAACACAGGCAAATAATTTTCAGCCCAATCCAGGAATTTCATCAAGAGTGACAGCTCAGACATGACCCTGCTTCTAGAGTTTAATATAATGCTGCCTCCACCTCCATTTCGCGTATAGGATAGTTGATGATTCTCCATGGGTGCCTTATTCTCTCCATTGCATATAATGTTTTGCCTTAGTCAGCCTAACCTGAGCAGTCTGAACCACCCTGCTAGCAAGTGTCAAGTGTCAGCTGCTTACTGCTGAAGACAGCACAGAATTATCCTGCAGCCCTCATACTGGCCAAAATCTGCTTCTGCTCACCTGCCACATGAGCATTTGTGTTGTACTTGATCCACTTTCAAAGCATGTGATTTAAAATCCACACTTTCTTCTTACAGTGTTGTTTATCCCCCTCCCCCTATGTTTTAGAACAAACCACATGAGATAACATAATTTTTTGGTAGAAAATGGTACAAAAAATTTTCTGCTTTTTCTTGCTTGGGGAATGAGCCCACATCATTACTCTTATTTATTCCCTTAATATCCATTAATGAAAAGAGGACTCACAAAGCTGAGAGATACTTAAAATTGATGATGTTGCATTTCTTTGAATTCACCGTTTTTCTCTCACCCTAAATTAGCACGGACTGGGTTATCTGCTCGAATGCTGGACCTTGTGCTCGAGAGTCAGCGCCTTTTATTCATAAAGCTTTGGCTTTGATACAAGCATCCCTGCTACCTTTCGCACTGAGGATCTGGCACAACCCCTGTTGGTACTTCCATGAGGACATACAATGTTCCAAGCCTCCCCCACTGCGTAGACAATTCCTTAGCGGGGCAGGCTTTCCAAACACATTGTTTCAAAGAAATGAATCACTCATTCGTGAAAAATGGAAAAAAAAGAGCACAAATACCATCAAAGCAAATTCAGGGGTTTGCCGCCCACATCACTGACATCATGCTGCCAAGCCAGAGAGCACTGAATAGGACTCCTTACAGAGTCCATCAATGCCACTCTTTAAATGGCAATTGCCTGAAGGGGCTGCTGGTTTGTGATATGAGGTACTTCTTCCTTAGCAGGAGAAAGGCAGCGAAGGCTGGTATTGCAGTGCAAGTCCCTTCAAATGCCAACAAAACACACGGTTTCTTGCCTTGCCAGGGTGCCTATTTTCAAAGGACTCTCTTCTGGTTTTGGAGGGCAATTAATTTATACTAGGATGAAATATTTTTTTAAAAGNTTTTTACACATTCTTCTGTCCCATTTGACATTGGCTTTTCCAATTCTGTTCCTGTGATACTCTGTCTTGCTTGCTTCTCAGAAAAATGACTCAAGTTTTCCTGTGGTGGTTCTTGTTTCTGGAACATCCCTTCTGCATTCATTCATAGGGAGCTGCTTTGCCACACACCAGGTCTGCTGGACTGCCTGTGAAACTTCAGCCAGTTAATGTGACCT
>WEIV01007783.1:3682-27892 GCA_013390005.1 Calyptomena viridis
TGCAAACAGCAGTGAATTATCACTACTTGCAGATGAGGTAAGAGTTTTCTATGTACCTTGATCATTTGAAAGTAAAACAGGAATGCTTGTGAGTAGCCAGTTAAGGTGTGCTACATCAAAAAATCTGTGTAGTTGATTTTTTAAAATCAAATTTCAGTAGTACTCTTGGAGCATTGTCCTGTACCTATATATCCTAATATTCTACAGTGAGAGTTAACATTAGTTACACCATCTTAGTTTGTAAGAACATTTGCTAGACAATCAAGATGCAGTTCTGCTGTCTACGTGTCACCACACCTTTAGCACTATTATTAGTATCATTAGTCTTTCAAATGTTAAATATTGCCATTTGGGAAAGAATATGAAAATACAACTACTTCTTGTTTTGTTGGCGGAGGTTGCATTGTGTTTATTCCTGTTCCAATTCAATTGTACTCTGAAGTCAGAGAGTCTATATGAAGCAAGTGGAGCTGGTTGATGAAGCAGAATGCTAGAATAGAGTTCCACCTGGTAATGTGACTGTAGCTTAACCCTGAAAAAGAGCATAAAAAAAATCAGATTTGTCGTGTTTTTAAATGTGCTTAAAAATCTCTATTTGACTTCTTTTTTATTCAGACAGTGACTTAGGAGCTGTAGCCTTAGATTTCCTGTGAAGATGTGGCACATCATCACCCTCTGTCTTTCTGTCATGCACTTGGAGATCCAATGAACTTTGTTTTGGATTGCCTGTTAAAATTGAGGGTGATACACAAGATTTATAGGCAAAACATAATAGAAAAGAAACAGTAATGAATAGAATTTCATCAGAAAAAAAAGGGACTTTAAAATATGCTACTATGTGTATTCTTTTCCATGGACCAGTGAAATAGTTTGTGTGAGCATTAGATCACGTTCCATGGATGCACACATCAAATGCTCTGTTTAACTTGGTTAATCTCAATTCTGAGACATTAGAAATCACATGAAGATAGACTGTACTTTTCTCCATGCAAAGAAAGTTTATAATAATGTGTTTCTCTTTTTTTAGGTGATAACAGTGTACAGTATCCCTGGCATGGATTCAGACTGGCTGATGGGTGAAAGGGGAAATCAGAAAGGCAAAGTGCCTATTACTTATTTAGAACTGCTAAACTAAAGCCTGGATAGAGACTGTCAATTATGGCAACACCATATTTATATACAATTAACGTTATGTAAGCAGGTTTATGTGTCTTCCATGTTATTGTCTTAAGGGACAAATACCAGCCATTAAAAACTGGCTTTTCTGCCAGCATGGTTGCATGGTCAATACTCTATTCAAACTTAATGTGTTTAAAGCTTTTACTTCATGTGCCAAGAAAATGTTTCCTACAGACTTGTTTCTACTGAAGTTTTCACTAATACAGGCTTCTACTTTTGAGTAATCCTAGATTGAAAGCAGGAGATACTGTTTTCTACTGAAATTTTTCATTAATGGCAAAGCTTTTCTTCACATAAAATAAACTTATGGTGAACTGATGTGGGTGTAATGCATATTATTTGAATATCCAAAACCAAACGTGAAACATAAACAATATGGTTTTGTTCCCAGCACTTATGGAGTTTAGATGTGCTGAGGCACATTCATGGCTGTGTGTGGAGTGTCCTGTGCATTTAGTCACCTTTGAAAACTTAAGGCAAGTTCCCAGTATGCTGAGATTTTACACTGCACCTAGGTGGATTGAGACAAGCTAGTGATATGTATTCTGACCCGTTTTTAACCTTGCCTTGTATTTTTTCCCTTTAATTGCTTTCCAGAAAAGAGTCTAATTCAGTTTGATTAGTAATTACAAAAATTCTTTCAATTGCAAATCGGCCTTTATGTTAAATTAAGCACTGCATTTTACTGACCAAATAGGCACTGTCTCCCTACATTTAAGTAGTTCTATAGAGGAGCATTTGTTGTTCAGATTATAGGTTGTAATGAAATTCTGCGTCCCCAATTCTTATGCAACAGTGTGTCATGTTCTAATTAGATTCCATTAGTTTTATGTGTTTTGTGATAGTAATGTATACCTTTTTTTCCCTCTGTATTTACTGGCATTTTACTTCATTTTTCAAATTAATGCTAAGAATTTGAACAATTTCAACCAGAATAGTCATCACATTTGTATTCTGTAACAAACCTGAGTGAGTTTTCATCACATATTATCAGCTTTTGTGGCAGATGGGATAATATATGACATCATTAATGCAAGTAAATGAGGGCCTTTAGAAAACTAAATACTGGTTTTAAATAGTTTCTACTGTAACTGCTGGTTTTAATGCTTTCTTAGGCCAAGCCTGAAAAATAACTCCTACTGATTCTCAACAGAAATCCTCATCTGAACTTTTTCAAACCATGATTTTTATAATTTTTGTTATTTCTGTTTCTTTCTAGAATAGTGTTGTATCTTGGAGCAAAATTCTCTACCATATGGGAATCTTGGCTACAGGTAAACCCATCAGTATGTAGTGTCTTAATTCAGACAAATGTGTGTGGGAAGGTGGAGGAAGAAAAGAAATTTATCTGTGGAGTCCATGACTGCAAAGATATTGAACTTAGCATAGGACTCTGCCCAAACTAATTAGTCTTCTGAAATGCAAGCATAATTAGCCCACAAACAGCAGAGTGTTAGTACAGCTCTAGAATTGGAGCTGACATCTCTGGATCTCATATACAGTAGGGGAATTGCTATGCTGGTGTATCAATTCTTGCAGTGTCACTTAGTGCAGGTGCCTCCATAATGTGCCATTTATTGAACATTATGGAAGTTGCAAGGAAGGATAGACTTAAGCCCCTATATTCTAGTTGTCAGGATATGCCATACCTTTAAGGAACACTGTAAGGGGAGTGACTTTCTTGTTACAGTGCAGATACTGTAGCAGTAGACTAAAGTAGTAATATGAAGATTGGAAAATACGAAGTTTAATAACTGTGGGTGCTCTGCTAAAACAGAACTTGAGAGAGTTGCTTACAAAGCTGCTTAGGCAATGACCAGCTAGTCCATGTCCAGAAGCTACCAAAAGATGGTTGTGATGTTTTAGGGGAAGAAAAGCAAAATGGGAAATGCCCAAATGTGAAAGCTCAAGATATTTTAACAGAACCATGCAAGTATTTGAAGTTCAGGTATATGCTTACAATAAGTACCTTGCAGTAAGTAAGCACTGAAAATGTATAGATGTATTCTGGAATAAAACATTGGCAGAGTAAATGATAGGAGTGATTCAGATTAAATACTTACGTATGGTAATTGTAGCTTGATTTTTTTCTTTTGATTTAGATAGCTGTACAATTGAGCCCTAAATTTGGCCACAGGATTCAGCTTCATAATTTCATTTTGCTGTATTGTTCTCAGTAAAAGAAACATATATGACAGTTCCACTTTGAAATCTTTCCCAGGGAAAAAGGTAACATTAAAAATGTTAACATTAAAAATGATTCTGTTATAATACATTTAGAGTTTAATCTGGGAATTAATTGCAAATGATTAGATTAAATGAGATTAAAAAGTGACATTGTGAAATAGATCATTGGTCTGGGGTTTAGCCAGGTACTGCAGTCCTGTGAAATTGTTGGGGAACAGCAATAAACTGCTTCTTCCTGTTTGCATTTTAGAAGTCCCAAGAAATCACCATTTCAGCGTTGTACACAGAAAGCCACTCATGACAATCCACAAATATGAAAGGCTCATGAAACAAATGTTCTTTATTCAAAAGACATTGTATTACTTCTCTGACTCAAATTTCTGGCAGGAGCCCCATTAGTAATTTTTATGCTTCCACCTTGAAGGAACAGGCAAAAATATTGCCATTTTTATTCAGTACAAAATACTGGAGTGTAACAGGAAACAGATTTTCATTTCCCCAAAAATGGAGACTGAAATTGTCAGTGGAAGGTAATGAAGCTGTGTGAAATTCTGTAGTGCAACAGAATTAGCCCCTCTTTCAGATTTTGTGGAATGTCTCTGCCTAGCCATGCAAGTCCACATTAAACTTAGAGCAAAAGGGTTTAATGTTTAAATGCCTAATCAGTAGTTATATTTGTGGCTTCCCCTATTCCACTTCAAAGCTGGGCTTTTACAGAGTCAGGTGCTCATCCGGTCTGAAATAAATACATCTGGGAAAGGCAGTAGGATTATCAAAGCCCCATGAGCCAGAAATAAACTAAGTCCTGGAATCTTGTGTAACAAGAACTCCCATGAGTTTGTACCCTGTTAGAGGTGATGAGAAGTTAGTCTTTGCCTCTCTGGCACTGTGGCTGCAAGTGCTGTCTAAACCAGGACTGCAGAATTAGGCTGTTTTATTTTCCATAGACTGCCAAGGTATATATATATTTATTTAGGATTATAGTCTACTGAGTCCTGTGAGACTAGAGTTGAATCCCTGTCTCTCAGAACCTACTTGAAACTTTTAAGTTTTTTTCTTCCATTTCATTCACCTTAAAAATTCATGAATTTCTGAAAATCCTTGCTAAACTCGACCTGCAGCCCAATCCTGATTCATTTTCTTCAAGCAGAATTTCTGACTGGATATGTTGGAATATAATAGGCTGTAACCAATTAATCACACAGCTATTAATGGAAGTACAAGGCAGTACATTACAAGCTTGTTAGTTTGACTTAGCCATGCGAATTTGTGTTTGGTGGAGATGCAAAGACATCAGTCAAGCTAACAGACACAGCCTCAGTTGTCTTCTGTGCTGCTGCCCTTACCATTGTTCTGTGACATGGAGCATTCAGTGTGGCATCTGGTGATGAGAAACACTTCCAAGTTGGGTAACTTGATGAATTCTGTACCTAAGCTGAGGAAATGGCAAGAAAATGTACCATGAATGGAAAAACTGAACTTCTGTATGAATGTTGTGCCTTTTATAAATAGTTTCCAGCCAGAAGTGGATGACAGGAAACACATTAGCATGGGGAGTTTGCATGCAATTAATAATGTGAATTTTTTCCTCCTGACAGCACAAAATTGTTGTATGAATTTTTTAAAAACATGAAATAGATGTTCGACGTGAACGATTAAGGAAAGCTATTTGGAATTGCAAAATGAATTAAAGCTTTAAAATGTCTTTACACAGTTATGGGCAGAAGCAAAAGTACTGGAAATGGAATAATGAGATAGGAAATTGCTTATTCAAAAGGGGAAAGATTTGAAACAAGTAACCTTTCAATTTTCCTACTCTGAGTTAAATTGCTTTTAATTCTACGTACTCAACAATGATGTTGGTATACATTGTGGGTCTCACAAAAACAGGGAGGTTTGGTATGTTAAAATTTTTGAAAATGTTGAAATCCCCTTTTTGGAGATTTTAGGGAATTATGTTTTATGTATCTTTGAAAGAGGAAAGGCAAATGTCAGTGAGGCTTAACTTCACATTTCCCACAGCCTTTATACAATGTCCAATGGGAAAAGCATTGGTGTTTCTCCATGGAGAATATTAAGCATCTAGGAAAATTTCTAGGTTTCTAATCCTGTTCCTTGTGCAGAGAAACTATTCATTATTTTCTGTGTAATGCCTCCATATTGCTGATCATAAGCTTCCTTTACAAAGGTGAGTGTCACTCTCTCTGTTTACCTGGAAGAATCTGCAGCGTAGAAATGTGGGATGATTCATTGATGTAATTTAGTGATATGGTGATTGAGGCTACTGTTTCCTCATGATTTGTGCCTTAGTCATATTTTCCTGTAAAAGTTGGCTCACACATGACCTCTCAAAGGCTCTGCTCACATTTTGTATTAATAGTAAGAGGAAAAAAATAGTTAGATGGAATTCCTTCTCATTTGTTCTCCTGAAAGGAGACCCTGATATTACTTTATAATTTTCCCAAACTTTCATTTTGCTCTGTGGCTTTTGTTCAGCACCAGTTGTGAGGTCTGGCAATCACCAAGGGAATAGAGAAGGAGACAGGGTCCATCCTGGATCAGAACAGACATATTTTTGCCCTGTGCTAATAGAGTAACTGCTTGTGTCAACTTAATAAAGATTTTCTCGTCAATTCAAATCTTCATAGCTTTTTGAGATGTGTAGATTTTAATATTAAAGTACTTCTGTAGACAAGAGTATTTCTCTCAGAAGCAGGATACAGTGACTCTAGTGCATCAGGTGAAGGTCTACAAGTTACCATGGCTACCCCAAGGCTTTTGCATTCACACTTGGCTGAGCTCATGCAGCTGGCAGCTCCAGTTTGTGGCTGTGAACGATGGGAACCAAAAGGTGAGTCCTGCCTCCACCAGACCTGCTCCGTTGCTGACATGCAGTCAGAAGTTTCTCTGCCCCGTATGTGGTGCAGATGTTTTCTTAGATGTGCAGATTGCTCTTCCCTTCAGCTTCCCAGACAGGCTCAAGCCCTGCTGTAATTGGTGAGCAAGAAGGGTAAGAGGTTTTAGGGCTATGGATGGTGGGAAGTAAATGATTAGAAAACCAAAACCCAAACTCCAGCTGTCAGTGTGCAGTGGAAACCCTGTGGTTCCAGTTGCAGTCCCAGCTGGGGTCATTAGGTAGCGTATGTTTGCTAACATGCTGAGGGGTTTGGAGAAATCCAAAAGGGACATAAAGCTTTTCAACTATTATGTTAGTCCTGTAAAAAAGTGTGTAGATCACACTTTTTTAAAGACATGCCTAAGGATAAATAGCGTTCATCTAAATTTGGTATAAATAAGGAAACTGGTTAGAGATGAGTGGAATCTGTGTGAACAAAAGTTCCTGGACAGGGTGTGATGGGCTAAATTGGTTGCTTAATGTCTTTAAAGCATTGTAGAGGTTGGCTGGAGAGGTGTCTAGGTTTTGGTGGCAGATGAATATTGAGTGTGTGCAGGTAGTATCATTTACTTCTCACGGAGACTTTGGTTACTGTGTGAGACTTGCAGAGATGGGAGATCTTCCCAGACCACACATTGCCAGACACTTTCTGGCCCAACAGCCCCTGTAGGCCATTGCTTCCCTGACTGCAGAGCACTAGAGCCAGTGGCATTACTTTGTGTTCCACTGCAATGCTCTCAGCTTATGTAAAATCTTGCATGTTTTGAATCTATCTTTTATTTACTCTAGTCTTAAAAAATGCTGGTGTTTCTGTTCTTTGCACTTGGAAAGGACAGCATACTTATGAGTCTGAGTCCAGGAGACCTTTTAAATGTGCCTGTGTGGATGGGATTGTTTGTACATTCAGATTATGTATACTCATAAGTTGGAAATAAATGCTAAGTGCCTTGCAGTGGTAACCATTTGGGAAAAAAAAATGTGGAGAAGAGTGTTATTTTGGCCCACTCTGTGGCACTGCTGCCAAATGCTTATTCTGTCTCAATGGCAATTACTGTAGTTGTTTGTTATCTGATCAATTCTGCAGCAATTATCAGTAACAAATGTGCTAAATATAAATTTTAAAGCCTCACAGTGGATCCTGAATTACTGGACACTGTGTCCATCCTTAAATGAATATCTGCAGGGATCAGGCAAGATTCTCTATCCAGTGACTGTGCTCAGGGAAGGGAGACTTGGACAGTGGATCTGGGAAAGGACAGTTTGATTGCCTTAATTAGTGCTTTGGTCCACAGTGGGTGTGTGCTTTAGATGTGAACCTCCCAGTTGTCCTTGCTTTGGTTCATGTCATTGTGGTCTTAGAGTATGTGGTCTGGATTCCTTTATTATGAAATGAAAGTGGGAAATGTTTCCTAGGAGCACACCTGGAATGTGCTATCATGTAATGTTGCATTCTCAGCACCAGCTCTTTTGTTCTGTAAACATCTCCCTCTGTGCCATGCTAGTGTGGACAGGAGGTCAGTGACACCAAAGCAGTGAAAACTCTTCAGAAAGTCTCCGCTTTCTGAACATGACTGAAGATCTTTACCTGAATTTTTAAGTCATTCTTGAAATGAAGTTGCTTTAAGCAAAATCATTTGTGCTTGTCTCACAAACATCGGCTTTCAATACATAGTCAAACAGCCTCCCTTCTTCTTGGAGCCAATTGCCACCACCAACACACTTTAAAACCCACTTAAATTGCCAGCATCTTCATACTGTGCTCCTGTGCCAGCAGAAAACCCTTGGAAGGCTCTCCATCCATAGGGGTGAGATTGGTTGTTGCTCAGTGCATGAACAAGAGGAGGTTGGTCACTCAGACACTTCAGTGCAGGGCCATTCACATATGTGCCTTTGTATATGTAGAATTTATCTGCTAATGACAGTAGTTCTTACCTGGGTGTGAACTTTAGATCATGTGAAAACTCTTGACATTGCCACAGAAATTCATCCCGGGTTTTTCAGTGGCTGCTTCAGAAGCCTGTTTAGTATCAGTTTGTACAGCAACAGTGCTGTTACAATGACCCCTGGGAGGTGGCTGTAATGCTGCCCCAGTGCAGACTTGGTGTCTGTTATGTGTGTGTGATCTTCATAGTCCATGTGACCCTTCTCTCTATCCCAGGTTGACACTGTTAATGTTCAGCATGGGCTGAATTGATGGTAAAGTGATGCTGTTCCTCTAATTTTGCATCTTTGGTTACAAAATCAGACTGGGGTAAAAAGGAGGTGAGAGATGACTATGGGTATCTTACCTTAAACGCAAACTCGGGCCCACAGAATCTGTGAAGGGCAGAGTCCCAGCAGAGCCCCTGGGCCCAGTCCCAGAAAAGGGGAGAAATGGAGGAACAAATGCTCATAGCATTATTAAATTTTGTGGCCTTCCAGTGCTTGTACCTGTATGAATGGTGAACAGCAGCATTGCTCATGTTAGGCCAGGGGTTATTTCACTTAAACAGAAATAATTTATGGCAATCCCCAGCTGTTACAATGATATATGACAATAAATAAAATAGTTTCACAGTGAAAAATCTGTCAGTAAACTAGGAAAAGGGTGAGCCATGGAGGCTGCAGCTGGATAAAGCTGGAACTGTGCACAGCTCTGAACTTGGGACAAACAAACACAAAGTCCCTTTAGACATACCTTTTTTCATTTAAAAGAAATTTAGTAAGAAAAGCCCACTCTTACACTTGCTTCCTGACGTGATTGTGTCTCAGATCCCCTTTAGAAAACACATCAGTGCCAGCCTGACACTGATCCCCATCCTCAGCTGCAGTGGAGACCAGCCCCTGTTGCAGGGGTGGGTGCTGAGGCAGGAGCAGGGGCAGCCACTGTGTCTCGGGGTGGGCACACAGGCTGCTGTGGAACACGGGCAACAGTTGCTCTCTCCCTTCACACCTACACACCCCTCTTGGTGTGGGTGTCAGTTGTCCACTAATGTTTGTTGCAGTGAAGCAGAAATGATAAGGCTTATTTCTTGGCCTGGCAATTCAGTTTGAGGGCTGGGGACAGCTGCTGTGCTTTTCTTCAGGAAACCCAAATCTTTGCTGGCCAAGATTAAGCAGTAGAAGCTCTGCTTTCATTTAGTCGTTTCCATTTGTTGTTCTAATGGTCCATGGCCTCTGGTGAGACAGAAATGCAGAGCCAGTGTTGTGGATCTTTTTTGCCACAGTCCCTTCAGCAACCTTCTGGGAAGGTGGCACTTGGCCCTTGTCCTCGGGGACTTGCTGTGTGCAGTGCCCTCCCCAGGGAGGCCAGGTGTCCATGTGGGGAAAGCCTGGCCAGGCTCCCAGGGAGGCGTGTGGCATGGGGGGTGGCAGAGTTCGGAAGTGACAGGTCATAAAACCAGATACTCTGTGACTGATGCAGATAATCTAATAAAAGTATTGGGAAGACTCCACTCTGGAGACACAGCTGCTTCGGTTGGGCCATGCCCAGCTGACTAAGGCTGGAGCATGGATATGGATATTTCCACACTGCTGGAAGTGGAGGGAAGCTACAGTTTGTCCTCTTACTAAAGCTCTGCTGTCAGATCCAGGAGGGAAAAAAACAAGCTGGCAGCATTAGGAGTCACAGTCTGACTGGAAACTCTGCAGGTTGGAGCCTGGCTGCACTGAGTACAGAGACTCTTGAGGTGTTTCACCATTCAGAAGTTTTCTTTAGCTGCTTTTGATAAAAATACTCTGCCTTTTAGCATTTATGGAGCCTTCTTGGGCACACTTGACCAATTTCAAAGTCTATTTACTTAAAGTAGTCAAAGCATCCCTAGTAAAGAAAACCTTGTGCTTCATCCAACCCTCCTGCAAATGACAGGGTTCCTTGCAAGGCACTCTTGAAATAGATTTGAGCCTGTTTGACTTTATGGGTGCAATGTAAAGAAGTTCTGCTGCAGCTCTTACAATCCACCTTCCATGATAATGAAGTAAAATGATGATAAAACATTTTTTTGTTTTGTTTTGTTTTTTTTGTGGGGTGAGGTGTCTAATCTCCTTGTCTGAACATAGAAGACTGACTTAGCTTCTGAAAGTTCAGGTTCAATAAAAAGTGACACTCTCAATAGGTGCTCAGGTTTCTGAGCATGCTTTCTTTGTGTGCTCTTCATGAAGCTGGCAATCTGTTCTTGTTCTACCTATGTGCTGAATAATAAAACAAATACCAAGCTGAACACTTTCTTTCCATGATTTTAATGTCTGCTGGAAGGTTTCCCTTACCTCTGAAACAGATTTTTGACTCCTACAATCACGTTATTCTGGTTCACATTGCAGGAATCTATGACTAAGCAGGTACCCAGGAAACCCTTCCAAGCAGTTTGTACACTACACTTCAAGTTCTTCTGCACATCATAGCAATGTGTAAGCCTGAATGTATGTACAAGTCACTTTTTTTCTTAAAAGCACAGATACTCTGTCCTGCAAAAAGAGTGCCTTTTTTTCCTTCTAAAATGATAGGAGTAGTAGATGGACAGTTCATGTTCCAACTCAGTCATGCATGCTTGCTGCTTTTATTTGTCCTTTCATTAACTCTCTCAAGATTTGGCACAACATGAGCATTATATAAGATTAAGTAATTCTTACATAAGTCTGAGTGAATGCCTTTCATGAAGTACTGGGTGCTTATTGTGGCTATAAGTAAAAATGAATCACTTCCTTTTTAAACTGGAGCTTTCAACCTTGTATTCTGTGTGGTTAATTGCCACAAGCCAAAATAACCTTTTGAGCTCTATGAATTTCCACAGCTGCAGACTGGAGAAAAAAACCTCACACTGATAAATAGAAACTTAAGAATTTCCAAAAGAAATTATTCCCTACTCTAATTGCCTCTTTTAGCATAAATCCCTGCTCATTTGTGCCAGAAAGTTAAGTGTTCCTAGTACATGTCTGTAGAGCCAAGAACCTGAGTATCATCTAAAGGACACAATGAGAAAAAATAAAGGCAGGACAGTATGAATTCAACACTTCATGAACAGCATGGAGCACAGCCAATAGGTCAGGAAGAGCAGGTAATTAAGCTTTTGCTAGAAGCTACAGATCAAGTAGGATCAGGGCTCAGCCTCTCAGTAACAAAACCAGGGAAGACTCTAAACATGTTCCTATATATAGGGAAATAAAGGAATGGGCCTTGTGCATGCTTTTGAGCAAAGAGAGTAAGTATCTGTATTACACGGTCAGATTACCGTGTGGAATGCACTACAGCAGATCAGGAACCTAGGAGGAAAAGTGGGAGAAAAGCTCATTTCCAGTCTCCTTAATAGAAATATTTCTCCTTAAGGAGAACTATTATGGGGAAGGTCAGAAGTTGCAGAGACAGTACTGGGACTGCAGTCATAAAACTCAGTTAAGCTGGAGGAGAAATTCTTCATACTGTCATACTCATCCACTCTAGGATGGTTCTCCTCTCTGAATGAGAGTGAGGTCCTTAGTTCTGTGAAAGACAAGCAAGAGCAGCAGTGACAGAGTCAGTGTAGGGAAGTACTGGGCTGGCAGTAGGAAGATATGGAGATTGAAGGTTAGAAACCCACTGGCTGTTGTGTTAAGGAGGAGGAAGGAAATAGAAGCAGAGAAAAATATTTGGTACATAGCAGAGCAAACAATCTCTCTGATGAATGATAAAGAGGACCTAAAGTTGAAGAGAAGAATAGGTTAAAATATTCTGCTAAAACAGCATGATAAGTCATCCATACAGAAACAAATCCCTTGTTGGCAAACACAGGAATGGCAAGTATGGGATATAGCCAGTATATTAAAAGACCAGTGGATGGCAGCATATTTTTACTACCAAAATAGTGGGTCATTGTGCCACAGGTTTTGGTTGTAGCTCATCTGCTGACTAATACATCATCTATTCCAAGAGCAAATTCATACTTGACTCTGATAAGTCAGCACAAGCTGCAAAGATTTGTGCCTTTTACATATAGATTATGTTTCTCCAAGATAGCTACTATCTCATACTTGGTCATCTGGGAGATCAGGAGCATGTTTCAGAGAGATAGGAGTGAGACACCATGTGGCCTAGATGGACACAGCTTCTATGAGTTTGTAAGAACATTTCAGGAATAAAGCTCAGAAGGGTATGCCTGAAGAATCACCTTTGTGTATTACTTCTGATAGTTTACAGTGGTCTCAATCTGAGGTTTATTGTTCTGCTATGAAGCTGATGATTTTTTCTCAGAAGTTGGGAATCAAGTCTGTAAATTATAGGGAAATTGCTTGAGATATAAAGTTATATATAAGGCAAAACTTGAATGCCACTTCAGGTCATAGCATAACACCCATCTGAGTAAAAACTGGTGAGCATGAAGTAATTAAAGGGAAGACTTATTTACTAATTAGACTTCAGAAAAAAACCCACATTATTCTTGATTACTGTATTTATTGACTCCTAAGTGGAAAAAACCTGACAAGTCTTAATGGACTTGACTCTTTACCATACATATTGTCTATAGTCCTTGTCCACAAAAATTTCAAATGAGAAAGAAAAATACACATTTTAAAAGAACACTTTCTAGATTCATTTGATAAACAGGCTTGCAATGAATTTCTGAAAGTTAGAAGGAAAGGTTTTTCAGGAGTTATAGCTCATGTTTTCTGAAGCAAAACACTATGTAAAGCACACCTGACATCTGACTTCCATACACCACAGAGGTTTTCTATGTAGTCTTCACTAAAGTGTACTTACTAAATGTTTCACTGTATCAGAACATGAGTTCCTCCATCAGCTTCAACACTGGTGAACTAGATACTCACTGTACAGAATGCTTCTATAAAAGGACAGTTCAAATATAAAAAAAAGAGTGCATTAGTAGCCAAGTTTCTTTGGGAGCTAGAAGACTGCATTTGGTTCTGACTTGCTTAGAAAGAGCAGCAGACAAAAACATGGTAATCATTTCAATGATTTTGAAGCTTTTAGGTTTTAAGAGCATTTGTATAAACAGGTCCAATTACAAAAACCCTGATATTTGCATAATTAACTTTGAAACAAGGCATTTTGTTAGTGATAAATACATTAAGAGCTGCAATAATAATGTTAAGACAAGCTATTGTTTGTCAACTTGTCACACGTGTGCTGAAGCTTCCCTTCTAATTACAAGATGTTCAGTACAGCACAACAGATATTTTAAAACTAATACGGAAGTTGGAATGTTTTTTCAATTGTAGTGCACTTCATCTGAGAAGATTACCATGACAAAGTATGAACAGGAAAGAGGACGGAAAGCAATGCTTTATAGACGTTCTAACTTTTCACTTAGAAATTCTTCCACACTATCTGTGTTCCACTTGAGGATGCTCAGTTCTTCTGCAATGTTCCCATTGTCATCCAGCAGCTTCAGTACAGGGTCAGAACCACGCACATACTGTGTGGGGAACAAAAACAAAAGTCAGCCCATTACCTTGGGATGGAAATACATTCTCAGTATTAGCACTTCCCCTCCTCCCAACTGATTTAAATCAGTTCAGACTTCTGACTTGCATTTAATGTCAAAGAGAGGAAAGTGGAGGAAAAGTCAGATGAAGAGGCGTGGGGAGGTGTGTCAGAAAGACCTCCTTGTTCTCCTTGGTGCACCACACCAGTTAATGCAGGTGTAGAGCAGCAATGCCTAAGGCCGGCTTTGAAAGATGGTATTTACTTCACCTGTTTGAAGTTACCCATGTTGGATTTCTGAATCAAGCAGATGAATGATCTTTCTCACATGATCAATAGCCTTTTTACCATTTTAGAAATTTCAGGTCACTTGTCAAAGCTCTACTATTGATTTCTAAAGTAATCACATTGTTTCCTGCCATGTTGTATCTGTGCCTACTATGCTTTGCTGGTAAAACAATTCTCTAATGCTTCTGCCAACTCACTAAGTCACAAAATATGTAATGCAAATAAAAGCTTTTAACAGTACTAGAAAGCTCTGCCCATTAAGTTCATGGAAATTTCCCCAGGAGTATTTCACTTTGCTTGACTGAGCTAACCTAGTTGGTTTTACTTAATGAAGCTAGTGGCACCTCTAATTAGTTTTCCAAAAGTCTTGTAAAATAAATACAGATCACTTGCACAGCATTTTTTTTTCTGGCAATGCTCTATACCAGTTGTAGTCTAGACTGCTTTGATGTTCAATAAATCTACAAAGTTAAAAAAAAAACAACAGTCAGACATGCAGAAGGAGAGAAAGCTTTTGAAAGAAACTGGAGGACATGGAGACATGAATGTGTGAGACAGAGAGGAAATCTGTTTTAGATGGAATCTGCTGCTGAGAAGACAAATCACTTATTGCAGCCATGCACAGCTATGAAGTGATTCCAGATGGTGCCATTTGGGGAATAGAGATGGGAGCACAAGATGTGAGAATCAAGATGTATATCTGTGAAGTACACCCAAAGTTCACACAGGATTTTAAGAGGAAGATGAAGTCTTACACTAACTCTTGAAACCAAAGAATTGTTGGAGCTTAAGGCAGTGCAGCTTATGCAGTTTTGCATATATGCAAGTTGTAAGAAACACCATTCAATACATGCATTTCTATAAAGCTGGATATATAAAGTTTGAAATCTAAAAAAAAAAAAACCCCACAATAGAACACAGCAAGGAAATTCTGAGATGGAGGAGAAAAATCTATCACTGAATGTATGGAAATGGCAGATCCATAAGAAAATGAGGTGAGAATCGAACAGGCAATTATGACAGAATAAGCTTGAGTAAATCCAAGATATCCAAAAATTAAGGACAGAATATAAGCATTCCTCACATTCTTTTCCCATCTGCTATTATGGGTACCAGTATAATTTTTTTCTTGGATTAAAACCAAGCAAACAACAATAAAATAAACCAAAACCCAATCCCAACAAAGAACCGGCACCAGCTACTGAGCAATAAGCAAACTAATATTACTAGCAGGAACTTGTAAGGATTCATACTGGCAATGCAAATATACGTCCTCTGACAAAGGATTATTTTATCAGCAAATAGGAAACAATCCACAGGAGGAACATCTCCACCAAACTTAATTCTTCCTAACATCCCCTCAAAAAATTTAGGCTGCTACTCACCTTGATTTGTAGTCCCCTGAAGAGTTTTGGTTTATCACTCCTGACAAAAGCTAAGGTTTGGAGAAAAGAAAGAAAGAAAATCAAACTCTTCTCCACTTGCATTAAGTAGATTTACATCTAATTAGTGTTCTAAAAATTACTTATTTTGGAATTATGCTTTAGAAGATATTTTAATGTTAAAAATCTTAGTATCTTCACAAAATTAAAAATGCTAAATTTATTATGCCAAAGGAACACCTATTTTTGCTAATAAAGCAAACAAGAGTAATTTCTTCTTGGATTTTCCCCAGACACTAGTGCAACTGTGTAAGTCAGTTCATCTGCACGTCCAACTGACAGCCTTCAGCAGACTGGCCCATATGCTGCTGTGATACACACACGGGAGGGAAAGCGTTGGAGTGATCAAAATGTGGCTGAAGATAAGCTTTGTGAGGGAGGCTGAATATGACACCCATCTCATCAGCACACTCCACACACTGCAGCAGTGCGGGGGACAGGGCACAGAGGAGACTGTGCACAGAGGTGTTATTCTTGCAAACAAGACGGACGATCTTGTCTTGCAGAGATCTCCGAGATCAGGTGTTGAAAACCAGCAAGAAAACAAGACTAGAAAACAAGAAGAGAAGCTCGTATCTCCTCTTTTCTTGACACTCCTAAAGGCAATCGGCTTCAAGACACGCTCTATGGCCTGTCAGGCAGCTGCAGAGAGAAGTTCCCATCCGAGGTGGGCTGCTGCTGCACAGCTCCTCACTTGAAGCCCTAATCAGCAAATAGGGGCCATCAACAGCAGCACAATCCCTGCACCCCTACAGCACAACCCAGACCTTGTGTTAACCTTAACTCTGAAAAAGTTAATATGAATTATTTCAGGACAAAGTGTGAGCATAATCCCCTACTTCCAAACAACTTTACCCTAATGAATGCCCAAATTCTAGAAGTATTTAAAATTTATTTAGAAAATACAGTCCTTTTTACAGTCAGGTTGTGCTAAAGGCTGAATGTAGGATGTGTATAGACATTAAGTGGATTCAGGTCATTCCTGTAGTACGTCAGTAGCATCTCCCCAAGGATGAACCCTGTCAGTACAGATTGACTCCTACAAAGGTGCTAGCTGCATATTAAAGCTGCCTTTCAAGGTTAGACAACAATGAATCTCTCATAAATTGCAGTGCATCCGTTTGCTGCATGGAGATGAGTGCAACCTCAGGACTCATGTCTCATACTGCCTCACAAAGTGTAGTTTTTCCTCAGTAACTGCAGAGATGTTCTCTGGCATCTTTATATGTATCTTTATATTACTGCAGACAGTTACCTTAACACTTTCTAGCACGGTTATACAGAGTGGCACTTTTCTTCCCTCTTCTACTGTGCTCCCAGTACAGATCAAAATCATATACTCTGCTTGTTGCACCAACCACTACACAGCATAAACAAGGTAAAAAAATACCAGTGGCCCAAGGAACTGCCAGATATACCAGGCCCCTGAAGAAAATAAGACTTGTTTTTGTTCTTTCTACAGGACTGTACACTAATGTCATGTTGTAAGGTGTACTCATATAATAATTTCTAATAGCATTAAACAACCAGTAGTTGCCCACACACTGCAGTGTAAGTCTGATTTAAACTCAAAAAAATTAAAAAAAAATTTTCAACTTCATGTTCCCTATGTCCTTGTGACCTGTCAGCTGTCACCAACAGTAACACGCGAGACAGTGGCAAAAATATTTCTTATTTATTGTTAAGTGCACAGAATGTTGAACTATTTCTGGAGGAATTTTTCCACATTTTTCTTCAATTCAAACCTAAAGCTGGTATCGGTCTCTAGGGCTTTATATGAATAGAAGGTTGTTAAGAAGCAGTCAGTATAGTGGTTAACTTTAATTGCAAAACTTAAAGACAGTAAGAGAGCATAGTAAAATGGATAAAGTTTCCAAAGCAAATCTGAACTCTGGAACTCGGTTATATTAAAGAATTGCCCTTGGGAGTTACCTCAGGTTACAGCACTTTAAGCTTGTAACAGGTGTGAGGATTTTACTTGAGTGACAAATGAAAGCTC
This sequence comes from Calyptomena viridis, assembly GCA_013390005.1. Taxonomy (NCBI): domain Eukaryota; kingdom Metazoa; phylum Chordata; class Aves; order Passeriformes; family Eurylaimidae; genus Calyptomena; species Calyptomena viridis. Next base: position 21,067 of record WEIV01007783.1, read on the forward strand.
ATTTGGACATGAGTGGCTGTTTTCTGGCTGCAGTGTTGGACTGAACAAGCTCACGTAGCATGGAAACAGAATTAGGTGGAAGAAGAAAGTATTCTATAGGCAGCATTACATTTTGTCACATTAAAAGTAACTATTACACACTCGTATCAATATCAAATGCCTAAATCTGAAAGCTGAAGTGCTACAGAACATTTTTCCTGAAATTTTATACAGCTGGAACAAAATTAGTTTCTGTTATGGCATATTTATTCCTAATGCTGAGCATAGTGACTTTCTGCATCAGTCACTTGAATTTGCAATGCAACAAAGAAAAACATTCACTGTACAAATAACTTAATTTGTATATTCTGAATTTTAGAAGCTAAAATGACAAACTAAATACTGACAATGCATTAAAAATACAGATTATCCCCTCAAACACTTTTTTTTCCTTTCCACACAATCAGTCCTTGAGTTGAATTAACAGACTTTGAAATGAATTGATGGGGTTAGGAAATCAGATGCAGCTACACTGCACATTTTGGGACACACAACTGCTTGCTCATCACGTGATGTGCTGTATATGCTCCACTTCAGCACCGCCTCAACTGTTTCCCCTCTACGCCTTGACATCAACATTGTTGCTTCCTATGATTCTATATCTAAAGGCTACTTGCACAACATCTTTACACTATTATTTAGTACTTTCATGTCTAACACTAAAATCCTAGCTATCTCCCCATGTTCTTCTCTCTGTAGCAGCTTTAGAAATTACACAGCGCAGAGAAACAAGCGTTTCTCTAATCCATCCGTGGATGAGGCAGAGCAGGCATTTTCCACTTTGACTTCTGTAAGATGAACTCTGAGCTTGGTGCCATGACACCATGTTCTGGTGAATTAAAGACCAGTGTAATTCTGACACAAAGCAGAGCTGTTCTGACAGCTTTGCAAAATCACTTCACCTTATGCTCTTATAAAACATGTGCAATACCAAAGCACACACTGCTGAGGTGTTCCTACAGAGCAGACTGGATTGCCGTGCAATCAACTGCCACTGCAAGGTCACAGAAGGATCAGGTCTGTGTGTGCATTTTAAAGCTGCCCCGCATGAAACTGTTTCACAAAGAGAGGTAACACTGAACAGTGCTTTTAAAGACCTAAAACCAGCCTCTACCTGTGAACACAGCAGAATGGAGAACTCACTGCTATTCTTATGTCCCTTTGTTTCAATAAAGTCTGCGAAAACTAGTTGGTTGGAAACTTAGCTAAGCATTGCTAAAACAACTAGCAATATTTGCCAAAAACGTGAATATATAAGTCACTGGGAATACAGGCAGACTAAAAGCCTTAATATCTTTTCTCAGACTCTTTAATAATTTGTTTTAGGGACAAATGCATACACTGCAGATTTGAAGATGGCATGTTCAAAAGATACCATGAGAACCTAGCAAAAAGACTGAACACATCAAGCACTCATTTACATTTCAATGACTACAGCTCTTTACCTTTTAGAGACCTCAGTTTGAGATAAAAATTTAAGAATTCATATGACCTACTACTATTTGTAGTCTGTTATTCAAGTTACGATGCAACTGTTCATGATTTTATACAAAGCACCACATGCTTTCAGAAACCAATCCAAGACAAAGCTCCAATCAAGTGTTAAGAAGAAACTTCACAAAATCCCAAAACAGGGTAATTTGTATAAGCAGTTGGGCATGAGACTTTGCTGAATCTGAAGAGAAGTATTATTTGAATGTGTGTATCATGTTTACAAAAGATTATCATAAAGCGATGCATATCTCCCACTACAATATCCACATTTTTTAGCAAGAGTTTTACTAATGCTTCTACCAATGCAAGATTTAAGGTTAATATAATTTCCTAACTTTCTTTCCTCAGTATTATGAATGACAGATTAACTGGGAAATGAGTGATCTTACCTCATACAATCCCAAAAAGAAATTACATTTAGTAGCTAAAAGAATCCCTATCACACTTGCAGAACTTGGATGATATAATAGTGCTTACTGACTGTGAAGTCAGGGGGTCTAATATAGCTGCATATTGCACAAGTTCAAGGATTAAGGACCTTGCTTCTGTAACAGATTTGCTGAAGGGACATCCATTTCTTAACTAAGAGTCACACAGGGAGAGGTGAGAATTATTTTTGGTAAAAAAAGAATGCAGAGAAATATGAAAAATATGTTCAATGAAAAAAACCCAGCCTAATTCAGTTTTTGTTAAACAAACTGGAAAGAAAGTAGGAGTATAAACACTGATCTCCTGTCTCCTTGTGAACAGAACACAGTTGCCACTGAACAGTCAACTTGAAACTAAACAGCTAGATTAATTACTGACCCAGCTAATTCACTACCTTCTTTCAGAGTCTTAGTTTTATGGATGTCAGCCAAAAACTGTCACATTTTGTATTACATGGTATAATGAGGTATTGCTTCATCTATGAATCTTGTCACTTAGGTTGTCCATGTTCTACTTTGATGGAGTGCTTTTAAATGATAAATATTTAAGAACAGTTTTATACAAACAATTTCAAAATATATGTAATATTGGAATTAATTTTAGGGTACAGCATTTATAATAGGGCTATTTATTTGTAAGAGAAACTTATCAGGAAAAATAGTTCAGTACTGACCTTAAGAGATGTACACAAATGTGTCCTGTTACCAGAGTTATCACAAGAAGCTGTATTTGAAAAACCTAATAGACGTCATTGGCCATATTCACAAAACCATTTAGTAGTTTGGTGTGACATTACAAAGAATAACATCCAGTCTAAGACTGTGATAATCTTGCTTTTTCATCCTCTTGCTGAGGACTAGATTTTTTCACCACTTCTCACTTCTTTGCTTTCCCAGTATCTACAAATATATTCCATATGTAATGATTATCACATTTCAGGCACACAGGTGTATTCAGCAACTGCTTATAGCTAAAAATTATATAACCAGTAATTTTGAAAAAAGCCTTGATACAGGACCATAGAATATTGCATTTAGTAACCATGAGCAACCTACAGCTTTTCCCAACTGTGCAACTTTTACAAACCTTTATTAATTCCAACTAATTTTAATCCTTAATTATTTTAAAATGTGAATCTCATATTAAAAAACCAAAATAACACTGTTCACTCTTCAGCCAAATAAAATATAATCCAGAAGCAGTCTGGGACACATCAAGTCTGTGGGATTAGGCCAAGTCACAAAACAATTTACAGGTGAAGACTTCACCGTTACAGGAGTAACATACACTAATCCATGTAATTCTAATACATGTGCAGCCCTGCAATTAACAGTGCCATTCTGCATATATTCTGGGAAAAAACCAAACACACCCAAAAAACCTCTAACGAAATCCTCACAGAAGCTATGGAAAAGGCATCAGTTATTTGTGATGAGACATTGTCAGTGACAGGCTGCACAGTTCAATGAAGCCTGCAAAGACAAAGCTTCAAAAGCAGCAGCGTGACCTTCAGGCAACCTAACTCCTGTAAGCAAACATCCAAGTGAAAACTTGAAATAAAAAGCACTTCTTGAATGTTAATGTCTTAAGATGGAGACATTAGATATTGTTTCTGGGAGAAGTTAAAATCAAGGAGAAAATCTAAGTAAAAGTATTTTGAGATTAATACCATTGTGAAGACAAATACCAGCTGGAAGAAAATATTCTATTGCTTTTTTAGTATTTCTAAGTATGCTCTTAAAATATATCCCATCTTCCAACCTGTTCTAATACCCTAGAAGTAAATTTGGTCAAGAAAAATTCAGATTGAGTAACTGCAGAAATCGGTCATGAAGAGGCAAAAGAAAAATTTAAGTGCACTACTCAGTCCTTTTTTAATTCTTATTGTACCAAAGAAAAACTGGTAGTCAAAACAGAGATCCTGAAACACTGAAATTTATTCAGCTGTTTTTAAAAAAGTAAGCTGTATGATTAATAGACTGTAAATATTTAAGCAGGTTTAGATAACCACGGACTGACAGGGAAAAAAAACCCTTCAAATTTTTCAAGTTTTTTTCCTTTTGCACTGTTCCAAGTCTTTAGAACACATTTCATGGTGTGAGGGCCATTCCCTTTAAGGACCTACACATAACTGAGGACATATGGCAGGCTGGGGTCAGGATAACAGGTTGAGCTTTTCCTTCAAACCTGTAGATCAAAGGAGCACGTAACTGTTACAAATTCGCAACCATAAAGCAGCTGAGTTAATGCACAACAACAGTTGGGAATGTTTTTATGTTTGTTAAATTTCAACGGTCATGGAGATAATATGAACCCCTGTGCTAAAAAAGTTAATCTCCTCATGCCCTTGACATAGGCCAAGCCATTTAAACAATTCTTATTCTGGTATTTCCACATTAAGAAAAGAGAAAATAGCTCTGCTGTGGTCTTGCAGTCATTCAGCTGAACTGTGTGTGGGTAGATGTGGCAGGCAAGTGTATGAAGCAGCATAACTTTGTAAATTGCAACCTGTTTTAAAATTTTTTTTTTTCACTTGTTTGTCAGGCAGCCTCCAAACAGGGAGGTATTAATACTGCCCCCGGTAGATGCAGGCATGATGTTTGTGCAGTTTTTAATTCTAAAGCTACATTAGTCATTGTGTCCAACTGTGGCCAAAGTACAGTATGGGGGTCTTCATTATGGGAAAAAAAATCAAAAATAACCAAAGTACTGCTATCACCTAAGCTCTCCTCTTATTTATAAGAAAATGCAGTTTGAAATTTCTCATGGATTCTTTTCCTGTAGCTTTCTCCTACCACACACTGATGGTACTGATTTTCCTTTTACACTACTGTACTTTATTCCCTATAGTTGACTGTCATTATCCACTGATAAAACAATTATATGGAAGGATCTGTGAAAATAAAATAGTTCCATAAATGCACAAGATAATTTCATCTATCAATTTTTGGAGACAAGTTCCATGAGTCTCAGGTCAATGCAACTTTACTGATATACTAAATTTATGGCTACTTGTAATAGTACTTTAAAGTACATTTTGTCATTCAGCTGTGACAGTATTTCATATTTGAAAGAATAGTAGTGGCTTTACTTACCCTGGACTTGAGGGAACCTTCCCAATTTTCATCCACATACCTCTAGGACAGCTCCTGCATAAAGCTGTAATAAACAGAAGTAATTAACAGAATTAACGGTAATTAACAGAAGCTGTTAATGGCAAAAATAATCTCAATTACTAGTTTATACATGGTGTGTTTTATCTGTTGAACCATTTTTTCTTTGAGGAGACAATATGCTATTGCACTGATGCCAATTACAAGTAAGAGCCTAAACAGAATCACAATTCCAGACCTGTCTCTGATTTATGCAACAACTGAACGTTCATTCAATATACATGACATTTTTCATTCATTACACTAAAAATGTGATTAGGAAAAAAGGTAATTTGAGATATAGTGTTGCTGTAAGCAAAACTTCTTTTTAAAATTATGGGCTAGTAATAGGAAAATTTCTTCTTCCCCCAAGATGCTAACAAAGTCTCATTAAATGAAATTTTAGTTTCTCTTTTAAACCTAACTTGGATGGTGAAATGGTGTTTAAGACAGTGAATTTAGATTTCTCAGTTGGGCTATTGGTTGATTGTAGTTAACTGTGATTGTAGAAAGAGGATATACCACATTAATCAGCCTTAGCTGAAATAACATGCACAGGTTGGGCTAACTTTGATGCTTGCACTTACGAGTCCGTTTATAAGAGAAATCTCAAAGGCAATTTTATTAACATTTCATCATCTATATATGTAGGCATTATGGGCCAGAAATGCATCTTCATTTCAGAATATGAATATTCTGAATTCAGGTCCAACTCAGTATTTGCCTAAATACTACAAATTAGAACATAAGAAATACTCTAATTATTTGGAAGGAGATTACAACTTCTCTTTTGGTGTAAATTAATCAGTAATCATTACTTACATGGCAAACTGAACAGAAAATGTTACACTGCATTATCTGTTCAGAACTGCATCTCAGAAATTTGCTTAATCTCAGGTACATTTTCAACTAGACATCATTTTAAGATGAAAACCTAAGATTTGACTATTAAAACCCAGAAGTACTATGACACAATATTCAAGACATTACAAATACCAGATTTTTTAAAAGCTCTTTCACCACCCAAATAAAGGTTTTAATTAAAAAAAGGCAGAGATAAACAGCTCAGATACTAGCGTGCATAATTAAAGTTCCTCTGGAATTCAAACATGAAGTAATTACAAAGATGAAGGAAACATGGAATAGTGATATAATAAACTTCACTTACCTTGTCTCCGTTATTCTCTAAAAAAACATTCAAATACAATTCTATCAGCCATCCTAGATTTAGATATTCATTTGAACACTCAGTAATCCACTGAACACTTATACTGGTTCTCTCATACTGGTAGTTATCTGCATTTTTCTATCAAGTAGTAGATGAGGGAATACATAGTCTTCTCTCTGGTTAATTAACTATTTTATCTAAGTGTATAACTAAGTACACTCAAATTTAGAACAACAGTCAAATGAACATTTTTTAATTCATTACTGCAAATAACTCTTACAATTATTTTCTTCCTTTCAAACAAGGATTTTTATGGAACAAGATCACTGTACAAATCTAAAATATGTAAGACATTTTTGAATTACTCACTACTCCCAGTTTGTAACTCCTGGCCAATACCTGATACAAGTTTAACACAGAAAATAGCTCAATCACTGATGTCTAAATTTTGAGCTTGCAACTCTGCTGTAATTGAAACCCAACTGTGCTGGCACAAAAAAATTTAGATTCATGCTGGGACAAACAGCTGCTCTCTCGATGGCTA
>WEIV01007798.1:5065-20920 GCA_013390005.1 Calyptomena viridis
TTTATTAGGTGCATATAAAGCTAGGAGAAGAAGGAAGAAGAGAAGTTTGGAGTGATGGCATTTGTCTACAAATAACAGTTACATGTGATGGAGTCCTCCATTCTTGGGGTAGTTAAACATCTGCTGGCCCATGAGAAGGGCTGAACTAATTATTTGTCTTGCTTTGCTTGTGTGCATGGCTTTTGCTTTCCCCATAACTGTCCTTATCTCAACCCACGAATTTTCTCACTTTTCCTCTTCCAGTTCCCTCCTCAATCCTTCTGGTGGGGGAGTGAGTGAGTAGACGCATGGGGCTTAGTTGTCAACTGGGGTTAAACCAGTTTAAATAAATAAACCAGTTTAAATAAATTTAGGTGTCCCTTAAAAATGCACTTCATCCTTTTAAGTGTTTAAAATCTGAGAATTTGCAGACTAATGAAGCATACATCATGCAGAACATCACCTGTCCTTACATGTTTCAGGTGTTACTGGCACAGAATTTCTATGTCAAATTATAAGTCACCTTCCCAAAACTAGATTGCAATTTTTCACCTGTGGCTCAGTGCTACAATTGCTCAGTTTTGTTAGTACATCAGGTGTAAACCAATAACTCCAATAATCAGCTTGAAATGTTGTTTTTTTTTTTAATTTTTTCTGAAACTGTGCAAAAGGCCGTAATTAAAAGTAACATGAAAGTAGAATGGAAAAATTATTTAGCTGAGCCAAAGTCTTGGGATAGATGATCACAGTATTTTAAAGAACAGATACATATATCTTTTTGGAGATTGAGACATTAATAAATCCAAGGAGATGGCTTAGAAGATGGAAGATAGATTCTTTAAATTACCAGAAAAAAAATTATTTTATATACAGTTTTGCAATATATCATAGAGATGCCAGCAGAATATATAAGTGCATGTGTGCATTGCTATATTTTTGAATATATATTTTCTTATTTCAGTATGCAAAACAAGAAAAGCAGCTGAAATGGGATGGTTTGGCTGCTAGGTATTGACAGTTTAGTCAGTGAAAATAAATTTTTCAGAGCTAAGCAGATTTACAATCTCTAAGACTTGACCTCTTAATTTTTAAATTTTGCTCATGCACACTATGCCTCAGAAAATGATCTCTATATTAAAAAAACAGTCAGTAAAAAACTGTAGAAGTAGGTGGAAATTAGGGAATTATCTATCAGCCATGCTTGCCTGAAGAGCAGTACTATTTAACACTGAAACCATTTGCTGTTGTTATTCATAGGCTGCAGCAATGATTTCATTAACTAAAACATTAGAACTAAATTACATCTGTCCCATATGGCTTAGCAAGGGCAGACAGAGCATATGCAGGAGGACTACATTTGCAAGAGCATACCTTTGCTAAGGACAACTTTAATTTGGCTTTCAGCATTCTGATACACCACGTCTGGAAACTGATAAATACCATGGTTTTCATGTACGTGCTTGACTCTTACTGCAATGTTTGGGTTTACACAGTTGCATTTCAATTTGCTTTCTTTAGACCAGTTACTAATGCGTCTGTCCACTTTCTCTGCCTTCTGCACTAATATGACGCTTATACATAAAATACCCTTTTCTCCAAATTTTGTCTTGTTGGTGTGGATGTTATAGTTAATTCTTCACTAATTTTTTAAAATTTATTTTTAAAATTCTAAATGAAATGTTCTTCCACCTTAAAAAATATTGTATGAATCTGAAAGGAACAGAGCTAATGAAGGAGCATCACTACTTTGCCAGATTCCAAAAAAAGTCAGGTATTTAAAAGTAATTTTTTACAGCTGCTTGTGAAAATTTGCAAATATTAAAGTAACACAACATTAAGTTAAATGCTGCTAAGTGATTTACTTTTTAAAAAAACCCTGATGATCAAGCTTGTGTTTTAAAGCAAAATTTTACTTTCTCTCTCTTTTTGCTGTTTTCCAGTGGAATTGCTTGCAAAGCTAGGCATAGCTCCTTTGTCTGTACCAAAGAAGGATCTTAGTTAAAGAAGTTTATTATGAGAAAATAAAACTAAACAATCTACCTTAGTTTTGATTAATAGATTCTCCTTCTTCTACATGGAAACGAAGGATAATATTTAATGAAAACAATGACAGAGGATTTCAGGTTGCCAAGAGGTATTTTAAAAGAGAGTAAAAAAATATCTTGTAAATGAGCAATTAAAAAGATGTATGGAAGTGTCAAATAAGGTAATGATGGACACCCTTTATGAGTTTTTTTGTGTAAGTGTGTTGGAAAACTTCATAAATTTGTTTTGGATAAAAAATCTGCCTGCTTTTCTCTGTGGGCTAGGGAATTTTCTTTAGTTCGTATTTCACATATAATGTGTGGTCACCACACTGTTTCATCAGTCATTTGTGCTGCTGAAAAACTTGTGTTGCCACTACAATGTGAATTTAATTTTGGATGCATTATGAATTTCTAGTTGGAAGGCTGGAGAAATTGTTTAAGTTTTGAAAATTAATTTCAGAAAATCATACAAAGCCCAGACTTACCTGCTCTTAGATGAGATTCTTGACATCATACAATCAAAATGAGAAATCATTTCTCACTTTCTAAAAGTCAAAGGTATCCTCTGCACTTTTATTATTCTGTTGCAGTCCAAATATAATTTTTCCATTCTCTAACTCTTTCTCATCACTGTGATCAAATTATTGCCTGGAAAGAAAAGGTTAGATTTATCAATCAAATTTTGCTAGCAGCCCTCAAAATAATTGAACCCTTGGGAGAAACAAGCCTGCAATTTTGTTGTTATTCTTTCAATATTTCCATAAAAAGCCATTTCAATATGTTTGGTTCTATGTTTAGTTCTATCTTCAAGGAGATTTTATGAAGTGTTTATTCTTTTCACAGTTGCAGAAAGCAAAGCTGATATACATATCCATATATACATGTAGATATAGACATGTATTTGGTGGTTTAGTGCCAACAAAACATTTTCATGGAATCACAAATCTCTTGGTATACAAATGAAGATTTTTTTAGACATGGTCAAATTAATCTTTAGTTGTGTGTTCTAATGAGATTCTGTCAAGAATCTAATTCTGATATCTAAGAAAGAATAGAACGTAGCTTTGACAACAAAGCAGTCATCTGTGATTTCTAGAGAATGTAAAGTGGGTTTCCATAGTTGGAATAATGGATATGGTTTACCAGGCATGCTACGTGACACATCTTCTAACATAGATGTTTTAAAATTAAAACTCTAAAATGCTGTTGCAATTAGCAAAAAGTCACAAGATATATTACTAGATACTTCATCATGTGAATAAGGATACTGCTTTATGGACTACACATCTGCCTGAGATTTTTAGGTCATGGTGGACACCTTTAGTGAGTTTGCTTAATACAGAAGAACAGGTACCTGTAAATAATGCAGTCTTATACACAAAAACCTCAATAGCTGAAATCTGAGAATAATTCTCAAATTTGTTAATAAATTAGCAACTTAAGAGCACACTGTCAAAACACTATTAAATTGTATAAATTTCTTGCACAACTCACCTCTGAGTGTGCTGGTAGCTTGGTGTGCAAGTGGCAGGTTGTGCCCTGGCTGATGGGAAATGACAGGAGCCTCAGGCAATGAGCTGGGAAAGGCACTGACCTTCTGCCTACCAAAGGACAGCAATTCTGCAGTGCTGGCCAGCTGGGGGTGGCTTGTCACTCAGATACTCTGCAGGACACAATGAGCAGTGAGAAGACCCCAGACTAAGTATAACTGTTGGACCAAGAGACACATGCAAGTGCATGAAGACCAGATGCATAGACTGTGAGATATAGAAGCCTAGTGATTCCTTTATTCCGTGTCCCCCCTGGGGCACACAGCTTGAGCTGTTATTATGTCACTTCACCACAACACTCTTAGCTTGAAAGGAACCAGAGGTCTGAGACTCTGCTATGGGAAACTCAGGGACAAGCCAGGAACACAAACTTGTCTGACTGTGAGTGTGCAGTGACTGATCTGTGAGTGCAGTGTGATCAGTGAGTGTGCATCTGACTGATGTGTGCAGTGAGTCAAATAGGACACCCTCCAGTGGACTGGAGCTGCCTGCTGCAAAGGGGCTCTGGTCCCAGAAGTTAAAGAAGTCTCAGGTGGTATGAGTGTGACTCCCAGAGTGGCATCTGAATGGTCATATAGTAAAATTTCCTTAACAGATTGCTAAGAGGAGAAGAGATTGTATACTACACTGTGTACACTAGGGTCCCCAATATAGAAAAGACACAGACTTGTAGAGTGAATCCAGAAAAGGGCTATGAGAATTATGAGAGGGCTGGAATACCACTTTGAAAAAATGCTGAGAGAATTGGTGTTGTTCAGTTTAGAGAAGAGAAGACTCCAGAGGGACTTTTCATGGCTTTTCAACTGGGGGGCTTATAAGAAAGATACAGAGAAAGTTTTTACCAGGGTCTTTAGTAACAGGAAAAGGGGCAACAGTTCTACATTGAAAGTTTTTCTGTTGACTTCAGTGAATTTCAATATGAACTATATGCAAACTTGGAAAATATAAGACAGAGCTGTTTTGGCAGCCCATTCTGATCAGCAATTTCTTAGAATATCTCTGTGAAGAACTCACTTCTGTTTGAACACATTCAGCAGATAACAAGCATAATCTATTTGCCTGAAAACTTCATGAGGTACATGAGGGAGATACAACTCCCAGCCATGGGGGTTGAGTTCACCGGTTCCCCTTAAAAAAAAGGACCAAAGCTAAACTAGACTTTGGACACCTGTAAGAAATTATACTTTTTAGTCCATGAAATTCTACATGTGAACTTGAAGATTAACAAAAAACCACTCAATTTATACCATAAATACCTCAAAAATTGGAATTTCTCAGTCTCAGCTCTCATTGTTGACACAGCTCTTACACATCTTGTGAGTCACTTACTCCTAAAAGTAATGATCTTGTGGCTTAAATGTTTTAGTCAGAAGTTTGTCTGACATTGTCTTTTACTATTAATTCACTTCTTGTATGTTTTTCAATCAGAATAATTTTTCATAAGGTTATATGGCAACTTTTTCCCCGCTCAGTGTCACACTGTGTTTGGTAGTCATAGGGAAGCTTAAATTCAATACACCATTTAGCTCCAGTCAGATGCATCTTCAATGTAGTACCCAGCTCTGCAACAAGTCAGTAGAATCAATACTGAATTATGGGTGGAGTAAACACCATTAGACCATATACTGCTGTGGCCAGGTACACTTTCTCCAGTGAATCACTACTTCAGTTCATTATGTGCTTTTGAATTTTTTGAAGAGATATGAGAATATACATAGTGGTATTTTACAGGTAAAAGAACATTGCTAGAAAAGGGCATAATGCTGCAAAAAATATTTTGCTTCAAACATTTGCAAACATTTTTTCCATGAAAATAGTATCATTTTGTTCCATTTTTGCAATATAATTCACATAAAAATCTTGAAATTGGTTTTGCCAGTTTCAAGTGCCCTTTGTCTAACACTATCACTTCGACCGTAGAGAAAAAAAGCAAAAGGAAAGAACTACTCTGATCAACAGAAAGCCTAAAAGAGTACCTGAAGAAAAAAAAAAGTCTCACATAATCCTGACTCATTCTATTTCTGATAACATATTGCTTCTTACCTTCTGTTTGTTAAAAGAATTTCAGTGAATGGGTAGAACTTGGCAAAAGTATATAGAAAAAAAGTTCTGTTTCAAAGTGAATTGTGTAAATCTCTGTTATAAACTTCATGGAAATGAAACTAATAGGAAACTAAGATGATTCTTTTAACATTCATTATATGAGTTGGATTGGCACTTTAATGGTTTTATTGTGTAAAATGTTTTATAGAAAATTCAGAGATGGAGTTCTTATTTTATATAACAATGATTTTCTCTGTATCTGCTAAAATCCTGGAAGGGCGATGCTCATCTTTAATGCTCAATAAGGTGCAATGCAAGGCACTATGTGAAAGAAACTAACAGAATGGTCTCCACCACTTCAGCAAAGTCCAAAACCATTTTGAGAATCTATAGATTTCGTAATGTTGTACTGCTTATTCCACAGAAGAATTTCCATTTATGTCTCCAAAAAAATCCTTCTTTAATAACCAAAACTCCTGCACTAGGTTTTATCATGAGAGTAGCTGGGGGCACTGGGGAGGAAAAGGGAGAAAGTCAGTATGAGTATTTTAACTCTTCCTTTCTGTGTGTACCATGAATGGAGTCTCTTTTCTCTTTGGAAGGCCTTCACGAGTTTCATAGGAACAAAATAAAAAGGCATTAAAAAAATGGTATATTTCAAGGTATATATGCCCTCTTTTACCTTCATGCTTCTGCTTGTTTGTGCAGATCCAGAGGGATTTGGAAGTTTCTAGTTGAACAAAATTGTTAAAATATTGCAAAAAATTTATGACTTGCCTGGTCCCTTTAACAGAATAAACACATCCCTAGTGACATTTCAATATTCATCTCTAGGAAGCATTAATTCCTGACTTCATACATGGTAGCCTTAGAAGACTTTTTCCTGATAGCTGAGAACCTGAACTGTCTTACTGCACTTGCTGCTGTCTAGCACATGGACGAACAGGGGCTGAGATTTTGAAACACAAGTGTCCCTCTTCCTTTGAAGTGTAAAAATAGGTGATTGCATTGTTAAAGAGTAAAAATAAAAGTACCCACACTCTAGAAAAATTATTTTTATTAACTTGCCTCAGTGTTAAAAGTATGTCATTGAATAACCAAGTTAAAGTGTTAAGCTAACAACCATTTATTGAGGACAACTGCAGGTAATGTTTAATTTGACGTAATCAGACAAACACTACAGGAATCCATTGTTTTTCTTAGTATTCTCGTTGTTAAAGAAGCCATGGGTTAGAAATGATGAAGTAGTCATAAGAAATGATAGTATCACCCTGATCTGAAAAATATTAATATTAATACATAACTACCTCTGTCATGCTTTCTAAACTACTAAATATTTCACATGTATTAAGGAACGATCTTACATTTACTGAGGAAAAAAGCACCATGCTTTGTTTTTCAAAAACTACAAAGCCAAAAACATCCAACCAACCAAATCCCTTCATCTCCAGACTTAAAAGATTAAGGAGGACCAACAATTGGTGCGATTTTATGTGCCATAAGCCAGGAGCATAATTGTTCTCTAACTCTTTTAATTTCACACAGCTCGAAATATGCCATGGTTCCCCTGATGCTTTCCATTAGAAACTTTTCATTGTGTCAGTTTCCATTTTCTGTCCTATTCTCTATCATAAATGGTTGCTTTAAAAGTCAGTCCTGTTTTACAAATGTCTAATTCTTCTGCATTTAAGAAATTCCCTGTCACCATGGAGGGACAAAGATAAAAAACAAAACACCCCCACATTCACCCCAAGAAAGGGAAGGCTGCAAGCTGCATTGAAAGGATAACTGCTGTGAGTATAATACAGGTTTCAGCTCAAAGAAATTAATGTAAAAAGAAAATAGGGTAAATGCATGTTTGGGACTAACAGAAAAAGAAGTACTACTGAAATCGGTTGCTAATTTTTACTACTCTTACTAACGAAATTTAAAAGGCAATCATAGAATCACAGAATGGCCTGTATTGGAAGGGGTGTTAAAAATCATCTAGCTCCAACTCCGTTGCTATGGGCAGGACTGCAACCCACTAGGACAGGTTTCTCAAAGCCCTGTCCAATGTGGACTTGAACACTTCCAGGGATCAAACATCCACAGATTCTCTGGGCAACTGTGCCAGTGCCTAACCACCCTCACAGTAAAAAATTTCTTTCTAGTACCTATGTAAACTAACTCTCTTTCAGTTTGACGCCATTTCCCCTTGTCCTGTCACTACATGCTCTTGTAAATAGTCTCTCTCCATCTTTCTTGTAGACTCCCTTTAGATACTGGAAGGCTGGAATAAGGTAACCCCAAAGACTTCCCTTTTCCAGGTCAAACAATGGCAATTCTGTCAGACTTCTTTCACAGGAGAGGTGCTCCATCCCTCTAAAAACTGGGTGGCCCTCTTGTGGACTCACTAAAACAGGTCCATGTCCTTCCTCTGCTGAGGACTCCAGAGCTGGATACAGTACCCTAGCTGGGATCTCACAAGAGCAGAGTAGAGGGGAAGGATCACCTCCCTTGACCTACTATCCACACTGCTTTCGATGCAGCTCAGGATACAATTGGCTTTCTGCCAGTGTACATTGCTGGGTCATGTCCAGCCTCTCATCCAACCAACATCTCCAAGTCCTTCTCATCATGGCTGCTCTTGATCAGCTCGTTCTCCAGCCTGTATTGATAGTGGGAGTTGCCCTGACCTAGGTGAAGCACCTTGTACTTGGTCTTGTTAAACCACATGACTTCTCCATGGTCTCACTTTTTCAGGTCTCTCTGGATGGTATCCCATCCCTCAAGTGTGTCAGCTGCATCACTCAGCTTGATGTCTACTGCAAATCTGCTGAAGGTGCACTCAATCCCTTTGTGTATGTCATTGATGTAGACATTAAATAACACTACCCCAATGTGGATCCCTGAGGGACACCACTTGTCACTGATGTTCATCAGGACCCTAAGTCACTGACCACCACCCTCTGGATGTGACCACCCAACAACTTTCTTATGCCTCTAACAGTCCACCCTCTTTCTCCAATTCAGAGAGGAGGATGTTATGGGGTAACCTGACAAAGACTTTACAGAATTCCAAATAAATGACATCTGTAGCTTTTTCCCTGTCCAGTGATGTAGTCACTTCACTATAGAAGGGTCAGGCAGAACTTGCCCTTGGTGAAGCTGTACCGACTGTCTGAAATCACCTCCCTGTCCTCCATGTGCCTCAGCACTTCTAGTAGGATCTGTGCCATGACCTTTCCTGGCACAGAGATGAAGTTGACAGGCTGGTAGTCCCCAGGGTCCTCCTTTCTACCCTTTTCAAAGATGGATACAATGTTTCCCATTTTAATTTCCTGACTGCCATGACTATTCAAGTATGGTAGTGTCTTGGCAACCACCACAGCCAATTCCCTCAGGTTTCTGGGATACATGTCACTGGGTTCTATTGACTTACATACATTCAGGTTTTTCAGGTGGTCATAAACCTGATCTTTACTTACAGTGGGAGGGACTTTGGTCCCCTAGTCTCTATTCTGCTGTCCATCTGCTTAAGAGCTGTGGGAAGAGAGGTTGTCGTTGAAGACTGAGACAAAAAAATTAGTAAATACTTCAACTTTCTCCTCATTCATTGTTTCCTGCTTGCCATCCTGGTTTATTTGGTGGGGTACTGCTTCTTTGACTTTCCTTTTCTGGTTAACATGCCTGCACAAGCCCTCGTTTTTATTTTTTGCATTCCTTGGCCTACATTCAATGAACTACTAAACTTCATACTCATACTCTTTGAGGTCATCTGTCCTTGTTTACACTGCCTGTGCATTTGCTTCTTTCCTTTTAGTTTGACCAGCAGTTCCCTGCTCAATTGTGCTGGCCTCTTGCCTTCCTTGCCTGATTTCTTGCTCCTGGGGATTTCTAGCTTTTGCTTTTTATGGAAGATTTCTCTGTTCCACTCCATTGTCCCTGTGGGCAGTGTCTCAGGGCATCTTACTGACTATCTCCCTCAAGAGATGTGTGAGAAATGAACTCACGAGATATAAAAAAATTAGGAAGATTTACTAAGGGTTTAACAAATAAGGGAATAAGGGAAATCAGTGAAGCAAAGCACAGTGTGCTGGGTACATGCCATGGAAATCCTGGGGCTTGTGCACCTATCAGGAAAAAACAGGGGGTTTTATAATTTCACATTTGTAGCAATTTTCACAAGTTGATGCTTCCTGATAGGCTCGGAGTTCCTGCCATTCTAAGAATAGTTCATTGCTGGGGAGTTTGCCCCCCCATTCCTGAGTTTGTCCTGGGCTGGGTCCAATCAGGTCCTGCTCTGCTCTCCTCCAGCGCTGGGCTGGTGCTGCCAGTATCCATGGCAATGCCGGCTCACCCCCTGGACAGTCTACGACAGGTTTTTTTTTTTTACTATTCCTATAATACAAATAAGGTTTTAACTTTTCACAAACACGTAAACTTCATAACAATTCAGCAAATATTCACTTAAATCTTTAAGAATTTAAGGGAGATAATGAAGTAACCATCAACATGAAATAGCCCTTACTAAAAGTTTAAATCAAATTCTAACAAACTTCATTATCCTTTTTATAATGGAGTTTGTTGCTATTGTAGCAAAAGCAGAATGTTTACCAACACTTTTATTTCTAATAAGGTGGAAGTTTGCTTTCCTTAAGTTCAAGGACCTAATCTTGCTCTTTATCTGACCCATATCCCTCACAGCTACAAACCCCACCAATGCATAACTACTGCAGCCCAGGCTACCTCCAATCTTGAAGTTCTCAATTAAGTCATCTACATTGGTGACCATCAGATCCAGTAACATATTCTTCTGATAGGTCTGTCTGTTATGTGAGTCAGAAAGATAGACTCTATTAATGCATTTCAGCAGTCTCCTGGACTGCCTACAGCTCACAACATGCTACTTTCCTAGTAGGTGCCAGGGTAGTTGAAGTCTCTCAGGAGGACAAGAGCCTGTGAACACAATCCCTGCTGTAGCTGGAACAAGAAGGCTTTGTTGATAGGTTCCTGTTGATCAGGGGCCTATAAGTAGACACCAACCACAAGGTTTCCTTTATTGCCTCAGACTCTGATTCTTCCCTTTCTTTTTTCCTGACAAACTCTAAAAGTAGAAAAGCGGAGTCCAGTATCTGATATGGATTTAATGTAAAATTTGACAGTGGAAAACATGTCAATTATTAAAGATAGTCAACTGAAAAGAAAATTTTTATTTGTGTTCAAACTGTTTATTTTGCTGGATGACAAAATATATTTGAATTAAAGTCATTGTTTGTATTTAGCCAGAATATTGAAATATAGTCTATCCTGATAACATTTCTCATCCTAAACTCGTCCCTATCTCTCAACAAACAGGTAATTTTAAAAACTTCTATTGACATCCTGTAAATTGTTTTAAGCTTCTATCTGCAGTCATCACTTTCCTGGACTGAAGGTTTGCCACTTGCAACTGTGAATTAAGACTCAGCCATTCCACTTAGTAACTATGAAAAAATCAAAATTTGTCAAATTTGTCAAATTTAAACATCAGCATTGCCCATTAAAAAGTACCAGATATTCACAGAAAAATTACAAACTAACCTAATAGCTCACAAGAAAGTGAAAAAACTCAACAAACAAATCTGTGAGTGCACTGTACCTATCTGATACCTTAGAGTATTTCTGTGCATTTCTGAGGACAAATACAATTTTTCTGGGGATAGTATTTTGCCAAGGCATTATGGGTCATCTCTTCTTCAGATTTAGTCACATAACCATTTTCATTTGTTGATCTGCCAATATTTTTAACAACACACCAAACCACTGGACTAAGTAACTTTGAGTCACCAAGGCCTTGGAGATATCTTTATCTGTGCAACTTGACGTAAATATTTGCCAAACTGGAATGGAGCTTTTAGAGTCATTCTAGATATTTGTGAATGGCTGTACAACATGCAATGATGGCAGATGACTGTCTCACTTTGCTTATCTGCAACACTGCTTTGATGAAAGTAATGAAAGTAATTCCCCCTGTATAACAGCTAACACTAGACCCTGTAATCCCTTTTCATTTGTTTCTACTTTGATGAAAATTCCTACCTGTACATTCCTCTCTTTCCAACCCATTTCTTAACTGTGACAAACATTATGTAGGGCCTCTGAGGCCTCCCCCATACTCATTATATCTCAGATAACATGGATTTAAAATGCAGTGAATGTTATGACAGACTTGAATACACTGAATCATTTATGGAAATGCTTAATACCTCAGATCAAGGTATAATCATGACATGAACATCTCCAACCTTAAAATTTCTTTGCATTTCTAGGAAAATAAAAGTGGAAATAAAACAAAAAATTAATTAGATCAGCATTTCTGATTTCTGAGATTGTATGTTTCAACTACATTTAGTAAATTAGATTGCATAGATATTGTTCATGTTCAATTTCAGAAAATTTCCACTGTAAAATTACTAATAAGAGTAAAATTACTCCTGAAGTCTAAAATGTAAGAAGAATAATCAGTGCAATATTGTTATTTGCAACAGTGCGTCTTAATATCTGTTTTCTTCAGATATTCTTGGGCATTGATTCTGAGAAGCATACAGCTTTGTAGATATGAATTCTATTACTACTATACTGTTTCTAATATATTCTTCAACAGCTAAATGTCTTTGTACCACTAAACAACACCTACTTGCAAGTGAAAAGGGAACAAAAGCTCATAAAACTGCAATAAAATATTTATTTCTCTTCAGCAATAGGATTAATTTTATCACTCTAGATTTATGACCCTGGAAATCCTTTGCTGGATATTTAATATATCAAAATAGCAGAACGAGAAGTCTGAGTTAGGAAATGCTTTGTGAAACTTGTGATTTACTGAAGAGAACAGATTTAGGGTTTTTTTCATAGGACTTAATAAAACAGCAACAAAATTGAATTAACTTAGCATAAAGTTTAATTGCCTGACAAAAATTTGATAGTGCTATTGTGTTACAGATTATGTATAACGTACATCAGAATTGATCTTTTTTCTAGTCTGATTAGAGACCAAGCTCTGCTTCATAAAAGGGCAGCTTCCATTTGCCCATGGGCTTTATAAAGGCGGAAACTCATATGTAATGAAGTTTGAATTTAATTTCTCTTGACTGCTTTACAGAGCTGAGGATACGGAAAAATCATGTGTATGATAATATAGATAGACTTGAATGAGTTTTCATATGTTTCTTCTGAAATTTCATAAGTCATTTTCACTCTAAATCAGAACTGCTAAAAATACTTTCTTGTTCAAAAAAAAAAATCAAACAAATCAGAAGAAATTGATGGGTTTTCAAGATATTTATTTCTGTTCGCATTATGTGATGGTTTCATATTAAAGTATAAGTGTAAAATACCATACTTCAGTGCATTATGTGTTTATACCTGTTTATATACTCCGGCTGATACTGTACAAAAATATAGAAATTAAAATATCATAATTATTTGATATTTCAACATTTCTCTAAAATTAACATTTTCAACACAAAAAGAGGTCTTTGTTTCATGTGATGCTGTGGAAAGCATCAAAATTATTGATGACAAAACTTTTTTCTCATAATTCATAAAGTCTTCTTTTTTGCCAATACTAAAATAATCCAAATGAAGAAAAATATTTAAAGAAACAACTTTTTTGTTTAAAGTACGAGACTTTCTGTAATAATAGTGCGAAAGTCATACTGACAGTGTATACATTGGAAAAGATCACTACAGTCTTTGCCCTGCTGGAGGTGTTGAGGTGTTGCTACTCATCTCTGACTGCTTTCAGAGATTGTATTGGTACTAGAAAGTGACATCATGTGATATACAGAAAGTTAAATTCTGGTCTAGACTAAGTCAGCACAAAAATCTTAGTCAATAAAGCACACTGTCTCAAAAAGATACAGACCTGTACTGTAAAGTACTGTCAAACTTCCTTCACAAATAGCAAATTCATAGAAAAATTTCTAATGCAGTGATTTCTATCACTTTAATAGGCTGGGTCTGTGCTGATTGTTCAGAGAACTTTGATGCCAAGTAACTGCAAAATAAGATAAGAACCATTCTAAAATTGAGCAGAGCTAAATTTTAAGACTGTTATAAATGTTTAGAAGTGAGGGACTGAAAGTTAAAAATGGCAAATCATATCTAAGGGATAAAACATATTGTTTGAGTGCAGTAACTCTGTATTTCCTCAATATTATATTTACTATTATACATGGACAACTGATTTGGAGCTTTTAAGGTCCACCACCAGAAAATAACAGTAATGTTTTAGTCAGGTCTTCATTTTGATGCTTTTAAGAAAAGATACTGCTTCATATAATTTAATATGATTTAAAGCATTCTCAACTCAATGGTTGCTGAAATGATGGATTCTTTATGACACATTTATTCGTATAATGCATAAAATTGGTACATTAAAATGAAAGAATTAGAAGCATACAGCCACAGGGTGCTAGATTAGTAGGACCCTTAAAAGCTTTGTTTTTCTCTCGTGGAATTCTTGAGAAAGCAAGCTTAATTAGCATAAAATGCATTAGTAACAATTAAACAAAGTTGAGGTCAACAAATTAACCTCTTTTTTAATTTAAATATGACTTCTTAATTTTAGAGAGTCAACAGCTCAGTAAAAATGACATTTGATTTAAATAGCATGTTCTGATATTGTTGGAATAAAACCACATTCTGTACCTTCTAGGTCAAACATAATATTAAGTTTATCTAATAGAGCCTTACTTCATCAGTAGTGCAACTCTCTTTTAATTTCTAAAATCTAAAGCTATTAAATTCTGATATTTTGTGCTAGGAAAAAGTACTAATCAAACTCTATTAAGTGATTCTCCTTGTTGAAATTTTTGTCAAGAGAAATAAAAAATAGGCATTTAAGTACTTGTTTTGTCTTGTAAGATTGTACCATGCATTTAAAAATCAAGGTAAAGAGTTTATTCTTCTTGGACCATGAACTCTTTATAGTATCTTTCCCCTGTTATGAAGAAATTTCTTAAAGGTTAGCAGGCAAAAGTTACTGTACCCTTAAAATCTTAAGTCATTCCATGAAACATAAGATCATTCAATGATGTGCAGATAA
Organism: Calyptomena viridis; assembly: GCA_013390005.1. Lineage (NCBI taxonomy): Eukaryota > Metazoa > Chordata > Aves > Passeriformes > Eurylaimidae > Calyptomena > Calyptomena viridis. The sequence goes on from WEIV01007798.1 coordinate 19,738, forward strand.
AAGCCCATCATTTGACTACCACAGACATTAAGTGTAATATACAGTATAGACAGCATTTAGGCAGTCTTCCTTAGTGATATTCTCAGGTGGATGGCTGGAAATATGACAAACAAGAGAGAAAGCAGTTGATTCTACAAATATAATCCTTCCTCCCATAAAGGAGATATTTGTGATGTGATTACCACTAAATTAGTCTAGCAAGGGAAAAGTCAACAGAAGTATCATGTCTTTAGCAGATGTACAGACAAATCTTAAAAAGGAGATTAGCTGTCTCTTTTTAGAATAGCTGTCTTCCAGCAGGTGCTTCAAAGCAAAAGTCAACATAGAAAATTTTAGGTACAGGGCCACCTGTCAGTGGTTTGGCATTCCTGGTCTTCAACCAGTGGAATGGAATTGCAGATACATGGCAAACCTGCTGGGGTCACTGAAAGCTACTGACAGTGATGCTATAACTCCTAGTGATGCTATAATAGTCCTAGCAAAATATGCTCGTATCAAAACAGCTTTTCCACAGAATAAACATATTTCTTGAAAGTTTTCCCTAGGATCGAGCAAGTACATATCAGAGTATCACAGTTTCTTCAAATCAAATACAATTACCTTCTTCTGTGTTACATGGTCAGTTACAATCTGTCTGAAGCATAATGTCTTACCATTACTGTGGTAATTTAAGAACTCAAGTGTCTACCTTCTACTTCATAACTTGACTAATTGTTCATTCTATATCATTCATTATAATGCATAATGTTCCCTCTGGCTAAACTGTTGCACTTCCACTTCCTTTAGACAATGTAGATAGTCAGACACTGAAATTGAATCATTTGACATTTAAAATAAAACCATAATTCTGTGGATACTTCACAACACTTTTGTACCTGTCTTGATTAAAAAACCCCAAAAAACTATGTAAATATTTACTTGAATTTCTCCTGGGCTGAATATTCCAACAGCAAAAAGAAATACTGGTTCAATAACATAGTGTAGCATTAAAAATATTAGGGTAATGTTAAGTAATTGAATATGCAGTGGAAGACATTAAGAGTGTTTAGCCATAGCATTTCACTGAGTTATCTCAAACATCTCAAAACATTTGAAAAGTTAAGAAAAAGCATTGACAGGATGATAGATTAGATAATTAGAATGCCCTTTTCGTCATTAATTTGTCAGTAGCATACAATGAGTA
>WEIV01007803.1:3135-14495 GCA_013390005.1 Calyptomena viridis
CAAAAGTCACTTAATTAAAATTGATTCGAAATTTTTTTGTACATCCAAACTCAGTCTGCAGAATGAAATCCAGAAGCCTGGACAAGATAGTATTATAATTCACGGAAAGAGTTAACCTGCTCAGAACAGGATCAAAATAAAGCAGAACTAAAGCAGATCTGCCTACAATAACCATTTTTAACAAACTGGNCTAAAGAAAACACATGGAAATATTAAAGTGTAGTCCCTGCTTCCAGAATACTGATATATTTTAAGGAATAATTGTGAAATATCAGTAAAGGAGTAAGTTATTGCTCAACTCATCTGCTCGAGAAGGTGAAGGACAAGATACATGAAACAGGTATTTAAATTAAAATAAATGCAAAAATGGTATTTTGAGAAAAAAATCAATTTTGACAGTATGTGTTAGTTCATTCCAGGACTAAGTGTTAGATAAGGTCACTTTCAAGTTCCATGTTCCAAAAAGAGTTCTGCTCAGCACTTTGAAATCTGAAGTATATTTGGTCAGGAATGAAAAAGTTTCTGAATGGTTTTGCTATAACGTTTCCTCTGTAAATATCCATGTGTTTCCTGGGAGGTCATATCACTACTGTGTCGTCTGCCTGAAAACTAGAGCACAGCACCCTGATAAGCTAAGCCCATTCAATAATATACTAAAGTCTCAAGATCTCAGTATACATATAAACTTCTCCTCTATTAACAGCTCATTTTTAACTTAAGAGCTGGACAGCAGTATTTGTATTATTCTATAGCAGCCCCATACAAGTAGTAATAACAAGTTTCATCCCTGCAATTCCAGACTCTGTCCTCCAATATTTAATGAGTCTAAATGATAGATTTCTATATCCAAAATTATATCAACATTTCTGTTTTGTTTTTTTATTTCTGGTGGGTTCACCAAGTCAGCTCTAGAAACCCCTAAAATTCTCCATGTTTCATGTGGCAAATAAAGCCCTTGTTCTTACATAGAAAGGACCAGAAAGTCTCAATCAGGACTATCGTAGAAAGGTTTAGGTTTTAGGTACCTGGACAATCAAATATTGTTCGATTAGGTTTATAATTACTAATGACTGTCTCATTATAAAAAGCAGCTTGCATTGATGTGCCACTTGAACTTATCCCTGTATCATCAGTATGTGGTAGTAAACATCATCAATACAAGCTGCACATCAATGCTAATGTTTGCTTGAATCTAGAAAGGAATTTAAAAAATAGTATTGAAGTGGCAGAACAAAACGAACTTTTTCTTATTCTGGGAAATAACATTCTGGATTTTAATTTTAGCAACTTCGTATTAGATTCCCAGGGAATTCTGATTAAGTCAAGCCTACATCCAATAAAGAACTGGAGTTTCTACAGAAGGTATAGTAAAGACATTGGGAAATAACACCCAAAAAGTGGCCGAATGTGGACATACATGACAACACAGCACAATTCAAGCATCAGACACAGAAACTAAACATGAAATAACTAAAATTATACTGAGCTTATCACCTTGCATCCATTTAAAAGTCATATGAGAGACACCGATGTTACTAAAAGGGATTCAACTCATCCAAGAGGCATCTGAAATATGTGCAACTAAGTGCTTTAGAAGGTGCTTACTTCTCTCATTCTCACAGGCTAGAGTGATTTGTTCAGATTCTGATGTCTTTCTTTTATGTGCCTAAAGGTGCATGAGATTAATCCCATTCTAAGTGTTTCTTTGCCTAAATTCCTGAAGGGATCTGATTGGACATTCCTTCTAGGAGCATGCCTAATCGGTACTGACAGTTTTAAGCCAAGAATAACTGGGGCTGACTCATGTTTTCTATAATGTCTTAATGACTAAACCAACATAAGGTTCCTGTGCCAACTCACACATCAGCCCAAAATTTTTCACTTTGGAGGAAATTATCCAGACCAAAGTGTTGTGGGCTAATTAGGAATGAGAAATTCATGACAAAGACAAACGTTATGACCATGAATAAGCCTCTCATGTTAGAGAAATTCCACCTTGCTTCCACAGTTTAATATAATAGTCATTTGACTAGAGGGTGAAAATGAATTTGAAGTTTGGTATTACATCCAAAATGAGGGAGAAAAGGGAGATGTCAAATGTGGATTCTAATCCTCACTATATTTAGCATTTAAATACTGTACAGGGAATAAAAAAGTCAGAATAGTATGAAGCACGTAAGATGGAGTGGAAACTTCCTTTTCTCCTCTCATTCAAAAAGAGAAACAATAATTTGGAATCTAGGGGAAGGTAGATGAATACGTGGGGCATTATGTAAACAGAGGTACTTGAGTTGAAGCAATCACATTATTTTCTGTGAGGTGACTGAATCTTCTTTTGATTTTGGCCAGCTCACAGTCATAATTCCAGAAAGAGAAAATTTGTAAACAAATGCAAAAATTATTTGTAAAGATTGCTACTCACACTCTTGAGATTCAGGCTATCATTCAGTATTCAATTTTTATTTTACATTTGTGCATATTTTCTTAAGAATCCATCCAGTGAGTACCAAACAACCAGCTAAAGCAGGTGTTACTCAATGTGTTTGTCACAGTAAGGGGGCAAGGATCTGACTTTTAACAAACGCTCTACTCTCTGTAAGTACTTTACAATTATGTTCATGAGTAAAAAGCTACCTGGAATTGCACAGACTTCTTTAGGGTAGCCTGCTGTGCTTAAAGATAATCTGACTTGCAAGGTGCTGATTAAAAAAGCTAACAGAATTTGATAGAAAATGCCTATTAGTGTGATATCTACTTTTTGTTAAAACAACCCCACATTTTCAAAACCAGGACAAGGCAAGGATTAGTGAGACAGACATTTTATAAGATGAATCATTTTGAAGCCCAGGTTCTTTTGGATGTTTTATGTCCAAAGACAGGATGACGTGCTTATAGGACGTGTACATGATAGTATAACCATGCAGGTACTTGAAATTCAGGTGCCAAAAATCCACCAAATTATTAGCAATTTTATTTTTACTCACTAGAAGGAAAACTAATTCAGTATTAACTGAAAACAGCCAACCTCATGGATAACTAGATGGGTAATCAAATAAAAAGATTCTATTGGAATTTGGGTACATTTCTGTAAGACATGAGGTATAACCTGACAGTATTCAGGAATTTAGGTTCAGTGATGGATAGACAAATGAAGCAGAAATTAACTGTAATAAACAGGATATAAAATCAGATTATATATTTGTCTTTTGTAGTATGAAAATCTTCCTGTACAGGGGTGATATGGCAGCAGTTTTTTTATTTGTTCCATTTTGAAGTATTATTATTTCTGAGGTCCTTGTCACAGCTTATACATATGAAACGCAAAAGTTCTGATGATCAAAGTAATGGATTTAACAGGTTGGTACATGACATTGACTTTCTTCAGGATCCCTCTGAGACTGGAAGTGAGTGAAGAAGTGTTTGTGAAAAAGAAATTGATATATTTGATTGGTTTTTAAACTTACTTTTTTTGGAACAGGGAATTTATCTGAGGAAGTAGGCAGAAATGAAATAACTCTGGATTATTAACCTTTTGAATAAGCACAAAAAATTGAATCCACCACACAATTTCTTTTCAATACAAGTATGAACCATTGACAGAATATGTATTTGGCTTCTTTTGAATGGTAGCAGCATAAAGTCTGCAAAATATTTCAGATCAAAAAGAATTTTTAAGTACTAATGTTGTGGTTTTAAGTAACCAGAGTTTTTTATTAGCTGGGGGGGCTAGGAGAGAGGCTTCTTTAAGAAGCTGCTAGAGTTTTTCTCTGCTCTAAGCTAGCCAAGGTCAGGCAACAACGCCTCTGTGATAACATATTTAAGAAGGAGTAGAGAAAGAAAGTCTGCGCAGAACATCATGGCCGCTTAAGAGACAGGAGGGTGCGGAGTTTGATTAGCACCAAGGTCAGAGAGAGGAGAAAGAGAAGATGCCTTAAACACTGGAATAGGGCCCCAGCAATCTGTGAGGAATCATAGGGGCGAAGATTCTTCAGCCTGTGAACCCGTGGAAAGACTGGGAGATTTTTCCACGCTGGAACAGAGACATGCCGGAAAAGAGAGGCTGTGATCCTGTGTTTGGAGCAGAGGGGCCTGGTGGAACCCCGTGGGCCGTGAGAAGAAGANTTTTTCCCTTCTCTGAGAAATTTTAGATCTATGTGTGGGCTCTCGGCTTTTAGCCAGAGTCAAACCATGACACCATAGCACCTAAGGAAAACATGAAATTTTTGGTAAAAACTATCACATTTGAATATTTTTTTTCTGTATGAAAAACTTTTATATTCTGGAACAAAAGAAAGGAAAAAATAAAAAGGAAATCCTCCCATTGGCTTATAGATGTTCAGACATATTGCCATATTTTAGGGGAAAATAATATTTTTTCATACATTTAAAAATATTTTGACTTCTCTTATTTTTAGGACAATGAGAGCAGTAACTTATTAGCAATTAAATATTTCTATAAGTATTTTTCAATTCTTGCTCAGAGTATTGTACTAAATACTTGTGCTGCTGATTGTGCAGGTTGGGCTATTTTAATGTGTGCATGAAAATGCAAAAGGTAAGCTAGCTGTAACCAAGGGAGTCTAAACTCTTTTAGCTTTCTCTATAAGGCATTATTCATATAGATGCATACAGCTTTATGCTTAGATAAGCAACTATATTTGAAAAAAGTACTAATGAAAAATAAAATGGTTTAGGATCTCTTTGCCTAAAGGTTCTCCTGGAAAAATGTAGAAAAATAAACAAGGTTGTGGAAACAAGGAAAGACAGAAACAAACTATTAAGAAGATGCAAAGAGCTTTCCTTCTTTTTAGGAAGAGGAAGATTTATGAAGAAAGCAAAATTAGAAAATCTGGAGGTTGCATTAGAAGTCTGCTTCACCAAATAAGGCAAAATTACCAAAATCTTAGTGTCACCAGGAATCTAAAATATTGCTTTTTTTTTTTTTGCAGGGGGGGAACATTTATTTAATCATAACCCAAAAGCGTGATGTTTCCTGCTTTTGTCTTAGAAAGTGAACCATCTTTTTGTTTAGCTTGTTCATTGGCTTTTTCATACTAGTCTCTAGCTTCCCAGGGAGCAGTTGCTTCAGCTTCCAGCCATAGTTTTCAAGACCATGCAGGACAACAAAGGAAAAACAGACTTCTGTGAAGCTCTTGACTTTCAATATGATAGAGTATCTCTTCAGTTAGGCCATCAGCCTCAAGTTCGGAGTGGGCAAAGAACAGACATCTGGCATTTAAGGAATACTTGAGCATATGACAAATGTTTTCTCAAATCTTGAAAGTGTATTTCAGGTTCATGCTGTTGAAGGAATTGACTTCTCACAGATTTCTGTTTGCCTCATTTTGGAAAGAGAGTACCTACTACACCAAGTTAAAAAAAGGAATGATATAAGGGATAGCAAACAATTGCCATCTGCTGTGTACCAAAAATAAAAGCTGTGGATTTTTAGTACCTATAAATTGATGTGCACATAACTGTAAAATAAAAAATTCTCTGATATATGCAGTCCCAAGGACTGCTTTGATTTTCTTTATTCACATTTATTAAGTCTCAGAAGCTGCTTGAGAGCAAGGTATTTCTCAAAATAAGGAAGGCCTATTGAATTTGACAATAGCCAGGGAAAAACACCCCCACAAATGCCCTTTATAATGTCACTTTTAAAATAAGAGTATGTTCCTTTGCACCAGAACCAGCTGCCTTCACCAAATAGTGCATAATTTTAAATGATAAAGCCATTTTACTAGCTCTTGCTTTTAGAGGTGTAATTTGAATACCCAGGAAATCAATATCTGCTTTGTTACATGATTGCAGCCAAATAATTGAAATATCAGAAAAGCAGTGAGCCATAGAGGCTTTGTAGTGAACAAATAAGACATTCTAATGATGATGCTTTCAGTAAAAATTCAGTTCTCAATTTTATTGTGTGTAACTTTTGAAAGTACTATTTTCAGCAGTCTATGAAGAATGTAGGTGTGTAAATATAAAAATGAATACCTGAAAACAGCAGTGACACTTTTGTGTCATCAGTTTTTAAACAGAACATCTCATTGCTCACTTCCCATTGCTCACCATACTACTGCTGTAGACATGCCACAGAAATTCCACTCAGGGAGGAATATTATGCAAAACCAAGTCATAGTGACAAGATTGATTTTGGACAAGTCTGGAGGCTGGAAACAAGCTGCTACTTCTTGCAAGCTAGGAACAATGCTTTGTAAACCCTGGTTCCTCTGAAAAACAAAATAAAAAGAAAGATCTGTAGAAGGGAAATACTTAATTCATGTTTTCATTTATGAAGAAAAAAGGATTTTCCCTTATGATACAAAATCAGGAGAATCTGTAGGTGAAGCACAAGTCAAGGTTAATATAAATTATGTATCTGCTACTTAGATGACATGCAGAGTAAAGGAAAAAAAACAGGCTTTCTTATCAAAGAATTACTGCAATATTATTTCAAAGGTATTCACTATGATTGTAGGATAATAGTTTTAAAACTGGAGTAAGCATGAAGGTTGAGCAGCTTACTTAATGAAGCGTTAGCCTTTCATCCCTAGCAGTATAATTTAAATCCATCTTTCAGTCCTAAGTAAAATAAGTGGCCTCATCTTTGTCCCTCATGGACAGTAATACACATTATATAACTACTGCATGTAATTTGATACAATTTATTACAAGCAACAGCCATTTTGTCAGTAGAACACCTAGCTTAAACTATCACAAAGGCTGAAATAACCTTTTTTTTTTTTTAATAGAGCAACTTTCAAAAGAATGCTTTTGTTTTTACTGAGGAGCCTGTAATAATCTCCACTTTTTCCCACTGCAACTGTCATTCCAGGTATGATTCCTTATCTCAAACTTCTGTATAAATTCCTCTAAGATACAGATTTTAACAAAGAAATTTGTCTTACATTTATTGTTTTCTTTCTTTATTTTTTTAAGTTTCCACAGGATTTCACTTTTAGATCTGAAACTCCAGATATCGTATATATAACATTAGTATCTGCTTTTGATTGTTAGAACAATGTGACAGTAGCATGAAGTCAAATTTTGCAGGTGATGTTATAGCTGGTTTTCAATTACATAATTTGGAAAATTTTTCTCTTCTATTATTAATTTCAATAATATAAGACATCTTTCTGTTTTCATAACTTACAGGGATGAACATGAGACTACATGTAGATGTCAATCTAATAGTATATTTTCAATAAATACAGTAAATAATTGTGTCAAATTCTGTGTGTGGCTTTCCAATAAAAGTGACACAACAAACACTGATGTTTAGAGACACCATTGGCAAATCTCTGAGATTTAGGAAATTTTCACTGTGAAATCATCTGTTGTCCTCGAGTGATAGTGATTATGGAGAAAGTTTTGATTGTCAGAATATATGTGAGCTACATTTGCCTACATCAGATATTTTTCTCAACATTTCGCCTGCCATGTAAAGAACTTATAAAGTTGGTTTTTTTTTCTTTAAAAAACATTAATTGATTCTCACGGTGTGTAGTGAACATTGAACTTGAGTTCATGTCAAGAGCTTTTCACTGTTTGCACTTAAGTGTTAAGTCTAAATTTCAGTCACACTCAGCCTCATTAACTTGGATTAGGATAAGCATTATATATTATAATTGTTTTGAGAACCTTAAGAGGAAATGGCCTCAGGTTGGACAAGGGGAGGGTAAGAATGGATGTTAGAAAAGATTTCTTCACCCAGAGGGATGTCAAGCATTGCAATAGGCTGCCCAGGGAAGTTGTTGAGTTGCCATCCCTTGAGGTATTTAAAAGCCATGTAGATGTTGTACCTGGGGACATGGTTTAGGGATGGACTTGGCAGTGCTGAGTTAGTGGTTGGATCAATGATCTCAAGGTCTTTTCCATCCTAGCAATTCTATGATTCTTAATTTCTTCACAAGTGTGCATGTGCAAAGATGAATTCTTATTCTCCTACTCTCATAATCTAATGGGAAATTTTCTATTTAGTGATTTTATCAATAGTTCCTTCTGCATAATGTGCAGTCTGTATCATCATTTTTGTTTGCTGAGCTCCATCAGATGCTTTTGTTCCCTTCTGAGTAATGCAAGGTAAGGTCTTATGTATGTTTGTGAAGATTTTACCAAGAACAGCAACCTCAGTTAATCAAATCCCACCTCAGCAAAAGCAGCTACAAGTGCACTGTTTGACTCTTTGATTAGACACAAAATTATTTTAAATATATTTTGAATAAAAAAAATTATAGTAATGAATTCATAGGTTAGCCAAATCTAACTAGGTTTATGAAGGATTGTATGGATATATTCACTAGAATATTCAGATTTTTAAAAAATTTATTTGGAACATTGCAATCAGTCTGATGCTGAAACACAACAGTAAGAAAGACCCCTCCACCTGAAAGTGTCATGTCTTTATTTGATTTGAAGGTGCAGGCAATTTTAAACGACTAAAAATAGACAGTGCTTTTATTTAATGCTCATATGCTCATATGCTATAAAGCACACTTTTTTCCTTTTATAAAGCACCCTAATGAAAGTCATTATATCACAAAAGGAAAAAAACCTCTCCTCTCTCAAAATCGTAAACGATCTATGTCTGTTTACTTGCAAACTGTGTATTAGCAAATAAGATGTTAGGCCTCTTTTTGTCTAACTTCAATCCAATTTACTTGCAGCTATTTTCATGCAGACAATTAATTCATAAAGGAGTGGGGGGAAGCTGAAACATTTTCAATTCTTAACAATCTCCTAATCCAGATCATTTTTGTAATTCATCAAGATACAGACTTTTTGAAGAATAAAAAAGTATGTTTTGTGTGAGTGATGGTTTCCTGCACGTATTGCAAATTTGATAATACAGAAGTAACATATACAATTATGTGGACATTGATTACTTCTCTGAAAAATAGACATGTGCATTTAGACTAATATTTTCATTAGTTTCTCCTCAAAAAAGCTTTCTTTTACAAAAATAATACAAAATCTCACTACTCAACAGTAATTGAATAGCAGCAAAGTGTGAGCTGTGTTTTCTTGGGGCAAGCTGGAGGACGCCAAGGATAAAACAGAGAACCCAAGAGCTGGATTATGGGTTGACATGGTACTTAAATTCACCCTTCTAATAAGCCTAAAATACCACATCAAGAAGAATTTCAAAGACTGCCTTTTTACAAAGTCCGTACAGAAGTCTTTTTCTCAGTCTCAAAAGCTTTCAAGGGCAGAAAGGCCAAGACATGAAGACTGTCTTGTCTGCAGAATTCACATCAAACATAGCATTTAGAAATAGTTTTCTATTCCATGTTTAATGAGATTTAAACAGTTACTGGTTTAGGTTTCATTGAACTATTGAAGAATTTGTTCAGTCTTGAATATTTATCCTTTTGGCAGAAAGAAAATCCACGAAAATTCACTGATTATCAGTTCGATATCTGTGTAACTTGAAAAATTACTTCGGTTCTTTAATTATTATTATGCAATTGTGATTTTTCAGAAAGGCACGTATTGCTTGGTTAACCGTAAGGAAGAAGCTGTATGGTTGACATCAGTTGTTACCTACGAGCCTGAAGTGCACTGATCTATAAAGATATTACCAAATAAAAATCTATATGATACTATTAAATTAAAGCCGACATTTACCTCATCATCATCATGAAAGGAAAACAGAAAAGGCCATGGAAACAAATATCCCATTATTAAGTGTGACAAAGATTTAATTAGGCCAATTTTTCATGAATATTTGCTTACTGGGCTGTGGCTTTTATATGTCTCTGATTCTTCAAATATTTAAAGTCTGTGGTGCCTCTACAATAAATAAGCAATAAATTCAGCTATGTGCTCATCCAACTTTTTTCCCTTTTTTCCCCTCATGTGCAGGGGGAATGATTGGATGCCCAAACTCACTGGAGCGGAAGTCATTCTTTGTTCTGCTCAAGTAGGAGATGTTGCAGGAATGCACCTCAGAGCTGTAATCCAACCACATTTTAATGCTAAATTTCACAGAAAATAGCAAGCAGGTTTTGAAGTTCTGAAATATTTTCTTTTTAGAGGTGGTTCTTGCGGGTTTTTTAATTGAACAAAAAATTCTTACAAAGTCAACAGAGTTGTATTATTGACATTACTAAGAGTATGATAAAAACTTTGTTGACTAAGTTCTCCTCCACTGAGATGGAAGGAGACGTATTCTAACAAATACATCCTGTCCAAATAGTGTCAAGATTTTCTGGGTTCTTTATTTATGTTTATTAAACTAATGGTTAAATCAGGGGGGAATAAGCGTTAATTACTGCTTGTTGATATAAGAATGCCAATTTTACCAGATTGTTTGAATTTTAAATATTGTGTACTTTTATAAACACAGTTATGAGATTTATAACTATTACATATAATAACTGCAAGTATATAGCTATAATTTTGTATTTATTGCCTATGCCCAGACTTCTCTACTTAGGCAAAGAGTTGGGAAGAGATAGAGAGAGTAAGTGCACTTGTGAGATAATGTTTGTTTCCCTCGATGTGAATGTTAAAACAAAAAACAAGGAATAATAATTTATATAAGTGAAAACAATTCAGTTTGTTGATTTTGAAACTTGCTTATATTTTAGTATTTAAAAATATGGTCTTATACAAGTATAATAAAAAACCCCTAAATTAAAAAAAAATCAGAGGTTCAAAATTTCTGACAATTTTATAACCAAAAGGAGTAAGATCAGAAGACAGTTCGGTCAAAAGTCCCATACCTGAATAAGTTTGCAAAAATTCTTGAAAACTTTTTAGAAAAATATTCAGAATAATTTTTTATCAACATGTCACAAAAGGAGGACTAGTATCTGCAGTGAAGAATTCCTACAGTTAACTCACATTGAGAAATGGGCATGTCAAACAAAAAATATCATCTTGTCAGGATAAAATATCAAGGACATGAAAAATTTCGATGTAATTTCATTTTTTCAGAACATGAAATGAATAGCATTTGTTATTTTTATTTGAATAAAATTAAAACCTCTGACACAAGTAACAATACATATATACATTTTAAGCAAGAGGAAAGTTTGCCTCTTATGTGTTTAGATTAATAATTTTCACTGTAATATTCTTCAGAAAGGAACATTTTCCTGTACTCTAATATTGCATTTAGTTACTCCTGTGGAAGTTAATTTGAACCCAGTATTCAGAACAAATTTTTGTGAGGAAAAGCATTAGATATTTTGGATGCATGTATCTGTAAAAATGAAAAGTTTTATTTTTATTTAAATGTAAAACTAGAATATCCTTCCCTTCCCTTCCCTTCCCTTCCCTTCCCTTCCCTTCCCTTCCCTTCCCTTCCCTTCCCTTCCCTTCCCTTCCCTTCCCTTCCCTTCCCTTCCCTT
>WEIV01007803.1:14674-36484 GCA_013390005.1 Calyptomena viridis
CTCCCCTCCCCTCCCTCTAAAAACATTAACACTAGTGTTTCACTTAATGGTATTAGATTTACAGCCTTTCCTCAAAAAAACAAAAAACAATTTTTTGTTCTTTGTTTCCCTAAACTACCTGTATATTTCTTGTACATTATTGTAATTCTGATATATTCACATTTTCTTAGTCATTTTGATCAAGTAATGTCCCCAGACCTACTGCAAGCTGAGCCTTTACGGAAAATCTCAGACCTGTATGCTTTGCTTTGTTGTGTTTTGTTCGGTCCCTTAATGACAGAGTATACCTTCAACTGTTTGTGAAGGGTCAGTACTTCCATAAGACACTGCTGATTTTGCATAACAGTTAAGACAGAATGTCAGCTAAGTTGGTGTGCCTTCAGGTGCTACTTCCATAACCATAAAGAGAGTTAAAAGTGTCACAAGAAAAACTGCTAAGTAAATGCATTATTTGAAGGGAATCCTCAATATGAGAGACTGGAGTGAAAAAGTTACACACACAGAAGGCCTATCTAAAGCCCCCAGGTGGACCGGCTAGAGGAATCCTTCTTGAGCAGATTCTTGAATGGGGAGCTCTGGGGATTAAGTCCTCTCTTTCACTTGGGTGAGGTCTGGCAAAGGAGCTGACTCCAGTGGAGGATGTCAAAACTGTTGGAGCTTACTTTGTGTTGCAAAGAAGCTGCATAAAAAGAGAGTTAATTCTCAGCTTCTCACAAGTCATCTATACTTAGTTTCAGGAACATAAGCTTGGTGTGGCCAAAGGCTAATGGTACAGTTAAGATATTTCCCAGATGAAAAATAAAGGGCACAAAATAAATACCAATAAAAGTGAAAAAGAGTGAAAAAACCTGACAGAGGTTTTAGAGCTTTTTCTATCAATTCTGTATAGTTTTCTTTTAGGAACTTGCATTCAAAGAATTAAATATTGTTTCATCTTCATTACTAGATATAAAAGAAATATATACGCTGGGGTTTTTTTGGTTTTTTGAAACAAGTGAAAATGTTTTGGGGTTTTTTTCCAGTATAACAGTGCTCGAGAATCTGTTACAAATGAGAAAATGATCAGTAGTAACGGCAATGTCCAGCCTCATAGCTGTGTTTTAAGATGAAAATCAGTCTCCATATAGAAGAAAGAGATGTCAAGAAAATTCTCCTCTCTAGCTGTAGAACAAGTGTATAAATAAGATAAAAGCATTGTAAAAAAATAAATTCAGTCCAACAACCACATGATATATTATTAAAGTACTATAGTGAATGCAGAATTTAGAAAATTGTAGAACTAACTGGCTACCATAAGGTGCCATATAAATGAATTTAAATCATATGGCTACCTTCAGGATTAATAGAAGATACTTCCTCATGGCCAATTAAAATATATATGTGTGTGTGTGTGTATATAAGTATGCATATTATTTCTAAAGTGATAAATGGCTGAAACTCATAGTATGAGTTAATTATGTTGATTCCCAAGAACCCAAGGAAGACAAGTGAACAAACTGTGAAATGTGAGGAATACAGAAGGTAACAGGCCTGATGGATAGGAAGGAGGCAACAGATGTGATATTTTTTAATTTATGAAAATCTTCTATGCATAGAATTCTCAGAGGCTGATGCAGAATAAATTAAGTTAAGATATTTGATACTCTTTCCTTATATCACTATATATCACTGAAGAGATACAGGAAGAAAAAGATACTGGTTCATATTCTGCAAGTCTGGATGATGTATTTTCTGTGGTTACATAAAAAAGAGCTGTCACTCAAATTTCATGAGGTTTTTTTTTCAGGTTCCTAAGTCTGAACTACATGTGAACAAATAATGACAATTTCCATTATAATTATGAAGAAAATTAGGTATTTTTGAAGGGAGGTTATTATTTAAATTATTCTAATCAGTTTAGCACTGATAAGGCCTCTGAAGGACTATTATGCTGAGCTCTACACAAAGATAAAGCTGTAGCAATACTGGAACAAAATTGAAGAGCAAAATAACAATGAGGGCTTTAGGAAGAATAACCTGTGAAGAAAGGCTGAAAACACCACTTGGTTTAGTTTAGAAAAGAAGACCAAGAGAGGACATTAAAATAGTCTTCAAATATTTAGAAGATTATTAGAAAGACAATTCATGATCTCCACTTTACCTGAGGACAGGACTAATCATAATTGACTTAATTTGCATAAAGCAGTACTTAAATTAATTACTATGAAAAAATTATTTCTTAAATTGTTAAGATAGTTAAGTGCTGGAACAAGTAACTCAAGGTGACAGTGGAACTTGTGTTATTAGATCTTTTTTACGAATACATTTAAAAACATCTGTTCTCTAACTTCCTTTTTTTGTGAATAAGAATGATTTCTGCATTCTTATAAATTAATTATTTTCTTTCTTGAAAATCTATATAGTTCAGGTTATTATTTTATCTGTGAAGATTTTTTTCAAAGGGAAATGAGATATTGTAATAAGGACAGTAATGCTGAAATCAGAAAGTAGACCATGAGAACATTGCGACTAAGCTTCTAACAGGGGTTTTCGAAAGCCTAGTTGGTGGATTCAGTTGCTTTATAATAGATTCTTGGCTACTATTACAAGATCATTTTTTAGAAATAAAATGACACCTGTATATCTAGAGTCGCATGATTTTCATTATACCAAAGATAAACTTCAATGTTATTTTTTATATCTTGTCAAGTGAGCATTTACGATTTTTCTTTCTCACTGATATACCACGTAATTTTCTCCTGTTGGGTTTTGTTTGTTTGTTTTTAATTGAGAAACTTGAGGTTTTCTTAAATTTATTAATTATTTATTAATACTGATTCAGAAATGTCAGTCTCCAAAAAAACCTCCATGGAAAGCTACTGATATAAGTTAGTTTGAGACACAACGTACATGCGTGATAATTTACTGGAGAGAAAAAATCTGTGTTTTGTATCAATTAAGCTTATCAGTCCAGATGTGGTATGCAAGATAAACACACCTTTGTGCTATCTTGGCACAAAGCAATAATTCATTGATTGTGTTAATTATTGGTATGCTGCACAACATCTCTCTTGGTCAGATTACCAGCTATGCTATGCAAAATCTCTCCAAGTATTCCAGGTCAGGTAGTTGTTTGAAACTACTCTGTTGATAATATTACACAACTGATAAACTGGTGAAAGCTTTATGGGAAAAGTTTGAAAGCTCATATCAGCCTTTGAGGGCTGGTAATGCAGTTCCAGTATCTCACAGAACTTGAGCTCAATCTTGACTTCCTAATGATGCAAACTGCTTGAGCAAGGGCTGAACAGAGAAATGTCCTTGGAAAGAGGGAGCATCTGTTGTAGTGGGGCAGCTTTATATGCCTCAAACACATAATCTGTGAGAGAATAAGGTTAAAAGAAACAAAATGTCTAAGCCCACCTTTTCTTTCCTGTATTCCATGAAGAAGAATGGGCAGAAACGGATTGTCCCATTCTCTTCTATTCTGGACAGTATAGCATTGTAGACACATTGGGTGTACTCGGTTAAAAAGAATAGCAATTTTCACACATAAATTCACAATTTTCAATCTTTTTTGTTGTTTTAAAAATATTTTGCAGTTTGAAAAGCTTTTTTTGTATATACGACGCCTTCTGCTTGCTATTTTGTCTTTTTCTTCCCCCTCTTTATTTCTTGCCCTCACTTCTTAACTGTTTAGACAGTGGGTTCCTTGTTTGTTTTTTTCATAACCCACTGCCTGTTTGAAGTGCACTGTGTCAGCAATCAGGTACTGGAATACAGTATATTCAGTTTGCTCATATGGAGATTGCTAAATTCAGCTCAACGGCAGTAATGGAAAATGTGTAAACCTGCTGTGTATACAGCAAATACTTTTACATATATCTCACTCTGCTCAAGAATCTCAAATTCTTTCAGTGCAGAAACCTACAAAAACAAAAGCTTTGACACAGAGCGGAGATAATAAGAGACCAAAAAAGAAACAAAACAAGCAAGAAATAAAAAATCATTGAAAACCAAGATGGTTTAAGGGCCAGATTTAACAAGTGTGATTAGATCTGCAGTTCTTTTGTTTGTTTTCTCCTCCCTTGATGAATGCTGTCCACTGAACAGTGTTTATCTTGGTTGAAGAAAAGTCTAACTCTATTTCAAGGATATTGGAAGTTCTTGTTTTCTCTCTAGACCACTTGGCTTAGTACGAATCTTGCCTTGTACCCTCACTTATAACCTACAACAGCATTTTTACTGTATAAATGCTGATTACACATCAAGATTTCTCTTCCGATATACAATTTTTTTTAGGAGACTATTTTGCTAAATCAGAGTGTAAAATAGGCTGTCCAGAAAATATTTCCTTAAACAAATGAAATTTGTTCATTTTGAAATTATCCAGCAAACTTAAAAATAGCAAGTTATATGAATAAAGGAGATTTTTATTTTTTAAAAGTATCACTAAAAAAGGTAAAGGTTTTATCTTTTCCCATTAATCTGATATGCTACAAACAAGGAAAATATTACAAAATACTTTACTTAATGAAATAAATGTCTAATTTTTTTCTGAGCTGAAGGTAGGTGTCACAGTTGCTATTTTAAAAAGAGAAGTCAAATTGACTACCCAATCTCAAAACCTAAACGCAACACTGGGTAAAACTTGTTCTTTATGAATTTTCAAAACTCTTAATCATGTAGTATTCATTTGTCCCAAGAGTTTCTCTGTGGATATTAGAAGCTCTAACAGTCCCTCTGAAGTGACTGAGAGAAAGCTGAGGCTCAGTCAAATTGAAAATTTTTATGTCTTCAACTTTGAAGGATGCAAAATTAAGCCAAGGCAAAAAATACATTCTTTTCATCTTCAAACAATTCAAAGTTGAGAATTCAAATTTAATAGAAATCATTAATTTAAACTCAAAAAAAACCCCAGGTTTTATTACTTCCTAACTTTTTTCCTATCCCTTTTTTTCCCCAATAAGATCACTGCTCTTGATCTACAAAGGCTTTATGAGTGTAAGTTTGTGTTTGTAGATTTTCATCTGCTATGGAATACCAATAAAAAGTTGGTCTATATTATTACCTCAGAAAATTATATATAAAAGAATATCTTCATACAGCAGCTTTTCACATATAGTTCCTTTTAACATCTGAAAAATAAATATTCATGTATCTAATTGCAGTAAAATAAGAATGCACTGCATCACATATAACTAAGGCAAATCAAGGCCATATACACTTCTTCAACAGAACAGGCAGAATAAGATGAAGATAAAACACAAAGTTGAGAAATCCTCTACAGATAGTCACTTATTTAAGAAAAAAAAAAATTCTTGGTGCTAGAGTGTATCTGTGTTTAGCTTGGTGTCTCTTATATTCAAAAGTCATAAACAAAATTAATGTCTAGCAAGGGTACTTTCCAAATTTTAAGATTAAATCTGAAGTTTTAATGAGGGCTTATCAGTTTGAAAGTGCTATGCTTGCGTGGTCTTGTAATAGTAATTATATTTCTCTTCCAAGTCAGACAGTGGGAAAGAAAAAGAAAATAAAATAGTATCCAGAGTAAAAGACGTCAGGATCCCACACAAAGGAATCATCACTTACATTAGAATTGTCTATACCATGCACAAAACACTGATGCTGCTAATCTGACCTAAATTTTCAACCTGGATTTTTAAGCTTTTCTCAAAGATCTAAGAAATATTTTAGTGGAAACAAATCCTGGTAGAGAGTGCTGAGGAAAAGATGTTCTGGAAAAGGTGCTTATCTCACCAAGTTTATCACTCAGGGGAAAAAAATACATCTCATCTTTTGGCATTTTTCTATGGGTGTTTTAGATGTATATGGATTAACTCTGGCATACAAGAACATATGCACTCCTGTCAGGACATGGTGCATACACACACCATTCCTTGTGTTCCTCTGTTCCCTAGTCCCACTGGAAGAAACACCAGCACATGAGAAAATGCAATCTAATAAATACCTCTACAATTTCTTTTTTTATTTTAACAAACATTTATTATTGCTGTTTTTTCTTTGACTTTTTCCTTTTCTTAGTTCCCAACATCAGTAAAATCCAGAACTGATATGTAAAGCCTGTAAGGCTGAAGAAGAAATTTTCTATTAAATATTTGTCAGACTACGCAAGAGCACAATAAAATAAGTGTAATGGTGGACGAATTGGTGATTGTGTGTCAAAGGCATTTTGCTAGGGCTCTAGATACATGACAATTATAAGTTTGCCTTCAGACAACAGGGCTGTGAGTAGTACAATAGCATGTTGGAGAGTATTGGGTCATTTTGGCTGAAGAGTCAAAGCTCAGTAAATATCACGTCCTCTAGTGAATAGAGGAGTGGGGTCTTGGCAGACCAAGAACTTCCATCCATCAAAAATGGAGCGGAAGAAGAAATTGATGCACAGCAAAACCATAGATGCATGGAGATATTAAGTCAAAAGGCAAAAACAGTTAATGGGAGAGAGGTCAAAGAAGAATACCTAGAAGTAGTGATTCATAGATAAGGAACTTGCTCTGGACTAATCTGACAACAAGTTTCATTGCAGAAGATCCCTGCATCAGAATATACTACTAGTACCTGAACTGTTGTTAGCAGGAGTATAAAACAGAAAAAGATCAGAAACCTAATTTTTTGCTCGGCTATAAGGAATAAACTTATAAAAAACAGACCAGAGGGCTTTCAATAAAAAAATGCAGAAGCTATGGAGTTAGTTCTAAGTCATGGAAGAGCTTCCTCTGTGAATGTGAACTAAATGTCAGGGCAGGAACCATTCTTGAAGTTGACTCTGAATACTGGCAATTGTAACACCCAGGTCTAAGCCACACACTGCCTGGGCACTTTATGCATATTTAAGACTCCAAGAGATTTTGCCCATGTGAACTCTTGCAAAGTCTGTGGTTCTTTTATACCTTAAATCACATAAAGAGAGCACAGTACAAGTGTTTTCCCAAGAGAACTTCTTTTAATTTAGTGAGAAAATAAGCACTTTGGCAAAAGCTTCAGGGGTAACCTATAATCAAGGCAGAAGCATTCTATCAAAAGCACCCAGCAAAGACAGAGTCCACTAAAGCACCCAGTAACCCAGCTTAGTAGAGTACAACCCCCTTGGCTTTAAGTTACCCAAAGGAGTAAAGAAAGAGAGATTAAAAGAGTAAAGAAGAGATTAGAAAGAAGAGATAGCTACCATCAAAAAATCCTGTGGAGATCACAACATAATGGCAAGCTCCCAAGAGGAAGAAACACAAAATGAAGCCTATCTGTGCTGTATTTATGGGGTTGGCTATAGTGGCCACTCCTCCAAGGCAGAATATTCAGGTCATTGACCACTCAGTGCCCTCCAGGTCAGAGTGAGGTGTGGTGTTGCCAATCAAGGCCCCAGGGGCCATGGTGTGGGCAGGCTACCAGGTAGGTCTCATTTGACTGACAGCTTAACTGCATGGGTCCTGAGCCATGTGCACTCCGAGCCTCCACGTTTGGCCACGTGCACCCCGATCCTGCCATGAGTCTGCAGGCACAACCATGGCCCCTACCCCAACACACAGATAGAGACAAGATGGTTGATCTGACACAATAAATAATCTAGTGAGATACGAATCTGGTCTCTCACAACAATGTATCCCTAGAGAAGCAAGGCCATGGAAGACAAAGTATGAGTGTCAGGAAAGTATCCTTGATTAAAATATAAGGCAAGTGGTAGTGATCGCTTGCAGTGCACTGCAAATTTTTTCCTGGGTGAGCCAGTGAAACAAAATTTGCTCTTGTAATCAGATATGAACAGCAGGAACAACCCACAAAGTTAATGATGGACTCCATTTCATTTAGTCTATAATGAGAAGTAATAATTACGATAAGCATCCTTGAACTTCAATTTTTCTCCTACCTTGTCCATTTATGCAAACACTTATGTGTATGTAAAAGGCGAAGTGTAACGGAGACCTGCTTGCTACCTTAGTTCAAACCATTCCTGCCTGGCATTTTATCAAACTCTTAAATTTATGATGAAAAGACATTTGCCTTCACCTCAGGGAGGATAAAATTACTATGACGTACACACTTCTCATCTTAAAATATGTGATCTATAATACATTAATAAAATATTGTTTCTACAAATGAAACTGATTATTTAAGTATAAAACACATTTAGAGGTTCCTTTTACAGAGAAAAACTATTATAATAAAATGTTCTTCTCTAACTCACTGTTTTCATAAACTGTTCAGGTAGTCCAAGAATGAACAAATGAAAAAATCTATGAAAATCAAGCTCTCTTAACAAAGAATTTGGAAACATAAATTAAAAAAAATATTGAAAGATTCATCAAATATCTTGTTTGCAAAGAAAAGTTGAAGCCAACTTTATTCACAGAAGATTATAATCTGTTCATTTCTTATGATTTTAACAAAATTCAAAATATAATGCTGAAAAGACAGTTTGATATTTCAGATATTTGAACAACAGTTTTTTATTTTTAAATTATTGAAACAATTAGAATGTAAAAATATTACAGAATTGACATAAAGAATTAGCAGAAGATATAAATCTCCCCACAAAATCTGTGAATTTATCTTATTGTTATATTCCCTAAAATTTAATGTAACCAAGATAAAATAATTTCTGCAGTTCATAGCAAGGGCCCAGAGGTTATTCTGTACCACCTCATATCATTTTCCATGGAAGGGGGAAGGTCTTGCCTCCAAGTCCAGGCAGCTGTGGTCAGATCACGCTCCCCAGTGAGCATTTTTCCTGTGAATCACTCTTCTATACTTTTGTCATTAATTTTGTTGCTGTTACTGTTCATTTTCTTATCTTGTTGCTGTTTCTAGTAAATTTTTCTTATCTCAACCCATGATATTTGCCTTTTGTGCCTGCAATTCTCCTCTCCAGTTTGCTGCAGGGGAAGGGGGAAGAGAGAAGGAAGTGAGCTAGTGGCACATGGTTTCAGCTGGAAAATTAATTTAAAGAATATCATTTGTAACTATGACAATTTTTCCCACTATTTTCAGATTCAAACTCTTTCTCTTCTCAAATTTTATTCTTAATGTTTAAATTGTGAATTCTAAGAATGCATCTCTTTAAAAAATAAAGTCCTTCAAAGGGAATTGTTCAATATGTCACATTCCAGTCAGATGTATTCCATCTCCTGACAAATGACAGCTTTGCATTATATTGCATTAGTATGCTAATTATTCCCAGCAACTATATTAAATAAAGTCCATGATTATACTTAATTATAATTTATTTTGTAAAATACGTCAGGTGCATGGATATCTTATGTAAGATCATATTACTGACAAAGACCTTCCAGATCATTAACTCCACTCCCTTGATGCACCTAACCAGCCCACCATGAGTGGGCTCTCTCATATAGTGCTTAAGCCTGGCCCATTTCTCCCATTGGAAGGGACAGACCTTATTCCTATGATGGCAAAAAACATTCCTATGAGCCATCAGCAATCAGTATTTGGTTGTCTGAACGTAAGAGACAGCTGGGCTGACTGCCTCTCCTCCTGCTATGGTTGGAGGTGAGAGAAAGACACATCCAAGTGGATAGGAGAGAGAGGATACACTTCCCTTTGACTTGCTCTGTTGACTTCAGGGAAAGCCAAGATAGACAATTGAAAATCTCACTATGATGTAAGCTTAGCTAATGCAGATAAACTACCACCAAAAACTAGATATTTTCCAGTTGGACTTATCCAGTTCTATGTGTGTTAAGATTTCTACAGGGATATATCATCATAAAAGCAAAAAAACCACAGGGATATTTGAGAAGAAAAAAGTAACTGTGAATTTTGGTTACACAAACATGTGGATCCAAGTTTGGGGACTTTGAACAGTCCTATGTACCTTGTTTGGTTTGGCAGGGCACTTGGTATTTCCCTGCTTCTGTATATTTGATATTGCAAATGTAATTTTTCTTAAGGTTGCATCCTATAAATGCAGAAATAGCATGGTTAAACAATTATGAATAGTTTTGTGAGAGTGCATATTTTCCATTGATTATGGAAACACATTTTTTAATCAGAGAATAAGAATGTATTTAGTGTATTTTAAAATGTTTATTACCTAAATAAATGTATGATCTGTTGTAAATTCTGTTATATATTCTGTTTTGTCCCATCCATGAGATCAAAACAACTGGCCTGAAAACCAACATAAGTGATAGCTTTATGAAACAGCTACAGATCTGAGACTTCTGATTATTGCAGACCATTTAAAATTAAAAATAAAATAAAATGATAAAAAAAATCTGGGGTGATAGGATGATTGTTTATCTTTTGGGAATACTTCCAACATATCTGACATATAGGTCCTATATTAATTTTTTGATTAGCTGACAAGCCTTGCTCTAAAACACATAAAACATTCTACAATCAATTAACTCTCAAGGAATTTTATGAAAATAGTGTAATTATTTGGAGATTCAATGTATACTAATAGAAGTTAGAAAGCAAATGGCTAATGTAGTTTGGAAAATACAGATTTCTCTGAATGAAACTACTGTGTTGCACAAGATGTCTGATAGGCACAGATTCATCTGCTTCTTTTAATGTTGGGTTTTGTTATTACTTATTTCCCAGTATATGCACATGTTTTGATTGTGTAGTGGCTATAATTATTCATCCACCAGTATTATCATTTTGGAAAAGATTGGAACATACCTTCAAGGAAAACAATACTATCAGAGTTATTTGAGATAGAATTGGGTACTACATCTGGGTAAAAGTGAGAAAATACATGTGTAAAGCAAAATGAGGTCCTAAGGAAAGCTGTTGTGTTCAAAGTGACAAACCGTGAATCTAAACACTATCCATGTACTGTAAGTACTACTAGTAGCAGCTTTCAGAAAACACCTGTTTTGCACATCACTTATTCTGTATATAAGGGCTGTTTATGCACTACTGGCTGAAGTTAAAAAGCAGTGAGATAATAAAGATCTCTAAAATCCAAATGTAGACTCTAATTTCAGTTTAGCACTTTCAGGAAGAAAGTTAGCATTCAACAGAAGGAAGATAAAGAAGGTTATGAAGTGGGCAGTGTAATGTTGCTCAGTCTGAAATTAAAATACTTTACAACTTTACCATCTACTTTACAGAAGTTTTTCATAGCTAAGCTTTTTCTCCAGGCGCAACTAGGATGTCATTGATATACAAGAGAGCGGTTTTTCAGACAGAAAGAAGAGATGATCTGGACTTGGGCAGTAGAAATAAAAACAACAAATACTACAAACTGGAAATTCATGTCCTGCAGTACGTATTACAATAACTTTAGATGCGTAAAAGTGAGAAGACTGCTCAGATTAGCCGTTCAGCTGTCCTCTTTTACAGTGAATTGAAAGGAAGTTTCACACAGAATCACAGAATCAACTAGGTTGAAAAAGACCTTTGAGATCATCAAGTCTAACCTTTGACCTAACACTACTCTGTCAACTAAACCATGGCAGTCAGTGCCACATCCAGTCTCTTCTGAAATACCTCCAAGAACGGTGACTCCACCACCTCCCTGGGCAGCCCATTCCAATGCCCAATCACCTTCTCTTTAGAGAACTTTTTCCCAACGTCTAACCTAAACCTCCCCTGGTGCAGCTTAAGACTGTGCCTCTTGTCCTACTGCTGGTTGTCTGAGAGAAGAGACTGACTCCCACGTGGCTACAGCCTCCTTTCAGGTAGTTGTAGAGAGCAATAAGGTCTCCTCTGAGCCTCCTCTTCTCCAGGCTAAACAACCCCTGCTCCCTCAGCTGCTCCTCACAGGACTTGTGTTCCAGTCCCTTCATCATCCTCATTGCCCTTCTCTGGACATGCTCCAGTACCTCAATATCCTTCCTAAATTGAAAGGCCCAGAACTGGATTCGGTACTCGAGGTGTGGCCTCACCAATGCTGAGTACTGATCACTTCCCTGGTCCTGCTGGCCACACTGTTCTTGATACAGGCCAGGGTGCCATTTGTCTTCTTGGCCACCTGGACACAATTCTTCCTTCTTGTTTGGAACACTTCATTTAGAGCAAGGTGTGTTAATTTTCTCATAAAATATAGAGAGACCACAACTGATCAACCTAGACTCGACGCTGTAATTTTTACAGACATATACATAATTAATGAATTCACAAGAATAAATATGATAGAGTCACAGAGTATTCTGAATTGGAAGGAACCCACAGGGACTACTGAGTCCAGCTGTTCAGTGAATGGCCTCTATAGGGGTCGAACCTGTGACCTTGGCATTAATTTCACTTATATAATAAAGCAAATCAGTCAAATGACAGCTATTGTTTCAAGAGTTCAGAAGGCATAATAAAAAAAATCCACTTGAGAAAATAAAATCAATTATACTTCTAATTAGATAACTTCATATACATAGGGACGTAACAAATCTATTAATGAGGTGAAAATTTTTGCAAGATTTGTATGAATAGTTGTGTCAGACATTGAAATGCACTTGCATGGAACTTTAAAACTATATTCCTTAGTTGATAATGGTGAATTCATACCCTGATATAAACCTATGGTATTTGTAGCTGACTGTCAGAATGTCTAAAATAAAAGCTTATACTTTCCTTTCTTTTTGTTAATTTGTCCATTGTAAGTATTTGGATAAAAAATGTTTCAAATTTGACCAAATTCCCAAGTTAAAGTCCAGAAAGAAATATTTTTCATAAAACATACAATGCTGTCAAATTTTTCAACAGTGAACAGGGGCATATGTTACATTGCATATCTGTGCTACAAGATTGTTGTATAGAAGAATAGAAGTTTATATACTGTTCATAAAAGTTTGATAGTGTTGAGGGTTCATTAATCTCTACTCTATAAAATGCTGAGCCAAATTCTGATAAAATCAAATGTCTGGATGTTCATAACTTAGAGTCTGAAGACTCAGGAATATTTTCCCTAAGGGACGTCACATTATTTTAACTTTTCTGCGCATGTGTGCTATTCTCAGTAATAACTATTGTAAATTCATTGCATCAAATTGTTCTTTCTCATGAAATTTCAGGGAGAAAAGAGATCAGAGTCTCAAAATCTCTTGTAGAAAGCTGTTCATAGTGTGATTTCTGGAAAGAGTATCAGAGGTTTGTGGAGGTGCTCTCCTGACCCACACTTGGAGTGGCCTGGTGACCCTGCTGTCCCCGACTATTACAGCTGTTACAGTGTGTATGAAGTACATGTGCACTATGATCAGAAATAGAAATGCAGAGGGAACCAGCCTGAAGAGAGGCATGAACACAGCATGAAGAGTTGTCAGGTGGAAAAGACCCTGGAAGCTAATGGACAGCAGCACCACCCAACCAGCCTTCCTGGGAGCTGGGGGTATACTAGTAGTGTCCTCCTGGTGATTAGTTACAGGGCTGGGAAATGTGTAGCTGCTTAAGACTCTGTAACTGTCTAGTATCATGATTTATCACTTGTGTTGGTATAGATCTTTGTTAACATGTTGTTCATAAATCAATGAACTGCTTCAATCTTAATGTGATTTGAACCATGTGAACTGACTGGTTTTCCTTCATTACAGGATCGAAATCAACCTAGTTTTATTTTGCCCAAGGTCAGAAACATGATTATTTTTACCTTGGCTCTACATCTTGGACACCTTTTCCTTCTTTCAGCATCATGACTTTGGGTAAAGGGATTGCAGGCAGACAATGCAGAACTGATTGTTCAAGCAGAGATCAAGAACTATAATGAACTATAATGAAAACATCAAAACTTGTGTTTCTTTCTGAATATTCTATTCCCAACGAGTTTATTTGCCCACTATTCTATTTCTCAGTCTTCAGTTTCTTTTTTCATCTTTTTCTTTGCTTATCTATTTAGCAATTCCCTCTTTTTTTGTGTGTGTGGGGGGGGTTTTTTTGTTTTGGTTTTTGTGGGTTTTTTGTTTGTTTTGTTTGTTTGGGGTTTTTTAATGGCAAAACAATAAAATAAGTACATATGTAAAACATACTTCAGAGACAACTTTGACAGGAGTGACTCTTAAGTTCTGTCCTTTCTCTTCTCTAATGTACTGACCATCTCTGTGCAGATATCTCCTTTAAACTAGAACAATGTTCTAACTGAAGGTGTCTTATGATAGAATCACTGTCATTTAACTGAAACATAGATACTGTCAGACCAACAGGTGTAAGAATGAGTTTACTACAATAATTTACAGGGCAACTTTGATGAAGGTTTTTTCTATGAGATGGAGGAAACAAATATAAAAATCCCCAGTTTGAGAATTAAACTACATTTCTCACTTGAAAGGCAAATTTGCCTGCTACTAGACTAATGCATAAAATATTATAACTTCCTCTTTCTTGTTTTAAAAGAAGGGGTATTTAAATTTGTACAAACAAATCTCAATGGCTTGAAATTTCACAGCTGTTCACCTCATTCTATGTATTTATCTCTGCAAGTTGAATGCAAACTGTCTAGTTAAGGTACTTGATTGTTGAAAATTGAAATTGAATGTAATATGAAAAAGATGAAAACAATATTATAATTTTTCTCCCTATTTCTCAAATAGATGAATAATCAGGGGAGAAAGATGGAGGAAGAAGTACCCAGATTACATACTCTCATAAAGCACATCCTCAAGTTAAAATCAAGCAGACACTTAAGTGCTTTGCTTAATCAGAATCCAAATCTCTCAGAAGGAGGTAAGTATTTGGAGCAGGTAAGAGATTAAATTAGGGTAGTAGACAAGCAAGACTGTTTAATGATCCCTTCANAAGACAGTGTCAAAAAATGATGAGACACATTCTCATGAGATATAAAAATCAAAGTAAATCTGTGTTTAGATTGTGGCATGGACAATGTATTCTTGGTTCAGAAATATATGCCTGCATGTTCAGCAAGAATAAGACAAAACCGTAAGTCTCTGTATTCCTTTCATCTTTTTGATGTGTAACTATTTGACACTGTACCTGGTTGTAGGAGATCCAAATGCCTCATTGTTTAGCTCTACTAATCTTTGACAATAGGGTCTACAACCACAGGAAATGATCTCACTCAAATGACCCGTGAAATGATTTTATGTGGCTTACAAGTATCTGGCAGAGGTACAAACTAAAATGCATAGTTTTTCATTGACAGTTTATACAGCAACACAAACCAAAATATCTTCTAACCATCAGCATCTCTATTGCTGTCATGGGTATTGTACTTTCTGTGGGGTTATGAAGAACATCTTTTCATGTCATAACATTTTGAGGAGCTTAAAATGACATATTTACTAAGTGTGCTCTTATTTTACCTCCTATATACTAAACAGTTGAAATTACAGGAGTGGCTCATATTTTGTCTTAAATTTTGAAACATTTAGTATTAGGAATAGAACTTAGGTCTAAGATAGCACTGTGGCCTGAAAGACTTCCCTCACATGGAGAAATCTGAGGAGTCTGGAGCTGAAGTGTCTTTCACTACTTTGTCATTACTACACTGGCAGAACTCAGATGAGCAAGCTTTAAAGTAAGGCTCAGAAATTCTTCTTCTGGCACTAGAGAGAAAAATCTTTTCATACATAAGCCAAAAAAATATTTACTTACCCCTTGTTTGTCTATTGAACATAACCTTGATTCTTTTTCAAGACTATTTCTACCACAGACAAAACAGTTGTCTCCAAATCTGCTTCTACCCTGCATAACCATACATTTCACTGAATGCAAAGGACTACATAGCAATTCCACACACAAATGTAGTTATCTAATCTTCCCAGAAAGGAACACATATGGTTAAAAATGATCCTAGTAAGATTGATCCAGATCACATAAACCATTAATATAGTAAAATCTTTTTAAGAGCTAATGAAATACTACCCTAATTTTCCCAAAGATGAGCAACTGAATCAAGACCCGGGTCCTCAATGGAAGGATTCAGTTAGAAATGTACTGCTTTGGTCTTGCATTTGGAGGTAGCTAAGCAAAGGAACGACATGCTCTCGTAGTATCCAGCGTTAGAAAAATAGAGACAGATCTCTGCAGGGTTCAGATTTTATAAAAAAAAAGAAAGGCATTTTCTCTTTATATCAGACTTGATTTGATTTGATCAAGAGCTTTTTTTACTTACACCATCTAACAAATTTTCAGAACAATATTTTTGTGCTTTAATTACATGCAAAAGTCTAGAATAAAAGTCATCTGTAGTAGATCTGAATATTGCTGTTCATTTAGGAGCCAACTCGATAAGAAGTTTGCTCACTCACTTACTTCCACCTTCTGTGTTATGTTTGAACTTCCCTGCAGCTGGAAGGAAGGTTACTGCTGGTTTTGGATGGTTGGACAGAAAGCCATGTTGACTCCTGCCATACCACAGGTTCACAGTTTCCCATCTCAGATGTCACTGGCCATTTTGGAGTATCCCCTGTCATTTGTCTCCATGTATCTCTCATCTTCAGGATCTTCCTTCACTTTCAGGATCCTTCCTCCATCCTCAATCTTTGCCACCTTCTTTCCAGGCCTCTTTATTCTTTCTGAGTCCAACTCCTTTAAAGAAATCTCTTTACNCTGTGCCTTAGTCTCCTGAGTAGTAAAAACCATAATCACTTCTCCCTATAATAATTTCATCAATATATACTGAGACCCTCAACAAAGCTAGACATTTAGAAAATATAAAAGAAATATTAATGGAATATCCTTGGATATGCTGAGATGTCTGGAAACAAGTTTGAATAATTTTGGATGTTATGATCACCTTTGCATTAATTGTTGAAGGAGTTTCATCATTTTCCATTACTTTATTTGTCTTGTGTGCTAAGCCTTTTATCTAACACTGATTTTGTATTTTGCTTGTCAGAGGATGATCTTGCACAAATACTGAAAGGTGGATCAGGAAGAGGAAGGTGCTAAAAACATTTCAGTGCTAGGCTACTCTGAGATGCCTATTGACATCTTTGCAGAAACGTTTGCTTGTTGTGAAAACACACTTCCTTGGAGAACTCTGCCAAGAGTGTACATGCATATACAATA
The DNA here is from genome assembly GCA_013390005.1 of Calyptomena viridis. Classification (NCBI taxonomy): domain Eukaryota; kingdom Metazoa; phylum Chordata; class Aves; order Passeriformes; family Eurylaimidae; genus Calyptomena; species Calyptomena viridis. The sequence goes on from WEIV01007803.1 coordinate 31,601, forward strand.
CAGGAAAATAAAAACAAATTCCAAACCAAACCAACCAAGTAAACAAAAATGCAAACAAACAAAACCTAAGCAAACAAACAAAACTAAAGAAAGAAACAAACTCAAAAACAAATGAACTCCAGAATCTTTTCCCAGCATGAGTTTTCACAGAAACAGTTTTACTTGCAGATTCAACTCTACAGAATCAATTTCTCTTGTGAAAACTAGGTGCAAATATTGGCTTTTGTGTGATGAGGGCTTATGTACTTCATTAAGATGCTGAACACTGTCCCTGATGCCAAACATCTCCTGTGAGTGATTCTGTGGCTGCAATCTCACAGGATTTAGAACTACAGGCTTTACATTAACATTTGTCACAATACTGTGGGTCTTAATCTGCTGAAATGCCTTTAAAAATCTCAAGTTGACTTGACTAAGAAAATGACAGGGCTTGAATATGAAAAAGCATAAGACTAGGGGAGCATAGCTGGTTAACTGGGCACAGTTTTCTGAATTTCAAGAAAGAGATGCTTGGATTTGTTGTCCAGAAGAGGAACATAGTGTCTGTTTCATCTGTTCTGCATACTATAGGCCACAAACTGCAGCGCAGTCTATAAACCCGAGTCCTACATTAAAAGAAAATCCAGAAACTATATTTTGACACATTGAAAGAATTCTGAAGTCTTAGAGGTTTATCTTACATCTTTGAAATAACGCTGACTTGCCCGGGTAACCATGGAAAGTAGATTGTGTCCTTCTTTGACTGTGAAAGCTGGGGGGTAGGAGATAGGGAAGGAGAATAAAAAGGAAAAAAAAACCACACAAATAAAAGCTAAGCAAAAATGGTTTGAACATAAGAGCAAAACAACCATATGTCACTTAAAGGATTTTTAATATCTTGGTAAAATTTGTTAAGATAAGAATCAGTGACCATTTCAGTACTGATCATGTAGAGTATTGTTTTACAATTAGAATTGTTGTAGAAAGAGGGAAATAAGAAGGTAAGATGTGTAACAGAGCAGAAAAAAAAGCTAATTGGATTAAAAAGGAGAGATGAATTTTCCTTACACTCCTCTAAAAGTTGCCAAAGAATAAGATACTAAAAAAAATAAAACCCAACAAAAATTATATCATAATATTAAGCTCTTACCTTCAAATTAGTCTTTTAAATGTGAAATAATTTCAATTATTCTCTATGAGAGTAAGCAGGAAGAAACCAAATCTTAGCAATTCTCATGAAATGAAATTATGGAGGAATTAAATCATAATTTTGAACTAAATCTGACAGAAACAATTATCAGAAAGAAAAATAACAACAAAAGAAATATTATAATGTTAAGATCTATACATCTTGTAATTTTTTAAGGTAAAAAAAATGTTCTAATCTCAAGACAGTATGACTGTATGTATGTTTGGTAATAGCCTAGAAAAAACACAATGACAACACCTTTACATGAAGTGACCAGCTTTAAAAAATATTTGTTCATACTAGGAACTACAGAGACATGTCAAGTAATGTGCTGAATTTAGAGTTTTCATTTTTAGATGCCTGAAATCAGAGTGGGTCTTGTACCAAATGAAAAATCTGGAGATGAGCCATGAAGGTGTCCAGCAGTCATCGTGGCAGAACTAATATTTGATATGAAATTATAAAGCCTAACATTAATGCTGAACTGAACTGAGTTAGAAGAGACTTAGCCAAGGCACTAAAAATTTAGAACTGAAAAGTCCTTCCTCATTATTTTGTGGCAGAGTAGCAGTGGCATGATGCATAATGATTCCATAACACAGGGAGTCTTTCAATGTAGTTAAAAGTCAGTAGAATGGAACACAATTATAAGAATTTAATTTTTTTTAAGCAGTGAGTGGTCAGCCATGGAAATTCACTGTCACAGAAAATCACTGAGATGTCATCTATGCCAAAAACTGGGAAGTTTTGATAAGTTTTTGATCAATTATAATATCTGCAAGTATCTACTGTAGAGAAAAAGAAGCTGCAGTGGACATTATATCACTTTGTGTATATATATCTAATGTACTTAGAGTATCATACATTGGCTAGACCCCTGAATAAATCCAAATGGTAGGCACTTCTGTTTCACCAATCACTCACCCATAGACATAAGTGCTGTCAAGCAAGGCATTCACATACCAGAGTACTTATTTCACATGTATTTAAACATCTGCAAATTGTTTGTATAAGATAGTCAAAACTAGTCTTTCTTTACACTAACCAGAGAAAGCAACATTTCCAAAAGACTCTTCACCTCACAGAGACAAAGTCTTAGGCTGATTCCTGCCTTGGATTTCTTTATTTCTTTAACTCTTTGTACAGAGATTATGGAGTAATTGTCTTGAATCTAATCAACAGACATTTTAGTGACTAATAGACAATAGTTAATCTTTTCCTCAACATCTCTGTCTTGTCTACAGAGACATCTCCAGAAGTAATTTATGCCATTTTAAAATAGATGTCTAAAGTAGATGATAAGATTTACCCTCTCAGAATTATTAGTTCTCTCCATTAAGCACGAAAATAGCAAAATGACCAGCTGTCATTCCAATTAAACTCTTAGAACACAAAACTTGCTAGAGAAGAGCCTCACTCTTAGATGCTTTGTTGAAATGGGGAACATTTGCTGACTTAGTGTACAAATGAGCTATGTGGGGTAAATAAGTTAATGATTTTTTGACAATGAGACCTGATGATAGTCTGAGATGTGAGATATGATACCTTCTAGGTTCATGAATTAAAGTTCCTGAACGTTAACATGCTGCCTACTTTGTTTCAGTCACTTATACAGTGAGATGAAGCCTCTCTGGAAGCACCTTCAGACACCATCAGAGGAAGAAGGGGAATAAGGCAATGACAAAATCAATTTGCTTGGCATTAATAAGAAGTGCAAGCATATATCTAAAGGACAGGGTCCAATTTCTGTAAGAATTGTATTCAATTTTTATTTATTTTCTCCTCCCCAGTGGAGAAATGCTGATGATCTTGGTGGTGCACAGAGGCATGTATCAAACGATGATGCCTCACTATGACAAGAGTGTTCTAGTTTTCTCACATATCTAACAAGAATGTGGTAAACAATCCTTAAAATACTGATAAAATTCCAGTCTGAAAAAAACTGAAAGTAGAAATGTTAGACAGTTATTAGGTAATAGACCCTGAAGATTGCAAAATGCAAATTTGAATCTATGAAGCACTGAGAACACCTAAAACAGACAGATTGAATTAAAATGACAATATCATTGCCTCAGCAATTTTGAGAGCTAATATAAAACATATAGATATCTTCACAGCAATGTTACACTATCCCAGATCAAGCTGGGTCAAATTAAAAAGGATGAGTACACTAGTAAATTACTTAGAATTATATCATGGTTTCATGCAAAGAAAATATTTCTTTAACTATGTTAATTTACATAGTGAAAAAGAGGAAATCCTTCTAAAATGAATCAATAAAAGCACAGAAAGATTCCACTGGTGTGATTTCTATTACACATACACAAAAAACTCTGTAATGTCACAAAACTAAAGAATCAGTCCTTATTTCTATTTTATAATAAACCTAGGAAATAGTTGCTTCTCAATTTGTGTAAAAGAATGTCTACTGTAAGGAAATGAGTAGGATCTATTCTTTGTGTGAAAAGATGATAACATGACAGATCTCAGTGTTAAAAGAGGTTATATCTTAGACTGGCAAGTTGTTCTTTTTTCCCAATACATNCGTCTTTATCACAATCCATGTGTTTTCTACCTTTTACCCTCCTGATTCTCTTCCTGATCCTGCTGGAGGGGGAGTGTACGAGCAGCTGTATAGCTATTGGTAATTAGCAGAGGTTAAACCATGNATCTTAGACTGGCAAGTTGTTCTTTTTTCCCAATACATGCAGATCTAGGGCATAATATTTGTTGATGAGAAGATGACATTCTTGATATAAGTTTAGGGCAGATTCATTACAGCCTGATTGAGAGGACAGAATGTCTCAGTGTTGGCTTTAGTTGGGGTAGAATTAATTTTCTTTGCAGTACCAATATGGAGCTACATTCTGAATTTGTGCTGAACACAGCGATGATAATATAGAGATGGTTTTGTTATTGCTGAGCAGCACTTACACCGAGCCAAGGCCTTTTCTGCTTTTATTACTGCCACACTGGTGAGGAAATTAGGAGTTCATAGGAAGTTGAGAAAAGACAGGTGAAACAAAATGACCAAAGAGATATTCCATACCATATGACATTATGCTCTGTATATAAAGTGGGGAGAAGAAGGAGAAAGCTGAGGACGTTTGTAGTGGTTATCTTCCACAGTCATTGTTATACATGATGGGGCCCTGCTCTCCTGGAGATAGCTGAACACCTGCATGCACATGGGAAGCAGTGAATTAATTTCTTGTTTTGCTTTTTTATCTTGGTATGCATGACTTTTGATTTCTCTATTAAGCTGTCTTTATCTCAATCCATGTGTTTTCTACCTTTTACCCTCCTGATTCTCTTCCTGATCCTGCTGGAGGGGGAGTGTACAAGCAGCTGTATAGTGATTGGTAATTAGTAATTAGCAGAGGTTAAACCATGACAGCCTCCTAGGTCTAGAAGCATCTGAGGTATGTTCTAAGCACAGACACACTGGTTAGGTGTTATCCAGAAGGAATCCAGCCTGCGTACTCTAATCTAGCTCTGGGAGAGGGGACAGTTGGTGGTTGTGCTGGTTTCAGTTGGGTGGAATTTATTTTCCTCATAGTAGCTAGTATGGAGCTATGTCTTAGATTTGTGTTGAAAACAGTGCTTACAACATTGTAATGTTTTCATTACTGCTGAGCAGTGCTTGCACAGAGCTAAGGCCTTTTCAGCTTCTCACTCCACCACCTCAGCAAGGAAGCTGGGGGCACACAGGGAGC
>WEIV01007804.1:9212-34044 GCA_013390005.1 Calyptomena viridis
AAGTGCTGAGATTACTACATCAGGAACTTACATTTAAATATTTCTCTATGTCTGTTCCAAACTTGTATATGTATATGGTAGTTAGGAAATTTTGGGAAATAGAGTGAGTTTTCTGTAGAAAATCTTACAACTATATGACCAGTTAGGTAACTGCAGTAAGCAGTCCACTCTCCTTGACATAATCTCTTGATACAGTGAATCTCTTGATTCACTAAAAAACTGTGATGTAATAATTTGATCTTCTAATATTTAAATTTGAAATTTAATACTAAAATCACAACAGGAAAAGAAAATGAGGGGGAGAGGTACCTCTTAAGAGAATGGTTCAAAGCTGTGCCAGGAAAGGTTCCGACTGGACATTTGGAAGCATTTCTTTACCAAGAGGGTGTCAAACACTGAAACAGGTTTCATAGGTGGTTGATGCCCCAAGCCTGACAGTGTTTAAGAGGTATTTGAACACTGTTCTTAACAACACACTTTAACTTTTGGTCAGCCCTGAATTCATCAGGCAGTCAGATTAGATGGTCATTGTAGGTACCTTCTAACACAAGTAGTCTTGTCTGCACTTAAGGAAAAAGGAAATAACCTACATGGTGGTGGTTCTCACCACTGCCAGTAGCTGGAAGCAGTTTAGCTGCTAAATGTTAGTTTGGCTGTATTTTGGAAGGTGAGAAGTGAATGACCAGTGTTCCTCTGAAAATATGTAAAAAAAAATTGTTGAATCAAAGTTTATAAAAATGGCGGGAATTTGGGACAATAAAGAATAAAGAGAATAAACCAGGGGGAGAATGAGGAGAAAGTAACAAGATCCAAAATAAGTTATTTTTGTAGAATCCTAGGGTGGTTTGGGTTGGAAGGGACCCTAAAGATCATCTAGTTCCAACCCCCCTGCCATGGACAGGGACACTTTCCAGAGACCAGGTTGCTCAAAGCTGCATCCAACTGGACCTTGAACACTTCCAAGGATGGGGCATCCACAACTTTCTGGGAAACCAGTTCCAGTATTTCAGCACATTCAGTCAAGAACATCTTCCTAATATACAACCTGCCCTCTTTCTTTGAAGCCATTCCTCCTTTTCTTATCACTACATGACCTTGTAAAAAGTCCCTCTCCGGCTTTCTCTTAGGCCCCCCTTAAGTACTGGAAGGTGCTCTCTCTCTGGAGCTTTCTCTTCTCCAGGCTGAGCAGCCCCAACTGTCTCAGGCTGTCTTGGTAAGAGAGGTGTTCCAGCCCTCTGATTATCTTGGTGGCCTCCTCTGGGGTCACTCCAACAGGTCCATGTCCTTCCTGTGCTGAGGACCCCTGAGCTGGATGCAGCCCTCCAGGTGGGGTCTCACAGGAGCAGAGTAGAGGGGCAGATTCACCTCCCTCAACCTGCTGCCCACACTGCTGGTGATGCAGCCCAGGATATGGTTGGCTCTGGGCTGCAAGGGCACATTGCCAGCTCATGTCCTGCTCCTTATCCATCAGCACCCCCAAGTCCTTCTCAGCAGGACTGCTTTCGATCTGTTCTCTACCTGTATCTGTTTTTTAAATAATTTGAAACTTATTTATTAATAGAGTTCAAGTAATGAGCCATTTCTGATCTCTTTTTACCAGTGGAACATGGCATTATTTGAAAAAATTAGGAAAATAATAGAGCATAATTCAGGAATGTTTCATACATTGGAGGACACCATTGGGTGAAGTAGCTGAGATATACAAGATCTCAATGAGTAATGATGTTTAAGTGATAGTTAAGATTTATCTATGACTAAAGCTATGATACTGTGAACAGAAATGGGGCTTACAGAAATGAAAATTAAATTCTGTCCAGATATAGCCGAACTAAAAATTGAACCATTCTTGGTAAACGGAGATTGTCAGCCTGATGACCAAAAATACCAGTGTTTTATTCTAATTTAGCATTAAGGTCATGAAGACAATAGGAAATAGGTGGGAGAAACTGAAACAGACTGTAGCCAAAGAAGATGCAGTGGTTTTACGACAGTCTACACAGAATAGAAGAGGGAACTTTTAGCAGCAGCACTTGGCATGAGACTGGACAGGACTTTTATGCTCAGTTTTTCTTCCTCAGCTGTATGTATCCGTGATGGAGACATCCATGATGGAGAAGCAGCAATGCCCTCATTTCTGATGGTCAGCACAGCTTAGCCTTCTCAAGGGTTCACTGCTGTATGGGACACAATAGCTGCTCAGGGAAACAGATTTTTACATACTTTAAATACAGAGATTGTATCAGGACTAAGAGCAGACACACTTCACTGATTTCTCACCCGTCCTGGCACTAGATTGGAAAGTGTTTGTGAGAGTACGAAGGCAGATGGTTGCCTTGGAAGTCGATTTGTAGCTTTGTAGGAACTTCTGTCAATGTTCTTAGCGTTTATTTAAGAAACACTACCTGCTCAGTTTCCATTCTGAATCAGTATGAAAAATAAAATCAACAGAAATTTTTGAATTTGACAGATTGTTTTTCCAAAAGTAATTGTTTTCAAGCCAGAGGAAAAAAGTCTATGGAAACCAGTTTTGATAGCTGTTTTCTGAAGTAGCCTAGAGCTATTGATGACAAATGTAATCAACAAAAAACTATTAATGCATGTTGTGCCAATACCAATTTAGATATCAATTTAGAATTGGATTCTGCAGAACTCATTTACTGTGGGATAATTAGTTTAGGCTTTCTTTGTGCCAGTGAGAGTCTAGAGGTTCTCATCATTCTCTAGACTAGATCAAGTAATTATAACCTCATGTATCCATCTCTGTGCTGACCACAGTGATGACCTTGTGCGAGTAGTTTGACACGATATGGCTGCATTTTAGATATCTACATTATGTGAGATGAATTCTGACCGCTTCAGGTGCCTTAGATAGCTGAGCCTATGTATGAAAGAGATTATGTTGTCATTGAAAATAGTAATGATTAAAAATGAGAAAAATCAGGCACCATTTATTTATGGAAATGAGAGGAAAAATCCCACATGTGCACACATCAGTATAAACACTTGTGTTAGACATTGGTGCTGAGGTGTCTTCACTCTGAAACTGATCTAAACAGCGGCATCCATAACAAGCTATATTTTTCTTATCTCAAGCACTGAACTGGCAGTGATTTTAAGTATACAGGACTCTTTGAAGAGAGAAGAGAAACATGCAAACAACTGACTTGTGCAAAAACACTGGGATTTGGGATTGAGCACTGAAAGAGGGAAGGGCCTTCTCTGCCCTGTGGAATTTAACCAAGTGCAGCCCAGCCCTCCTCTGCATCCGAGCAATGTGTGAGGTGTGTGGTCAATGTTGTACTCGTATCCAATACCAAGTCCAAATGATCGATACAGAGAAGTCAGTGTTGAGATGCATTGGTCTCTTCCCCAGTGGCTGTTCAGTTGTTTGAGACACTTGACTGAAAGATGTGTCCTTGCTCTGGCAGTGCTGTCCCACGCTGCAAGCAGCAGGTAACAATGGCAGTGCCTGCCCAGTGTGAGCAGGTCTGGTCAGGGCTATGGCTCAGCCCTTTCCCAGGTGTGAGCACCGCTGCACTGGCTCACTCTGCACTCACCTGTTTCCACTGCTGTTCCCACCATAGTGCTCTCTGTCCTTTTGTAAGAGGCACTTTGGATCAGCCTTTGTGGTGTCTCAGTGTCTTGCTGGGAGATCAGCAACATACTTTATGTCTAGTCTGTGATCCTGTCGGTTTCTTGTTCAGTCTATCTACAGAGTAACTGTACATGAATATGTATGTATATCAAATTATTTTCATATGCTAACACAGAGCTGGTGTGCAGAGCAGCCTGACTGTTGAGCTCTCCATGCTTCCTGCAGGATGGTGATAACAGGCTTCTCCTCTGGATGTCCCAGGCTGTGCTGAATTTGGCCACCAAAATATTTCTGTTATGAACTCCTGAGTTTTATAGCTAACTTGCAAAGAAATTAAAAAAAAATTAATCTCTTGTGTTGTATGTTTCCTTTTTCTTTTGGGAAAGGTAACTTTAATTTATCAGATTCACTAACCTGGGCATATATATGGTATTTTCCAACAGCGTGTACTGTTTGTCAGCATAGAACAGGAAAAGCATTTTCACTATTCACTCATCCAAAGGGCGGACAGAGTCCTATATTCCCAGATATCTGTAACACATATCAGGAAACAGTTTTATCTCTAGTCATCTCCGTGGGAAGCAGGTGTTGTTTGTCCCATTAGCACAGCTTTGTGCAGAACTCTCTCAGCAATTTCCTATTTCCTCCTGAAAATGGCAGTGACTTTCTTTATTGCAAGGAGTTGGTATTATAGGACTTATAGTAAGAGATTTTTATCTAAGGGCTGTTACCTCTGGGCTTTACAAAGTATTCAAAGAACATTAATTGTAAACTTTACTTTTGGGTTACTTAATTTTTAACTGTATTTTAAATAACCTGTAGATAGGAGTTTTCTGCTTGGGGGTTTTGGTGGTTTTCTGTTTTGTTTTGTTTTTAACTGGATCTTGGTTAAAAGACCTCATGTTCGTATGATATTACTTGGTTAAGTAATGTCATACAGACTCACCAGAAAGAGAAAAGCCATACAATCTTCAGATATCTTTATATATCTGTGATTTGTGAGACTTCTTTACAAACTTAGTCAAAGGTGTAGAGTAATGTGTGGAATAATGTGTGTCCATCCAGCAAAGAAGTGGAGGGAAAAAATTGAACGCTCAGGAGGAAACGTGTTAGCAGGGGTGACCCATGTTTTTAGATAGTGCTTGATGAAACAACTGAAGGAAGGGGATACTTCCATTCTAAGTAGCTATCAGTAACATTTTTACTTAGGACCCTTTATTGCTTTCTGGGTATCTAGAAGAAATATAAATAATAGAGATAATTCAAATGTGTTCTTAAGCTGAGCAGACATAGACATAGATGTCCTGAAAAGCATAAACCTATTTCACTTATTCCAGATATTTTTTTCTCTTTAGCGGAGATCTTAATGTGGCATCATCTTTTCATCAATTAGAGACCATAAGCATAGGGAGTGGGTAAGAAATTCTGTCAATTCTCACAGAAGGCGAAAGAAAGAATTTGTTTTATGATACATATATTTGGTAGCAGCTCCTCTGCTCTAGCCCTGCTCCTCCATATGCTTCTTCCCTGGTAGTGCCATGTGCCCTCCCATGGCTTGGAGAAAGGTGTTCTCATTCCTCAGGGGGGATGATACATGTCTTAAAATATCCAGAATGATAATCTGCCCCTTGAGGCAAATACTGCTACTGTGTAAAATGGAAGAAAAGCTGAGAGGGGTCTAGGCAGCACATTAGCAAATGAAATCACGACCAGAATGAAAGAATTTTTTTTCAAAAAGTACATTAGTGATTTTATATCTCTAAACTGGAGAGTTCTATAATGCAGTATAAGATAGTCACTTATTATACATGCTTGGATCTAGAAAGGGGCACCTCTGCATACTGAAAGCATCATTACTGAAGTAAAACCCAATGCAAAGATCATCTACTGTTCTATCTTTATTATTAATTTGAACTGCAGAAAAATATGGGATTTTTTTTGCAGAATAATAGAATAGTGCAAGACCATAGGAAATGCAAAAAATTATTAAAAAAATTCAGACTAGAGGTAGAAATAGGTAAGCCTCTACAATTTTCTTACGACTTTCTGTCTTTTTTTCTTTTTTTTGGTAAGCAAATAACACCTAATACCCAGGTGCAAGTATCATAACAGCTTTTACATGAGTGAAAAGATAGTGCCATAAACTGTGAAGCTGAAAACTTGAAATGAGCAATGTTTCCCATCGTAGTCTAGGTACTACTGAAGTACTACACAGGAAAAAGTAATTTTAAGATTTTCCATGTGCAAAAAGAAGAATTTCTACATTGAGTTAAATAAAGTAATTTTCACATACTAAAAATCTATCCGAATTTTCTTGTAACACCTCTAGAGCCAACTTTACAGCCATGCCCATTTATGTGAAAAAAATATATACACTCCACAAACAAAACATCTCTGTAACACTTTGGAGGGAATTTTGGAAGGTGTATATATGTGTGTGTATTTATACAAATCCATGAACTTTGTGTTTAGGAAGAGAGAAAACTATTACTGTGTAGGAAAACGCAAAGCTGGGCTGAGATTTCACTGATTCATAGCCTGGCTTTGTTAGTTGGAACATGTAAGCATTTGGTCAGACTACAGATCAGTATGTGTGTCTTTTTCTTGAATATCCACAGTTGCTTCTGATCCACTCATTTTGGTTGAAATATGTGGTAGGTTTTGTCTTTTCCTCCTCAAGTAGAAATAAATTATACTTCCAGCTCCAACTATAGAAAGGGTTAGAAGAACGAACAGCCAGATTATGCTGGTGGAAAGTATTTTCTTCAGTGTCCCTTCTGTAAGGAGATACAATGGAATCAACACCTTCGATCTTGAAATATTTCAGTATCTAGTAATAAATGACATTTATTTAACCTGAAAGCAGAAAAAGGCAACGTGCCTATAGATTTTCACTTCAACGTGTAGTTTTGGAGAGTTTTTTACTAACAAAACCAAACTAATTATAATTAAATCTGATCAAAGCCCAATATTAAAATATAAATATAAAAGTGAAATAAAGCCCAATTTGAAAATATAAATATAAATCAATATTTACTCCAGGGTAACCTCTATTTCCTGTATTTAGATACGGATATAGCTTATGGACTTTTTATTTTTAAATTCTCTCAAAACTGATGCTTAGAAACTATGTAATTATATTTTTTGCTGTATTTGAGCATCTCCTTATAATTCTACTTAAATGAAGTATGGTTACCTGTATTTTCTGTCGACATCTCTGTGCTTTCAGGAGCTTTTGAAAGGAAAAGAAAATGTTTGCTTAGAATGCTTTAAAAAAGAAAAGAGGCATTTCACATTTCTAAATTCCTGATGTTTCTGACAATTCCCCCTAAATTCATGTACTGGTGACAGTTACTCTCCCAGAGAGATGGAACTAAGCATATGTAAAACGCTGATGGGGTGATTGGCTCTTTCATTCCAAGAGCATCTGATCTCCTCAGCTGAGATACACAAAAAGGGATGTAATTAGAGTCAGATTTCTGTTATCTTGAAAAGTGTTTTGTTATGTTCATTTCTTAGAAACTACCCACAAGATCCTTAATAATTTTAAAGTTTTTCCTGAAAGGTCTTGAGTGTTAGAGATGTATCATAAGGAATGTATTTGAGCTGAAAAGCATCTTCCATTGTTGTACCTCCATCTGTCAGAGACGACCATTCCATGTGGATGTGGTTCCTAATGGTAATTGCACTTCCTGAACGTAGCAGGTGATAGAAAGGTGAACAGAAATATAAAGTTTAATCAAACAAACTGTCTGTGTTGTGGACCACCTTCATTTAATCTCAGTTGGTAATGGAATTCATGCGTTTTCTTATAGGTGATAGTTTTTCTATCGGGATACTACCAGCATTTTGTTAAACATGACTTTATCACACTATAGCTAAAGAGTGCCACAAGAATGTGTGTTATGATATTCTTGTAATCCGTCAGATCAGAGGTCAGTAAGGAAAGGAATCCCCCATTTCAGCATTTTCATGAGACAGGTTTCATTGCGTGCATCAGAACAAGATTTATTTTGAGAATATATTCAGCTGAAATTAAATAAAATGTTGCTTTTGAGCTTAGCTTTCCTAAATATAGGGGTCTGAAGTATTTATGATGGCTGCATGAGGCTGATGGTAATTTTACAGGACTTATGGGAGATGCAGCCTTCTGAGAAGGCAGTCAGAATCCATGTGGGGCTTGTCAGTATTCAGGCAGCCACATCCTGCTATTAGAGTCAATTGGTTTTGCTCACAGACCTAGAATATTTTCCAGTTTTTTGTTATACAATGAAAATACATTATCAGGCATTATTAACCTTAATGTATTAGAAATATTACTTACTTTTTGTTTTTTTACAGATATATCCTTTTTTGAAAGAACAGACATTGGTGTTCCAGTAGCCAGACAATGCACATATTTCTCCACAGACTTTATGCCTTTTGTTTGAAGGTTCTCCCATTTGCCAGTTGACAAAATCCATTGCAGATTTGTCTGTCCATACCCACTGTTCTAATATTTAAAATGAGCATATGTGTATAAAATACAGGGGGTTAGACAAATAGAATAAGTTGTGATGAAGGAAATGAAAATTTATAGGATGAATAGGTAAAGTGTTTCAGTTGCATTTTTAAGCATTTGTAAGCATACTTGGAAATAAACTTGGTAAAATTTTTATATATATGTACTTTCAAGTGCACAAGGTTGTTTTCTTTTTAATATAACATATAATTCCATATGATATGATAATTTATGATTCAATATTAAAGATATTACCTCTGTCATTTTTATTTAGCCCTGTCCAAAAGTTCGGTGATTTTCCATGGAGTATCTTAATGGTGTTTGACAGAAAGTTTGCTTCAGTATAGTCTTCTACCGATACCAAATCAGCACCTGAAAAAAACATTAAGGAACACATCACAATGTCTCATTTTCCTACAGTTCAGGTCAATAAACACATGAAAAATATGCAAAAATATATAAAAGACATCAATTCTTGCATATAATATTCACTAGTCTTGTTGTGGTTATTGAATCTCTGTATTGTGTTTTGAGGATGACATTGTGCTGTATTGATGCAAATCAGTATAAAGACATGGATTTCTGTAAATGTTCTGGATTTGTTTAGTTTTTCATATTTTAGAGAAGAAAAATCACTCTCCTGCAATACTTTTTGGACAGATCTGTCCACACTCCAGATTGTGGTGCAAACAGACTGAAAGAGGTACATGTGATGTGGTCAGCACCATGCCTGTTGCCACTACAGCTCTGTCCCCCATCAGTGACTGGAAAGCAGCTTTTGCAGTACCTGATGATAGCATCTGCAAGGTTAGGCAGGATGTTTCAGCAGCTGGAGGTTGCATTCCAGATGTCCAGAAGTTGATTTATAATTGCCATACACCCTGACATTGCAAATACACAAAGCTGTGTTGGGTCAGCAGGAAATGACCACCTTCCTGGCCTGGCCACTGTGTAGCAGGTAGGCAAAAGTGTAGGAATCTAGAACATGGAGCAGTGTCCCATTGTGACCTTTCATTCTGGTGCTTAGTGTAGTGCTTACTTTTTGTAGTAATTATGTGATGTATCTTTCTACAGAACAACTTCAGGAAATTGTACAGCTATAGAGTAAAATGCCTTTGCAAAGTTCCTTTTTCTGTTTACTCATTCATAGGTCAGTGTTTTCAGACATATTAGGAAGTGCTTCTGGAAATACTTACATTGTCTTACAATTGAAAGACTATGGCTCAGACATATAGTGCTAATTTATAGAATGTTTCCTGTTCTTACACTGAAATGTGTGTTGCATCACAGCAATTCTCAGAACTGCAGAACAAATTGTCTTTTCCCCTCCCTGATCAATATACCGCTCTTCTCTCCATGGGCGTCGCATGGGGGCTGTTCCAGTGCAGGAGCTGCAGGCCTGAGGTGTTTTACTGGGTCATGAAAGCTGAGCAGCTCCTCCATCTAATTTGTTGTCCAGCCAGTGAGATCCAATTAATAAACTCTGCCCTGGAACTAACAAAGGCAACTATCCTGTGACTTTGTGTCTCCTAGTTTACACTGCACATGAATTCCCTCTTATTTGTGGAAGGGAAAGCCAACCCTGCAGCCAGTGCCTTAGTGTGTCTGTAGAAGTGTTTATTTCCCTAGCCAATTACTGATTGTCATAAACCTGGTAGGAATTTAATATTTTGAGGTATTCGTATTTCACCTGATATTTGAGATATGAGATGCTGCTCTCTCTGACATAGTTTACTTTTATTGTGGAAAAGCATGCTCGGAAAAGCAACCAAAAGAACATTAAATGTGAAGTTTTAAAATAATTTGAGATTTGGTTAGCAATATTATCCGTTATTTTGTGTGTTTAATTACATCTTGTCTTTCTAAGACAAAACACTCACCTAGTCGGGCACATTCCTGATGAGCTTGAGACCAGCTTCTTTTCCTGGAGGCCTCGAAGTAATAGCAGTGACGATGGAAAGGTATCCAAGATCTGTGTCCTCTTGATTCGGGGCATTTTCCAGGAAGTTGTGGGGGCTCAGTAGGGGCCATTACTGACAAGAGATCAGGTAGTTGCAGTCCAGCTATTTTATAAAATTTGTTTTTCCTCTTATACTAGTATAAGCAGATCATGTTAAGTTTGTAATCATAGAAGAAATGAAACTTGTTCTAAGAAAAGCTTGAATATGGCTCTGATTTTGTGTTTGAGATGAGATTTTGCTTCATAGTTATTTATCATGGTGATTAATAAGACACACTGTAAGAAGCATGGATTCCATCTAATGGTGATTTTTGTAATGAATCTAGTCAATAAAATATGAAATTGCTTTTCTGGCATAAATATCTGCCTAATGAGTTGAAACTGCTATTTTTTAAATGTCTTCTGACATTTCAGACTCATTTTTTGACAGAATCAAAACCATATAGCAGAAATGGTGATTGCGTATGAAAGTGTTGGTATAACTAAGCAGGGCTTGCAGGATTTTTTATTAAACTGTATCTTGAATGTGTTCCATAGTGATTGATATAATAGGAAGATTTTGGATGGGTAGGTAAATGCAGATGAATTTAAAATTAAATGTTCTGCCAAATTATGTTTTCTTCCTGTGAGTCTTCTACAGTCTCTTTCTTTCCCTATTAAGGAACATTCAGCTCTCAAATGAGATTTCCGGAATAATATATAAAATCTGAGGGGTTTTGTCAAATTAAAACATCTTAGAATGTAACTTGGCATGTAATTTTAAATTTGCTAATGATTCAAGATCTTCCATAATGTTGACAAGATCAAGAATATAGCTAAATTGTGAAATCATATTTGCACTTACTACCCCACAAATGATAGAAGTTTGTGGTTGGAATGCTCCTCCAAGGGTTGTTTACTTTATCCTTGTGCTCACAGGTGACATGAAGTTGATATTTGTTTTTAACCAATGTTAGTCCTGTCTGTTCTTAGCAAGCTCTAGTGATGAAGATTCCCTGATCTGTCCAGAGTATTTGTTAAAGGCTTCTGTACTGATAAAATTAGAAGGTTTTCCTTTCTGTATTTAGGTCCGTTACCCCTTTCCAGTTCATTTCATACATAGGGAAGAATTAAATCCCATTCCATAAGATTGGGATTGATACTATGGTTTCTCTTAGTCTTTTGTTTCTTAGTCTTTTGTCCAACTCCAATCTTTTCTTTTAATTCTTGTTTCCTGGTCATCTGAAACACTAGTTGACTGAGAACCTTTTCAAACTTTGGTGCCCCAAACTGCATACATAATGTCGTATAATGACTGATAAAAAAGATCTCATAACAAGTGAATTACTTTTCCTATTAGAATGAATAATTAAGAAACCTTAGCTAAGAATACTTTGTTTCTTAGGCTTTCAATGATTAATATGAATCATTTTGCTTCTGGGAAGCATTCACATAAATATTTAGAGCTAGTTAGCTCATGTCTTCCTGCACACTAGTGTATAAACCAAGTATTTTTCTAGTGGCTTACTATACTTAGCACAGTTGATAAACCTATACAACCTCTAGTCAAAACGTTTGCATGAGAGTTACTTACCATCTGATTTTTTACAGACAGAAAAGAGTTTTTCCTTGCAAGAAGCTGTCTTCCAGGTGCCATCCGTGTCTAGGTAGACACATGCTAATGTCTGTTTTGGTTCTCCACTGGACCACTTGCTGTAAGCTAGTCTCCATCTGTCAATCCATTGATACTTGCCATTGGTCTGGAAGCAAAATCTGTATGGTACTTTCAAGGTTGCTTACAGTGACACAGCTACTACACAGGATCCCCAAGAGGATTCTCATGTAACCAGTATGGAGTCACATGCTTACAAATGCTGACTCCTTTTAGCTTGTAAATGCTAACTGTATAAAATGTAGAGTGTCTGTCATCCACAGAGCTGAGTGCCCTCCAAGAGGTATCTAACATTAATTCAGAGCATTTTTCAAGCACTGGGAAATGGAAGGGAAAAAAGAAAGGGAGCATGAGAGAAGGAATAAAACTAGGAGTCAGATAAGACATCATGTTGGTATGACCACCCAAATGTCTGCACGGAAAATGGGAGTGTGGGTGGAAGTGTTCTTAGGCAGTGCTGTTGCAGTTACCATGACTATGATTTATGGTGAAGAGTGTAGCATGTCAAAACACACCTACCATCCAAATGTGCACCCTCTCCTGTCATACGACTGATGCAGACATCTCACAAAAAGAAAGGATTATTTTTCCGTAATATTCTAATTTCTTAATAGGAGCAATTACACTCACAAAGCAGAAGAGATTTTTTTTTTCCGTAGTGTTCTAACTTCTAATGGGAGCAATTACACCAATTGTATTTTCAAATTAAAAAATGTATTCATTGGTCAATATGTACCATATCTTATAGCCTCCAGATTCCTTTAGCTAATTTTTATCTTGGTTTTGTGCACAATTGTATTTTGCTATTGTTACCATAAATAAGAACTCTCTAGTAAGATGTGTGAGCATGAGCACACATGTAAAAACCATTCCTTGTCAAGTCTCAGGTGTGCAACCTGAGATACCTTGTCAGTGACCACTGAGGTACATAAAAACATGGCAGGAGGGTAGGACGCATTTTGTTCGTGGAATATCTTTTAGATCACAATAAACTCAAAATGTAGGAGATTTTATAATTTATATTTGAGATACTTCAAATTACTCCAAAAAACACACAGCATTGTTATATACTGGTTTGCAGGAATATTTCTTTGTGCTAAAGTATGTAAAAGTTCTTAGTTCATTAAAATCTCCATTGTACAAGTCTTCTTTGAAGATTTCCAGTGCCAATGGGTACTATACTGATTAAACATGATGTTTTCAGCACTACACTGGCATAAATTCCTATGGGTAACAAGATGAGATCATAAAGTAAGATCAGGTTCCATGCCAGCTTGACTGCCTGTATGTAACATACGTGTTCTTACCATGTTGCTGTTAAGACCAATCCACAGAGGCTCGCCATATTCCTGTGCAAGTAAGAACAACAGTGCCTGGCTATATGGGTCTAAAATGCTGGCAAGTTCTGAGGCATTGTTATTGCAGCTTCTGTGTGCTTCTTCCCAATTCATTTTGAAATGGGTGACAGAATAGCTAATGCCACTAGAATGGTCAGAAGCAAAGTCCAGCACTGTTGCTGATGACTGAAATAGTCTGGGATCTGTTGAAGGAAGGGAAAAAAACACCCCAAGAGCAGTTAAATCTGGAGACTACATATTTGAATTGAGCAACTGATTAACACTTTCATTATTTACAAAACTATTATAAAATAGGGAATGGAATGGAACATCTTAGCTGCTTATAAGTAAAAGCTAGCTTCAAAACAGGAACTTTGTGGTTGAAAGAAATGTATTTTCAGCCCCCAACAAGTTTGAATCAATAAATGCACAGTATCTTATATTATAGAGGTAGATTCACCCCATCAGTCAAAAATAACAAACTTCACCTGCCTGTTTTCAAAATACTCTTAACGGCTTAATGACTATTAGGTTTATTTGAATAAGTGTAAAACAGGTTTAATTTTGATACTCTGCGGATCATTATAAACATATGTAATGAAAATGTTTGTGGGTTTTATCTATTCAATTACACTTTTAAAAATAAAATAGTTTTCCTTTCCTAAATTCTTCTATGTTTTTACCATTCCCGTCTCCAAAACATTGCTAACATTGGGAGGCAGAATGGGCCCTTAGGTTTTACTGATCCTTTATCTAAAAAAACCCCCAAGACAAAACAAAACAAAACAAAAGCAAAATAAAACAAACACAAACTGAAATAAAGCATGCTAAACAAGAAAAGTGATTTTCATCATTGTGTCATAAATTTCAAGCTTAGCAATACAGAACTCACCACTATTCTTCTGGCATATATACCCTCTCGAATTATAACACTCCTCATTGTTCCATTTTCCTGTGTCATCAGCAGGACCTCTCTTCAGAGAAACACAATCAAACTGTTGGAGAAAGGGAAAGAATATGGGTACATTGATATAAGAAGTTATAAAACAAAGTGCTGTGACTCCATGATTAACTTCACTCCTTTTTTTTTTCTTTGAATTCTGATGTTGTAGAGTATTACAGCTCTAGAAACACTTTTCCTTTATCCTTTTGTGTCCTTTCTGGCCTCCTTTGTGGTGGCCAGTTCCCCCTTTGTACATGCTTGCAAATCTTTGTAATCTTCGTCTCAGCCTGCTTGTTCATTTGGTTCTTTTCAAGGAGACATAATTGAAAGGCACTATTATTTTTGAGAACTTTCTGTTACACTTTCAGACCCAGCTAATGAGTGACTATAGTAAGATTTTTGAATAAGAATGAAATTGAGGTCATGCTTTGTATTTCACTTGCAAAGCCAACTTTAAGTAGTGGCTATTCATGACAAAATCACCTAAATTACAGTCCTTGGTAGTTCTTAGGATTTATCTTTGAGCTACACCAGATCAGGTGCTAACTGCTTGAGAAGCTGGAACATCACGTTTATTACAAGCTGCAATCACCTACTAATTTGCCATGCTGAAATTTTGGGTGCATTGAAAAGGATCCTCTGAAGAAGAGAGTTGTTAGCATCTTGAAGATGAAGGAGAAAAGTAGGATGTACCTTTGCACATTTATTTTTCCTTGTTGCTGTTTCCTAGGACTGTTGCTAGAGCTGCAGTGGTGCTGTGTGTTGTGCAGTGTCCTTTATGTCTTCCTACATGCCCTGGCCAATGGCTGCATGGGCAAGAACAGCATGAATTGATTCAGGTGCAGGTTAATTTGGTTATCTAGAGTTTTGATTTCTTGGTTCTTTGAAGGTTGGATACCAAAATGAAGTGAGGATGGACAATGAGCATGGAATGCATAGTGTGAAGAGCAAGTTTTAAAAGGAAGATAAAGAAATAAATGAAAGAAAGGCAATGTGAGTGTGCAAATCAGGCTATATTGGTATGATTATGTATAATGCTATTTTTTTTACAGCATTCTGAGGTTTGATTTCAGTGCTAACAGTGGAGAGGGTTTGATTGGTTTAAAAAGTAGACATCTATTGGCCTTTAGTAATTCAATTACAATTTTAAATAAGGAAGAAATTAAAAAATGTTGAACTCTTTCCTCTTGCATTCTCTCCTCCTTCCTTCCTAGACATGAAAATAATGCTGTGTGCTAACTTCTAAAATTCTAATGTTGCATTTATATTCTCTAAAAAACGAACAACAGATTACTATGAAAAAGAAAACTTTATTCTATATATCCAGTCTTTATTCAATCTGTCCATTGTTGCAATTTTGCCAAATACAATGCCATTTAATGGTCTGAGATAGCTTGAATACTCACACACTGAAACTTTTTATCACTAGTCACAGTGTAAAGGTAGATGAACACCTTGAGGAGAAGACTGGGGCAATGTCTGTAGTGAAGTTTACTTGCTGTTTACTTAAAGTGGTATTGCTCCTCAGATTTAAACTTGATGGTAAACAGTAAGCAATATTTACCTGTTGCCGATTGTGGCCGTCTTCTGGATGTAGGCTGTCAAACAAAATGGGTTCTACAAGTTTTGGGGAATCTGGAGCCCAGTTTGTGTACGAGACAGCACTTCCATCAGTCCAAACAAAGTTGAGTTCACTGAGTCTATCATTCAAGCCAATCCAAGGGTCATTTGAAACATCCTTCAAATGGTAAGTGATAAAAGCTAAGAAAAAAGCCAATAGAAAGGAAAATTAATGTTATGTTGTCGTTCAAAACATCAACTCATAAACAAATACTTCACTATTTTTTTCATTAAAGTCTTGTAAAAACATTTTAATTGTGATCAGAAATTTACCCGAGTTCATAATTTCAAGGCTATACCAAGCCTTTGCCCGTGAAAAGTCTCAGAGTGAAAGTACTTGGAATTATGAAGCACGACTGGAAAGTGGAAAGATACCTGTCTGACCACCATGATATCTAATAAGTTCACTTATTTCAACACTCAGGATGAGCTGCTGGACTTATGGGAATGTGTAGCTGTATACAGCTGCAAATGGCAGCTGGAGAACATGGGCAAAGTGAAAATGTGCCTTTCTCTAACATTCTACTGAATTAAGTTGCAGAATTTAGGCAGAGATATAGTAGTATACCTTTCTGTTTGTGGCAGAAACAGACAATACATTCTGTTTCTTTCTCTGTGTCTAAGGCTACAAATTCCACATCTGGATTTTTAATTTTAAACTAATTCATACTTATAAATAATGTAAGGCAGTTTTCATGGAACAGGGAGAATCAATCCTCAGCATCACTACCCTGCCCTAAACAGATTGTTCTGGCTCTGAAAACATTTCATGCCATACATCTACTCACAGTGTTGAGTAGATGTATTATAAAATGCATATATTTACATATTGACTCTTTCCTTCTTTGCAGGAAATGTTCACTGTATACAGGGTAAAGGCTATCTATTACTTAAAGGGCTGTTGCACTGTACCTTGTACTTGTTCATTATGTATGCTTGCCAGGCTTCCTCCAAGGCTCGTACAAGTTCTTCCTGCAGTCGCCCAGTATTCATAGGAAGAGCCAAAAAATTTGTAACACTAGGAAAAAAAAAGGTAGAGTGACAGCAAAAGGAATTTATGTTTCAATTATACTACATTAAGCAGAAATTAGCCTAACTCAGATCCACCAAAAAAAAATTTCAAAGTTAACAGGGACTCAGCTCTGGAGCCAAGCAAAAACCATTCACAAGTTTTAAATTTGCCGTTTTTCTGCGAGGGACTGAGAAAGTCACAACAAAACTCAGACAATTACAAACCACAGGAGGAATCTGATGAGAATCTAATGTGTTAACTAACTCAGAGATTTTGAGAAGCAATACTCTATCACTCAATTCTCAGGTTAAAGAGCAAAGTGCTGACTCTACAGGAAAAGCCCAGTCCTGGTGTGGAATTACCTGAACTTTCTGAAAACCCTTTTTGATCTAGAGTATATGGTCAGAGTGCTTTCATGTGTGTATTCAGCTTTTTGTTTTACAGCTCTTTCATTAATGGAAGTATAGGACTCATGTCTTAAAAAGTGTATAGTCACCACATTACCAGTACATATTCACCCTAAAAACTTCTGGCAATTATGAGTGTGCCTCATGTGCCCTCTACATCTTTAAAGCTCACCCTCTATATATTGCTCTATGGCATGCCAGTAGCACGGTCAGGAAATTATCTTGCAAGGTTTGTGGAAAATAACAACTTTGATGACTGTAACAAAAGAATAAAAAGTGTGTACTGGCATAAATTCACCTTGTCTGAGTATCTATGGGTGTGTTCATAACAATACTGTATGTATTAGGAAATAGAACCATCACTTAATAAGCACATCAAGTTTGCCCTTTTGGGAAGGGGCCAGCATTACATTGAAGCCTGTTTGGAAAATTTTTGTCTTGTTTCTGATTTGTTCCATCTGAAATGACTGACTTTATGCCAAGCTGGTGCTTTCAGATGAATTCAGTTAATTTTTTTTTAACATGTTGTCATGGTTTGACTCTGGCTAAAAGCCGAGAGCCCACACATAGATCTAAAATTCTCAGAGAAGGGAAAAAAAAACCTCCGACTTTTGTGATAAGGATTACAAGCAACTGTTTATTAACTACTTCACACAAGCAAAACAGGCTCTAACTTAGAATGTTAAGAGTTTACTACTACAACTACAACTACTACTAAAATCAGAGCTTAAGAGTTTAAGGGTGAGCAGTTTGATAGTTGTTACAGACACCTTTCTCCCCCCCCACCCCTCCCTTTTAAGATCCTTCACCTTCCCCCAACAGCTCGGGAAGGCAGGTGTGTGTGTGGGGGGGGGTTACAATCAGAGATTTTCTTTGCTGCTGTTCNCCTATTCCAGTGTTTAAGGCATCTTCTCTTTCTCCTCTCTCTGACCTTGGTGCTAATCAAGCTCCGCACCCTCCTGTCTCTTAAGCGGCCATGATGTTCTGTGCAGACTTTTTTTCTCTACTCCTTCTTAAATATGTTATCACAGAGGCGTTGTTGCCTGACCTTGGCTAGCTTAGAGCAGAGAAAAACTCTAGCAGCTTCTTAAAGAAGCCTCTCTCCTAGCCCCCCCAGCTAATAAAAAACTCTGGTTACTTAAAACCACAACACATGTATACAATGTAAGTTTTCCCAATGTATCTTGGATGACCACTTCTCAGGAAAACAATCTGCAAAGCCACCATTTTGCAATAATTAATCAACTGGTTTATTTTTTAATGTGACTGTCAAAAGATGTCTAAGAGAAAAAAGGCCTCTTGTATATCTTTAAGTACCTTCCAAATGATTAGTATCATTGTGCTTAGGTGAAAGTTACCATACCTGATTTTTAAATAACAGCCAACCTGCAGGACATCCTCCAGGAGGTAAAGGTACTGCTGAAGGAAGTGTTGCATTTATAAAACTTCCGTGCCGCTCACAGATATAGCCATTGGGAAAACCACAGCTGACATCATTCCACAAGCCTGAAATCAATTGAACCATAGGTAATAAGACTGAATAAGAGTAAAATTTGTGGGTAAGTGAACTGGCTTCTGTGGCTGTCAGTTCAACAGCAATTTGCCTGAGAATGTGGGATTACATGTGGCTCCACTCTACTTCCATCATAATTGCTTACAGGGGAACTTTGGTCCTACTGTGACTGGGGGAGAAGTGACCATACAAGATGTGGCCATCACAGCAACTCTGTGGCCTCTGGATGCAACTCACCCAAAAAGCCTTGTTGCACTGAAAGATGGAATTGTAAAGTAACACTTTATCAGTGAAAACACTGTAAAATGTGAAACTCTCTGTGTATTCTATTCCTTTGCTAACTACTCTCTAATTATTAAAAAAAAAAATTGCTGATGATTTCAATAGAACATATTTTTTGTGCAGCTAAAAAATCAGTGATCAAATTGTCCCTGCATTCCCCACTAAAATCAATACCATATATTCGACTTTTATGGCTAATATTGCCCCTGAAGAAACCTCAGATATAATGAATATAATTTATTAAGCATATTTCTCCAAATTGCTGGGAAAGAATGGGTGAAGATTATGAGGCATTTTTAGCAAACAGAGGAAGAACAGCACCCATAAAATTACTTAAAAAAAAACAGAACTGATTAACTCACCATCGTTTTTATTTAAGACCACACAATTTTCTTGAGCTAGTGCAAAGTTGGGCTCACCCTGTGCCCAAGCTGCATAGTGTACTGGGCTTCCATCCATCCAACTGAAAAACAGTAATGGTTGCTCAGATCATGTTCGTGGAACAGTTGAGAAAAATCTCCCTTAACATGCTAAAAATATTTTTAAAAAATTACAGCTGAATCTGTCTATAAATAGAGATTCCATTAAGATTGAAAGACCTTAGAGAATGAAATCTCTGCGTGTCAAATCAAAGAACAAAAGAGCTTTATTTTTAAAAGATATTATCTATGTATTCACAGTATATTTGTTGCCTATGAAAACTCCGTCTGAAACAGTGTTTGTACAATGTGGTTGAACCAAGGGAGAGCACACATTTCAACATGAAATAAAAATCTCTGAATCTGCATTTAACTCCATTGCAGTGGTTCCTCCAGAAGGACCTCTGGGGGTACAATATTTCTACAACCACCTTTTATGGATCTTGATGTATTATTTACCTACCTGAACTGTTGATCAGCATTCTGAATTAATCCTATGAGATAAGAATTCAGTTTGCCATTTTTTAAGATCTAAACACAAAAATGTATTTTTAGTCAGTGCTTTCTAAATTCGTCATCTAATAAGAAAAAGTGTAAATTTAATGTTATGGAAGCAAAGAGATGAATACACATTGTTTAAATGATCATGCACAGTCACTTGAGATACCATACAACACATACTTATGCTTTATTATTTCTATTAATGCTTTCCCAGAGAATGGAGTTTGTGTGGCTACAAACCAAATGGGATTATGGCTGAGGTTTGAGGCACCATCTAGGCTGTTAAGCTGTTACCATGCCCCTACCATGCTTTGGCCGCGTTGTGGGAAAACTAAGTCATTAAGGTTCTAGGGACCAGGTTAAACCTCTCTTTGAAAAGTTGTTTTGGAGAGCAATATGACCATCAAATATGACCATCAAAGCAACACTGGTAGTTGCCTTACATCTACATGTGACAGTGTGGATGATATTCATCACTGAAGATATGCAAATGAGAGGTAACTGTCCTGTAAAAAGAAGTTTTCAGAGTTTACACCTAATCTGCCTGTTCATTGCTCCCTATATATTTGATCACAGGCAGAACTCCATTCAGATTAGAATATAAAAGATTATACACACTCTAGGAAGTGGTAAATTCTTTCTTATGTTTTTCTTAAAGTGAAGACCTATTTTGTAGAATAAATATTTTTAATAGAATATTTAAATCTAATCCTAATAAAATGTAGTAATATTATGCAACAAACACATCCTTCTGTACTTCACAAGCAGAGGGTATAGTAATAACATAGCAAAATTTCCTCTTACATATTTCCACAAAAATTTTCTTTTGCTGTTATTTTCAATAGTAGCAAGATCTCCATGACTGTTTTTGCAGATTGTTCTGGCTTTCTCCATAGAAGTCTTTTCTGGGCTGAAAAAATATTGTTTGTCTCCTTTTATAATCCAGCCATCTTCTGTGACTTCATATACTGCAACACAGAAGAGGAATCTTTGCATTCTTCACAGTTCTTTTGCAAAACTGGTGGTGTTACATGATAACACCATTTTAGATAAATGAAAATAAACAGAAGCTTACTGGCAGAAGGGACAAGAGGTTCTGGTTTCAAGGGGATCCCTGTAATGAAAAGGGGAAAACAATGAAGATGTAAAACATTTCCCAAACATTGAGCCAATAGAAGTGATTGATTAATGGAAAAGATCTTAATGTTTGTTTATTTTTCACATTTTACATATTCAATGCAGAATATATTTACATAGTAGCTTTTGTGCAGAGAAAATAATGGATATCACAGGGCGACTTCTGTGTCGTGGTGTATTTTTGATAAGTGTGTCTTGTGCATCCTGAATGTTGCTTAAATTACATGACTAAAGTTAGTTTAAATGAAAACTTGTTTCAGAAAGAAAACTAAATAGTGAAAATACTCTACTTCAGTGTTGGTATACTTTGAATAATTCTTTATAGACATTGTCTTGTGTATGAACAAGAAAATCAAATACTAAATAAAGTTTTGCTTCAAGCTACTTTATATTTTATTACTATTTATTTGTGTGTGAAACATTTTTTTTCTGGGTAGCTGTTTTGAAAAGCATTACATTTGACTGAAAATCCACCAGCTTTTGAAAAATAACTTAGAGGAAAAGTTTCCACATCACATGGGTTGTGATATTGGAACAATGTTTCTCGAAACATGCAAGGCCAAGAGCTATAAAAATGTAAAACATATGTTACCCTTATAATACCAAGGGCAGGTTGAATGGGGCTTTGAGTGACATGGTGAAAGGTGAGGAGTTGGAACTAAATGATCTTTAAGGTCTCTTACCACTCACATCATTCTGTGATTTTTTTCCCACAGGAACTCATCATGGTGTTTGTGTTGCTGTATGTGTAATTGCATTAAGTGTGAGACACACATGTTTGGGTAAAAAAAAAATCGTCTTTTAAAAGTAATCTCTTTTATGAATGGTCACAATATTTAAAATAAAAAGGTTTCTCTTCTGAAAGTATGAAGCATTATGTCTATTTCTGCAGTTTTCAGCCTGCCATTATACACTGCAGAGTAATGATGGTAATTTCTCCAGGCTGTAATTTCTGTCATTCGTACACTAATGATAATTAACAATAGACAGCTACTATTGANTCCTTTTATAATCCAGCCATCTTCTGTGACTTCATATACTGCAACACAGAAGAGGAATCTTTGCATTCTTCACAGTTCTTTTGCAAAACTGGTGGTGTTACATGATAACACCATTTTAGATAAATGAAAATAAACAGAAGCTTACTGGCAGAAGGGACAAGAGGTTCTGGTTTCAAGGGGATCCCTGTAATGAAAAGGGGAAAACAATGAAGATGTAAAACATTTCCCAAACATTGAGCCAATAGAAGTGATTGATTAATGGAAAAGATCTTAATGTTTGTTTATTTTTCACATTTTACATATTCAATGCAGAATATATTTACATAGTAGCTTTTGTGCAGAGAAAATAATGGATATCACAGGGCGACTTCTGTGTCGTGGTGTATTTTTGATAAGTGTGTCTTGTGCATCCTGAATGTTGCTTAAATTACATGACTAAAGTTAGTTTAAATGAAAACTTGTTTCAGAAAGAAAACTAAATAGTGAAAATACTCTACTTCAGTGTTGGTATACTTTGAATAATTCTTTATAGACATTGTCTTGTGTATGAACAAGAAAATCAAATACTAAATAAAGTTTTGCTTCAAGCTACTTTATATTTTATTACTATTTATTTGTGTGTGAAACATTTTTTTTCTGGGTAGCTGTTTTGAAAAGCATTACATTTGACTGAAAATCCACCAGCTTTTGAAAAATAACTTAGAGGAAAAGTTTCCACATCACATGGGTTGTGATATTGGAACAATGTTTCTCGAAACATGCAAGGCCAAGAGCTATAAAAATGTAAAACATATGTTACCCTTATAATACCAAGGGCAGGTTGAATGGGGCTTTGAGTGACATGGTGAAAGGTGAGGAGTTGGAACTAAATGATCTTTAAGGTCTCTTACCACTCACATCATTCTGTGATTTTTTTCCCACAGGAACTCATCATGGTGTTTGTGTTGCTGTATGTGTAATTGCATTAAGTGTGAGACACACATGTTTGGGTAAAAAAAAAATCGTCTTTTAAAAGTAATCTCTTTTATGAATGGTCACAATATTTAAAATAAAAAGGTTTCTCTTCTGAAAGTATGAAGCATTATGTCTATTTCTGCAGTTTTCAGCCTGCCATTATACACTGCAGAGTAATGATGGTAATTTCTCCAGGCTGTAATTTCTGTCATTCGTACACTAATGATAATTAACAATAGACAGCTACTATTGAGACATATGCTAATGATTTTTAGTTATAGTGATCATACAGGTGAGAACTGACAAAGAAACTTACTAGGAAAAGTATCCTCATGGCATCTCTCTGAGATAAAGGTCTATGACTTACTTTTCAAGTATGAGAGGCTGAGACTATTCGCTTTGGTTAGAACCAGATTGTTTTGAATAACTCACCAGTACAGAAATTATGCTATTTAGAAAAGTGTCACTTGAAATGTTAACCCTTACTGGTTGTGTGAAGGAGCCCAGGGAGCCACCAAAGCAACACTGCTGTTAGTCTGGGAAATAAAATATCTAGCTCAACACATAGCTATAGTTGATCCCTCTCTTATTTCACTGAATATGGAAATTTAGTTTTGTTTTTTGTGTTTTTTTTTTAAATCGTAATCCTCTCTTTCTCCCTATTTGCCCCCTTAGTCCCCCCCATGTGGAAATTCCCTACAAGCAAAATTTCCAAGAAACATGCAGTTTCATGTCAGTCAGAACTTGTTTTGACAAAAATCTGCTTTTGTGCAAAGCAGTGAATTTTACAAGGTAATCTTTGGAGATTGCTTTCACCTTATTTTTGTATGTTTACCTAATTACATAAAAAAGTATAATTTCAGTAAATGTGGCATGGAAATTTTTTTTTAAATAAAACAAAAAAAGTTTATCACTAACAGATGAAATGTTATATTCCAAAAGTATTTATATGTCTTGACCTATTTTTCTGTATGGAAAACTCCTGTGAAATCAACCACATTTTTTATCAGTATGCAACTCCATGTTTTGATAGCATGTGATTCAGATTAAATTTCTTTCTAAAGTGAGTTTAGAGTAAAAAGTTACCTACCTTTCTTTATTTCACAAATCCAATTATGACTGTATTCACAGTGCTCCTTAATCCATGATGAGGAAGGGTCTTCCCAGATTGCTCCACAATCTTCAAATGCAGTATTGTAAAAATTATTGCTTGCTTTATAATTCACCTACAAAGGACACACACCTTTAGTTTTTATTCTTATTATACATGGGAAAAAAGTTGTACTCTGTAAGGAATGAAAAGTAGTGCCAGTTTCAAACCACTCCTTTCTTTCCTCCTCTGGCTGTGCAGACAATGTGGGTTATTAAAGCAATTACAGACACTACACAGAGAAAAGAAAGACTCTGAATTTATGCAGCATTTAACAGATTGCAACATTCCCATGAAAACTGGAATCAAATGAGATTATAAATAAAAAGCAGAGGAAAGGAACATGGTAATTTATCTCCAGAGACTAATAAAATTCAGGAAAGACCTTTCTCACGTATTTGTGACTTGAATAATCATGTCTAGCTGAATGTGGTCCTCTGTGTTACCATCATTGAGGTGGTATAACCTCAGGGTTTATTCATTATTTTTTATTTTTTCCAATCTGGTATGAAGAATAATGATTTAGAATTACCCAGTTGCAAGGTAGATGTTTTTGGAAATTCTTATACAACTTACGTACGCATCAGTTATGGAAACAGCTCCAGCAGCAAAAACGTCAGAACAGAAAGAAACTGGCAAGGTGAAACACTCACCGGTGATCCGTCACTCCAGGAAAGCCCACCATCAGGGTCTAAACACTGCAGACCTATCCAGAAAGGCTGAGATGATGGGGACTTTTTTCTAGAGTGTGAAAAAAATGTGTAGTGGAAGAAGAGAATACATATGCTTAGCACTGCTCAATTTTACCAGTTACATGAGATGATAATTTGACAGTTATTGAAGACTTCA
>WEIV01007804.1:36338-64051 GCA_013390005.1 Calyptomena viridis
CTCAGAACTGAAAAGAGTAGTCTGTGTTATAGTAGAGATGCTGATTCAAGTTTCCTGATGTTTCCAGGCTATAGGAACAGTACCTAGACTAATTAATTGCTTTAATTCATCAGCTCGCCTAAGTCTGACTGAAGAGGTAACATGAATATCATTGAAAAGCAAAGTCCCGAAAATTACAGCTGAATTCCAAATCATTTTTCCCTTTTATGCCACCTCATAGATTCCTTGCTGCACCCAAGAAAGGTAAATAAAATCTACGTTCCTTATTTGTCTGCTGCCTAATTCCATCGAGCACAAGTCTCGGCTCTGCTCCCCATATGGGCTTGTGGGAAAGGTTACTAAATATAGGATAGTAGTAAATAGGAAAGTTAAAAAAGGGAAAAGAGAAGGAAAAAAACCCCAGTAAGACACAATAACTTGCTCAAAACAAATTCACTTGTAAGTGATCTGATCGTTTTGTTTTGGCTTCAGTTTGAGATTTTTCATCATCTTGCATCACATCGCATAGTCCAGAAATTGTTACGAGTCCTTACTATGTCTTTGATAACCACAGATGGTTGAAGAAATATGCAGAAAACTGCGGTGATGGCTTTAACCCCTTCCACAGGCAGTTCTGAGATAAAAGGCCTGTGTCATATTCTCTAAAATAATTTCAAAATAACTTTATTTTCAATATCAGATTGTAGTGAAAAATTATCACCCTGAATTTGTTGTAGAATGACACTTTTTAGGAAGGAAAAAGAATAGTTTCAAAGTCAAGCAGAGCTTGTGAAAACAATGGGGTTTTGCTAACCAGGTTCTTGTTTATGCTTTCTTCTGACCTTAAGGCAGGCAGGATCAGTCTTTGCTGTTTCAGAAAGTCCTTGTAGTGGGTCTCTTCTGCAAATGTAACCTAACCTTCTGTCACAGGCATTGTCTGCCCAGTATCCATCCTAGATGCAATTTGGGAAGAGGTGAAAAACAGTGAGGCAGAACCTGTTTCCTTTAGAAAGCTAATTATTTTTTTGAAAATATTGTTTCAATGGGAGAATGAAGATCTGTATTTTTCATTAATTTAAAGTGTTTGTGCGTAATGGCGAGGTTATGTTAAGGTAAGTGGCACGGACAGACTGTTAAGGTTTGCTTGGCATATAAAGTATACTCACAATCAGATATTAATATTTATCTAGTTATGTATAATTNAATCCTTGTTCTCAAAACTCAGGCATCTGTAAGTACGTACTGACCACTGGTATAGGTAAATAAGGAAGCAATAGCTGGCACAAGGTTTTTAGTCACAGATGCAGGAATCAAACACTACTCTACTAAAATTAAAAGAGTGAAAAGAGAGAGTATAATGATTCCTCATGATATTCTGGTGTTTGGGATTTTTCTAACCTATATATTTATGGCCTTCCCTATTATATTCATAACAAATATTCATAACAAACAAAGAAGAATTATTTTATTTAAACCCTCTAAGATTTCTAATAATGTAGTTCTCCGTTTGTACCAAACACTGCCCTGTAGAAACACTCACGGTAGCCAAGCTGAGACAGTAGGAAGCCATGTTCCTCAGGGTTGTGGATACTGGCCAGATTGCCATTGCTCTCATTGCAGAAAATTAGGGCTTCTGTCCATTCTTTGGGATCTCTATGAACCATGAAACAATGACCTCCATAGAGCAACCATCCTTCTGGGCATTTAACAGGCTTTGCATTCCCTCAAAATCAATAGATATTTCAAGTTTTTAAACAGTGCAAACTGAAGTCTAGAATAACTCAAATTACATTTAAAATTAGTTAATTAACTAATTACAATGAAAATGAAGTGGTTACTAATAAGCAGTATTTCTATTCGTTCCTCACACACATATTTTAGTCTTTTTGTGTTTTTGCTCACTGTACTTTTACAGAAAACATACTGCATTTAAACAAAAGAGCAAAATACTGGAGCCAGTGTTTACTGGGCTTCATTGGTGTGAAGTATTAACTGGTGGACAGAAGAATAGTTTAGAATTTCATATATAGTGTTTCCACACAATGTACCCTACCCAATTATGTTTTGCATATTTCATAAGGGCGTTATTAATGCAGCACAAGTAATTCTCTGCACACATGGCTTTCCATACTAAGTCTCAATAAATATGCAGATCATGATACTTTCATGATAGTGTATGGCATATCCCAATGCCTCTGGAATAGTGAATAACATTGTGAAGCAAAAAATGATTGTGTGGTTACTGGGTGCCAGAAAAATTTTCAGTATTTAAATATATTTGGCTAAAGAAATTACAATATGCTTTGTTCTGTAGTCCTTATCACAGTAGATCAAATCACAATACTTGCTTTTTATTTTTTAATTTTAAATAACCATTAAATTTAATTTTAGTGACACATATTCTGCCTTTATCAAAAGGTTCATTTATTTGCGTGACAGACCTGATGGAAGAGTGAAAGGATCCATTGTGGAGTTTTCCTTTTTACAGATATAGCCAAGTTTCAGCTCACATGGCTGGTTTTCCCATTTAGCATCTCTTCTGGGATTTAGTACTGCACAGAGTTTCTCAGACACAGACTCGGGGTTTCCTTTATGGAATAAAAATTGAATTATTTTTATGTACTACAGGTTTTATGTCAGCAGTGAAAAGAACAATTTACTTTCAGGCTTTTAATGTGTCAATTATGGGCTCGTGACNTAATAATACGGAATTCCTAAAACAGAATATAAGGCTCATCTTTTGGATGAGGCATACCAGATCACAAGTGAAAACAAATATCCTCATTTCCACAATGCCCTTGTGGGGGAGTCTTTCCCTTCTATGCTGGATTCTGGTCCAGTAGCTTTCAGTGATGTGTTGGACTACAAAGTTCTGTTCGAGCCCTTTGAAAAGGTCCTTTCTGCATGTCCCTTTGGATGCTGATTTGTGCGTTGCTGCAAGCAGAGCCTCCTCACATGCCTTCACAATTGCTCAGTGTCTCTCTTCTTCCTGCCTCTTCAACCAACCTTCCCTAAGTTTCTCCAGAACCACTATTCCTACCTGGGGAATGGTCAGTGCTTTCCTCTTCTCAGAGAGGCTCACAGTGTGATGAATTACTTTTTTTCCTTCTCCCTCCAAAACATACAATTTTAAACAATTTTGAAGTGAACTAGAAATGTGTAGATTAAGTCATGATCACAGCGATCATGTGGGGATACAGGAGCTCTGGGGGTGTGGGCTGCTTGACCTGAGAGCCAACTCCTCTTCTCTGCAATGCTTAAGGAATCTGGCCAGCACAACAGAAGCTAGAAAACACTCTACCAGACTCAGCACCTCTGGGCTTTTTCTTCATCCTCTATGTCACATAAAAGCAGGTGACACCTCTGAGACTTGGGAAGGCCAAAAAATGGACTGTGCTTGCATTCAGCATTTGCTGCAATTGACTGTTGCCATGGCAATCATTAAGAGACTTCCGAAGATAAACTGCCAATGCTGTGAACACTATTTACAGTCCCTCTTGCATATTAAAGAGAAATAGAAAAGCATAAGAAGAAGGCTTTTCAAGAGTGATGCTCACTGACTGCTGAGTCCTTGCAGGATGCAGGGTCTGATAACCCTTGTGAGAGTTGTAAAGACACAGAGGATTTAATGACTTGAAGGCATTTCCAGTATGCTACAACTCAGCTAGTGCTTTTTACTTTACCTGCTTCTGATAGAAGATGAGATAATTTAGCTCTTCTGCTTGAAATTCTATGAGATACATCTAGTGAAGGAAAGCATAATTCCCAGCTTTTCCATCTCACATGTCTCCTAAGCCTTTCAGCTCTGTTTGTTCATATTCACAGGCAATACTATAGGACTTCAGTTAACATGCCTTCATCATACTGGTGTGAAATATTAATTCCTAAAATTGTTAAAAAAGATTACTACCTGGTGCCCAGTTAAAGTATCTGAAGGGAATGCCACCACTCCACTGCCAGCCACTGTTGAGATTCAGACTGTTAAGCCCAATCCAGAGAGAGGATCTCTTGCTGTCGATCAAATCTGGGTAACCAAAAGAATTGAATTGTAATGAGGTTTGTTAGGAAATGTCCTGCATTTTCAAAGTTCAGAAGAAGATAGTGAAAGTCTGCTGAGTGATTTCTAAGTTCACTACAGAACCCAAATTTACTGGTAATAAACTCAGAGGGCTTTTTCTATAGATAAAGGGTAAAGAATTACAGAAGACTATATATTAGTGTATCTGCATTTAGTGCAGTTCTACAGTTACATGTAAACAATAAGCTTTGAAAACTGGGACTGAATTGCTATTATTAATAGTGTTACAACTTTTCTTGATTGTGATGCAATTAATATAGGACCTTCGTCCTACAGTGTGGATAAATCCGGAAAGACTTTAGAGTTTTAGTAGTCTTTTGTATAAAATTTCAATTTCATTAGATATACATGAAGAATACTGATTCATTAACAGAAACGTCATATAATGACTGCCTCCTAAAATGTTGTTTCTTCTTAAAGGTCCCTTTCTAGGACCTTTCTGGTGTTTTCTGAGCTTGAGCTAACTTGTGCTTAATTATCTAGAAACTCTTAGATTCTTAGATAATAATAATATGAATAATTTCAAATCACAATTTCACAGCTTACAAAAGTTGCACCTACAAAGAGCTTAATTTACAGTAATTTTGCTATTTCTGGTTAGTACATATACCATTTTTTTTTTTACATCAGCTCTTCCCTGTACTCTTGTTACATCCCTGAAACATCCGTAATTAGTCAAAAAAACCTCTTTGACACACTTTTTACTGAAGCTTGGTTATTAGTTCACCTCTTAGATACACTTGTTCATGTATCTCTGTGACACTGAGTAATTCTGCATGCTGTTGCTGACAGCTCTTCCTTGCTTGGTGCCATGTGAGGGCTGACTGATAGTTTATCTGATAGTAGGTTCCTGTCAACGGATCTGAACTCCAAAATTTATTGTTGTCTGTGTGAAAGAAAGGAGATTTAGTACCTCAGTTTATAATAAACATTTTACACAAAATGTTATGGCAAAATTCGACTGCAAGCTTACTTGTGAAATGACATTCTAGAGCAAATAAGGCTCAGCCCCACAAGTTAGCTTAATCTTTTTCAAGTAAAAGAGGATTTGCAATTTAAATTAGCAAAGGTGGGCCTTTCATTCTTTATTTTCACTTTCCCCTTTAAATTTTATAATATTCAGGTGAAAAAAAAATACTGTAAATGTAAAGATATCAATAAAAGAAAACTGTATCTTGGTCATTGACTACTCTGGAATCCTGTTCAGCAGCTCATAGGCTATGTCCAAATTTATTCTTGGCTGAAACACAACTGAAATACAAACATTTCCCATAATGGAAACTTTGTTTTTGAAAATATGCCGTCACTAGTTACATTTACAAAGCTACAGGCTTGGGAAAGAGCACCTGGAAAGCTGTCCAGTAGAAAATGACTTGGGGCTGCTGGTTTATAACCAGCTGAACGTGACCCAGGTAGCCAAGAAAGCCAACGGGATCCTGGCCTGTATCAGACAGTGTTGCCAGCAGGACCAGGGAAAGATCATCCCCCTGTACTTGGCATTGATGAGACCACACCCCAAATACTGACTTCAGTTTTGAGCCCCTTGCTACAAGAACGACACTGAGGTGGTGGACTGTGTCCAGAGAAGGGCAATGGAGCTGGTTAAGGATGCAATGAGGAGCAGCTGAGGCAGCTGGGATTGTATTGGTAGTCTGGCATGTGTTTTGGAATTTAGAAATGATCTTCTGAGAGGTTACTGGTAGCAAAACTGTTCCCTGGGCAAGTGCTGAAATAAGCTGTGATTACAACTTGCCCTGAATTTTGCTGTTGTTGAGAAAATTAAATGATTTATTAGAAGAAATGCTTTATATTTCTTATTGTGTTTCCTTTTTTTTGCTGATTCAGATTTTTAACATTTTTTTAAACTGTAGATTCCAATGTTAGTGATAATGTCCCATCAATTTTATAATGCCAAATATTTCATATTTTCTAGTTTATAAAGTGAGGGTGTTATGAGATTTTTCAAGCTATTGCTTGCAATATTGCACTAGGGAATAATTTTCACCAAATCAGTCAAAATAATGGTGATAGTTGGTGGCTGAGAGTGAGATGAACCTGATTTTCCAGTGCAATGCTCCTATCAAAATCACAAGTGCTAAGTCTGCAGTATAGCACTGAAAAATTAGGTTTGAACAGAATTTTTATTATCTTCATTAATTGATGTTGTTCATCTTGCACTCCAATGCACATACTTCTACCTGTTCAGGTAGCATTAACTTATGATGTAGTCTGAACCATTACAAGGGAAACGCTGATGATGCTACTATTTAAGTAAAATCTTTGAGCCAAGCTTCTTGTTTTATATCTTTCAAAAAACAAACTACATCCTGCCAAGGACTGTAGACCAGTCGTGTTATAAAGAATAGGGTTTTGCTTGGGTAGAAAAGGTTGTATACTGCTGCCACAAATATCAATGAGTATTAGGCTGTGAGCAGCATCTCAGTTTAAAGGCGATTCTGTGCTGAAGACAGTCATATTAAAGCACATTGGTCTTTTCTTGAGTGTTAACTAATGATGGACATACCCACACAACTTTCAGCCTGACTACAGACTATACCAAAGAGATTTGTTTCTTTTGTCAGGATTGTTGTGGCATGAAGGAGACATTTTTGAG
Source organism: Calyptomena viridis (assembly GCA_013390005.1). Taxonomy (NCBI): domain Eukaryota; kingdom Metazoa; phylum Chordata; class Aves; order Passeriformes; family Eurylaimidae; genus Calyptomena; species Calyptomena viridis. Next base: position 43,010 of record WEIV01007804.1, read on the forward strand.
TAAAATTAGGTCATTACAAGGTTTTTCCTTTTTGTAATATCAATGGCATCTTACCTAACAGTGTTGTGTTATAATATTTATGTCAGCATATGAGACTTACTGGCAGTTGGACAGAACCCATACAAATGGTCCATGTCGAAGTTGGGTGTTGTTGCACACCAGAGCAAGCCATCTGACCTGCCAGCAGCCGTGCACTTGGCATACCATTTACCACTCAGCTGGAAGGGGAAGGCACAAGGAGCTCCGTTGGAATTTCCTAACACTGTAAACAGATCTGACAGGACAAAGAAAAATTTTGATATAGGTATGTGAATCTACATATCTGTACTCTCCATAAGACTATGTGGAGAAAGCATTACAAGTGTTACACCAGCGTAACTGGGAAACTGCTGTCACCAGCAGTGTCTTTCATGAAAGTTCTTGCTAAGTCTTGCAATTTACCATTTTGTTTTTGGGTACATCATCAGCTGTAACAGCTTGAAATAGAGCAGTTTCATATTGTAGCTAACTGTGAAAGAACTGTAGTGATTTTTGTCTCATATATTTAAATACAATTTTCTAAACATAGCATTTTTTATTATGTAGCTTAACTTCCCATAATTCATTAAAAGTAAACATTTAATTGTTAAATGTTGTGGGATTTTTGGCATCTGAAATCTCCTAGAGCAACTGAAGGTAGCATACATGCGATTATTTCCTTACCTTTAATAGTGGTATGTTAAACTTGGAGATTTTTACCTTTCATGCTACAATACTAATGTAATCTCACTAGTTAAAGTATACCGTTAAATAAAGTGTTTTGATTACTAAATCACAGAATCACAGAATGGGTCATGTTGGAAGAGATTCCCTCCATCTTGTCTAACCTCCCTGCTCAAGCAGGGCCATCCTAGAACACGTAGCACAGGATTGCGTCTAGATGGTTCCTGAATATCTCCAGCAAGGGAGACTCCACAACCTCTCTAGACAATGTGTTCCAGTGCATGGTCATGGCACAATAAAGAAGTTCTTCCTCATATTCAGGGGTAACTTACTGTGCATCAGTTTCTGCCCATTGCCTCTTGTATTGCCTCATTGCCAGGCACCACTGAGAAAAGTGATTAACACTAATAATTAAAAATAACTTAATCCACCTTTGCTTTAAAAGTAAAGAGGGGAAATAAAAGCAGATTTTTTGCGCATACTGCATTCTGTCTGGACCTAAGCAGCTGTGTTTCCCCAGGATGGAGAAATACAGGCCTGAATATGTGAACTAATCATCTTCTAGTCCACCATTGCCTTAGGGAGAACAGCTGATGTTAGACTAAGCAGAGCAGAAATCAAAGACCACGTCTGTGATGACAAACAAATGGATTCAATAAACCGTCAAGATTAACCTTTGAATTTTACCTTCATGGCCTCGAGAACACAGATCATCCACAGTTCCATAGATCTTCCATTTATTCATTGTCTTTGATCCTGTTTTCAGCATAATATTTTCTTTTCTTTTGCTAACACTGAGAAATAAATCTTCCCCTTGGAGTGCCAAGGTCGCATTTCTGCATTCCCATTTCTGGAATTCACTTTTCTTGTTGCATGGGTACAGAGAAATTTTGGCCTGGTTTTGCTTGTAGGGCACTCCCAAACATTGTGCAAATGCCACGCTCATCAGCTGGTGATCAGAGATCCACCTGAATTTTTGTAAATCAGTGTTTTTCTTGCAAGCGGCTGTTGTGACTGTCTCAGAACTCTGAGCAATTAAACAGAACTTAGTATCTTCATTGTATATTAAAAATATTTCATTATCTGTAAAACAAAACATTTAGAATTATCATATTTATGGTAAACACATGGTGAGGGAGCTTGTGAAGAGAAAGAGTTGTTGTTGATTCTATGCTGATCTGACTCATGTCAGGAGAGTGCAAGTATGAGTCGTATTTGAAAGGATCAAATGGCATTTTCAAGACTTCATTCTGAGACAGAAAAGTAAGTGCAGCTCATGTAAATATATGTAAATAAAATACAGAGGAATAAGAACACATAAAACACATTATAATGGCTTCAAAAATGTCATTATTATAATGGAATTTCATTTTCTCCTGAAATGCACATTTCATTCAAGATTTCCGAACGAGATCTCACTGAAAATTTGTAGGTCTGCTATCACTTCATGCTTTATAGATTTAGGTCCTGTTGCATACATCTCCATGGGGTTGCATTTGTGCTTAATACAGTTAGTGAGTGAGCCTTCTGTGACTCTTGCTCCTTCTGGAACTGACATGTTCTCTTCTGTTATGGTTTGAGTGTTTCGTTTAGAATGAAAGAAATGTGTAATGGTGACCTGATATCTTGCCTCGTTCCAGTATCCTTTCCTTAGTATGTCTGTCATAAAAAGTCAATATAATTCACACAATCAAATCACAATCACTCTCAAAAGAACTGGGCACTGTATAGAGGTACAAATACTACAGGTGTGAGCTTGTGTGCTGGTGCATTGTGAATGCTGAATAAGGTAGTTAACAGTCTCAAAGGGTTATAAGCAGCCTAATTTAGTAATCCATTGAGACAACTGGGCCCTGCTGGGAAGGGCTGTCCAGAACTGCAGCTGTACTGTCAACACACAAAGCAGGTCAGTCTGGGAAATTCTGGGAGGCTATGACAGAAAGAATAGTTCTTGAGCTCTCCAGAAAGTCCCTGTATTACTTAGACCAGCTCAGTAAAATATGGAAGTGTCACTTCTGCAAATCTAAATTTGACGTTGAGACTTAGTTTCTTCTTTTCTTGTCCATTTGGGCAGGAAGCTTTTAATATTATTAAATCTTTTATTTCTCACTGCTAAGTGGGTAAGTGCTTAGTGTAGTCCCCTGAGTTTTGGCTCTTGTCCCTTGTAGTATTTTTGGGTCTAATAATAGGAATTCTTGCTGGAAACTATGAGGTTCCTGCTTGTGTCCCAGCTCACAGAGCAGGCAGGAGAACCCCTTTTTGCACAGGGTAGTGCTGGCGCAGCTCACATGGCACAGTGTCTGCTTTTGGGAGCTGTGATATGTACCCCACTCCACAAATTAGTGAACTGAAGGATAAAGAAAAATTGTTCTTGAACGTTTTCATCATCCTTACTTAAAAGGGAGATGTCATCTGTTTTTGGTCAACTTCAGAGCCTTAACTATGCCTCTCATCCTTATTCTGAAAGCTGTAGTGGTTATTCTAGGGCAGTTCTTGACTCCTTTATACTTCTAATATTTTTTTCACTGGCATCTGCTAAGCCACAGTGTTACATTCTATATCAATCCACAAGTTCCATCTCATCCCACATAATCTCATGCTAAGGCTAAGAGATACACATAAAATACTCTATTTAATTCTTTTCTCTTTTCCATTTTTTTTCGGAGTGAGTCACATATACAGGCAAGGACTATGGAGCACACTGCGAAGTCCATCTCTTTCACAGAACAGATGTAAACAATAACTAAGTGGTACCCAAAATTCAATCTTTATCCACATACATGATGCTCTCCTGACTTCTGATTCCCAGCTTTAGTCCATTTTGACTCCTCCCCTGTTTTTAAAAGTAGACCAACGTCTCTGTATCTGTCTTTTGTAAGCTGCTATGGACCACTCCCATTAGGACAAGTATGAAATGCAGAGTAGTTAAGCTGTGTGAAAATTTTAAGGAGCCTGAGAAACCAGCAAGACAACAAAGATGCCCATTTTCACATCCACTTTTTCAGGGGATAGGAAAAAATAGACTCACCGAGTGTCTGAAAAGCAGTATGAACACATGAGAGGAAAACTAAGACTGTAGAAAAATTCGAGTTTTTCATTCTGTCTTCCTATTCACAAAGAGATGAGCTGAAATTAATTGCTGCAGTAGAGATCCTTAAGGAATCAGTTCTGGCTCCTTCTCAGTTTTGAAGATTCTTAGTTGAGATAGAAAACTCTGGGCCCTAAATAAGGAAATATCCTGTCACATGTGGTGTTTTGAAATCTATAAATAATTCTAAAATTCAGACTTTGCATTTGAAAGTGAAGTTTCTATCCATTCAAATGCAAGTGGCAAAGTTTGAACAGTTCAACATCATTCTGCTGAATTATTTTTAGCTTTCTTTGTTCTGCTCTGGAATTGTAAAATTCTGACCTTCAAAGACAAAGAAGGGAGTGCATGTTAAATGGATGTACTTTAAATGTCGTACATACATACATGGGAAACTCAGAGAAAAATACATGCATATTTCTTAACCACGTAGTTCTTCACTGATACAAAAGATATATTAGTTTAATTTGATTAAACTTGATTAGTTAAATTTGATTAATTTGATGCAGTGAGCAATGTTAACTATTTCAGTGAAAAATTAACCCAGACAAGACAATTTGATTTTGCTTGGTGACTTGACAAACTGGGCACTATGTATATATCTGGCTTTTATCTTCTTATTCTCTGATATATCAACTAGTAAAACTACTGTGCTGTTATTTATGTGAATTTATCTTGGATAAACCAATACAAATTAGCCAAATCTTTGCAAGTCTTTCTGTTAACCAGTGATTTTGGCAGCAAAATGCCTTTCAAAATTGTTTAAACCATAAAGTACAAATTAATTTTAATACCTAATTTTTTCTTTGTACCAAATGTAAATGAGACAAGGAAAGAGGACTATTTACAAACTTTACAAGTGAGCTGCAGGCCTTTATTAAGTGGAAATGAACTTCAGCTGTAATGCAGAATCCCTTATTTATTTTGAAGAAAAATGAGGAAAATATTCAGCTGAAATTGCCTTTAAAATTTTTGTTGGCTTTATTATGAAGACAAATCTCACAATATTTTCTCCAAGGGCAAAACATCACTTAACATGAGAGAAGAAACCCATTCACACAGTACAGGATCTTCAGAGCTGTGTTATCAGTATCAAATATCAAAATTTTAAATTATGATATTATTTTGGAATTTTTTTCATCTATTTGCTCTTTTCATTTGCTCTGCTTTGATTCTAAGCCATCAAACAGCACTGAATCCAATTCAGTCTCGGTACTTACAAGAGATGAAAAATATTGTATTTATTGTAACTTCCATGAAGGGAAAAAAAAAAGGTGTAAGATCAAGAAGACTGTCTGTAAAAGTAGTTTGAGTAGAAAATGCCCCTTATTCCTTACTCTTGGCAATGTGCTTTAATTGCCATATATACAAATCATCAACCCAATGTCACATGACATCTCTTCTGCTGTTCTTCAGCACTTTCCAAAGGTTTAGTTTTCACGGAGATCTCGGAGATCTTTTTTTTTCTTCAATATGTCATAGACAACAGCAAATTCATAGAAAACTTAACCAGCATAGTAAACCTCTTCACTATGAAGAAACTGTGGTGTGCCCCACTGCGTTACTGTCCTGCAGCATGGACACAGTGCCCAGTTGTCAGTCTTTTTATCAGTTGGAGGATAGTAAGCAAAGTCATCCTGAAATGAGTGATCAAGTGAAATAAAACTAGGAATGGACTCTTCCAGCTTTATTGTGTATTTTATTTATGGTTTTTTTAGTCAGGTATCTTGTTCATGTTTCTGTGTTTCCTCCTGTTAGCCTGTCTTTTAAGCCAGATCACTCATTAGATCAACGAACTGTGTAATATCTCCACATGCTAAATAAACAACACTGAAGTTTTATTATGTAATACATAGGTTATTTATTAATAATCTCATGTTCATAATTGATAAAAAACATTCAAAGTCATAGAATGACACTGTTTGCAAAGATTTACTTGTTTTGCTAAATCAAATTTGATGCCATGAATGAAAGACAAATATTTGCATTTCACTTTTAATACTATCAGAAGGAAGACAGGGGCAACAATGGGGACAAACAATTCATGTAAATCTCTGTTTATTCCAAACACCACTTTACTTGAGTAACTGTGTGCATGCTTTAGTACAGTATGGTGAGATATTCTTAAAGTGCAGGTGTTAGGGCTGAGCACTCTGCAAAAAGAGTGCTCAGTGTTAGTCTCGTTAGCATGTTCTGCTGCCACAGATCTCTGAATAAAGAGAACACTATGGTATTAACCCATAACTTTAAATTGCCACTAGTTCTGTTATTTTTCATGCTTGCTTAATTAGCCATTTTTGTGAAGTTCTAACTCAATAAATACCTGAGAGTATTTATTGAAGAACATAGAGCAATAGTTCTTAATTCTTACTAAAGGAATAACTGCCAATTTTAGTTCATATTAGAACTAAATGCATCTAGTAGAGACTAAGATTTCCTTTCTTTCAGTTGTATATTTTTAAGCTTAACCATTTAGTTTGGCTTTTTTATCCCATCAGACAATGTGTTCATTTTTTTCTTTGTCATTGGTAGAATCATTGTCCCTTCCAGTTTGGGCATGGCTGTATTCTAGCTCTCTGCTGCACCACCTCGTCTCTCTTCCAGTCTCACTTCGAGTTTTGATCTTGAATGAAAAATAAATCATGAAGCCCATCCCCAATAAAATTATGAGGGTCAGAGCAAGTAGTATCCACATATTCATGTGACCATTTGCTTTGTCCTTTCTGGCATCTGTAAATAAATACAAACAAAATGGAAATAGATTTACTGAAGACATAAACAAGTATAAGAGTATTGAAATCTATAATTTCCTCCTTAATTGCCAGGCTAAAATCTGTCCTAATGTCTCTATGTCAGTCCTCCTTACACCTCTAAGTATGCAAAAGAAGGAGTAAAGAGAGGGTGATCAATTTACCAAAGCATTTGCTTATCCTGGGATGCCCTAAGTGTCTCGTTGGTACTGCTAAATTTTGCTGGGAAGGAATTCAGTGGTAATTAAGTAAATTAAGCTCATATAAAGAAATATATTACATAACCTAAAGAAATACTATTAAATTAATTAAAACCCCAAGTATTTATTTTCTTTTGTCTTTGAAACTATTTGGAACAAAAAAAGAATCCTACCTTCTATGTTTGCAGATGCTTTAAGAATAGCTGTCAAAGATAAAGACAAGTGTTTAGTCAAAATCTAAAACGGTCACATTTTCTTCCTAACAGTTTCATGTTAGCAAAAGTTCTGGTAATCTGCACATCATCACTTCTCATGGAAACATATCTGCTAAATTAACAGAGATGAAAAGGTCTCTTAGATTTTTAACCCAATATTTCCTTTAATAAAACTGCATTGTTTTGCATATTAAAGCCCCGTTTGCTTCTTTTTTAATAAACAAAAAGCCTCCAAGCACGGGTAGTTTCTGACTGTGCTAGTTGGACTCTCTCTTCTCCCCTGATTAATAAATCTTGCCCATTTCACCAGCTCTTATTCCTGTGGAGACAGGGAACAACTTGCTCAACTGCTGAGGATATTTGAGTTTTCCCGTACTGCACACAGTTCCTTTGAGACCCAGCAGGTCTTAATTTACCGTATTTACCAATTCCTTTGCATCTATAATTACATGTATAAGCTGAAGCTTTCTTTTGCAGCTTCTCCCGGCTGTGCACAGAGGGCGCCATCTGCAAGGTTTTTTTCCCTTGTGCGCTGGGTGGGAGCTGGTAGGAGTTGGATGATGGCCATGGCAAGGATAGATCTTCCCCATCGCTGTGGGACCCCCAGGGAGAGTGGGATGCAGCAGGAGCTGGGCTGCTGCAGCAGAAGCACAGCAATGCATTGAGCTCTGGTGTGTTTGTGAGCATGAAGGAAAAGCAGCTGTTAAATGTGTCCTTTAATGTCTAAGGATGGAGATCTGGCTGTAATGGAATAAGTATTTGGTTATGCTGAAACACTGTTCTGCTGGAGAATCCAGTGTCAGGGAATATCCCCTGTACTTTGGCTTGCACATCAGGGCCACCCACAGCTAAACCCATCGAATAAAGTGTGTGTTGATAGTGAGTTTCTACTTTCCTACATATCTGGTAACAAAGAATTAGCATTCAGTAGTGTCCTGACTACCCAAAGAAAACTAGGAGCTGTCCTAAAAGCAGATTTTTCCTTGTCAGAACATGTCCTGAACACTGCTGAACACTGCTGTTACTGCCGCTTCCTGCACCAGCTGCAGCTTTGCTTTGGCGGGGAAAGGACCAAACCTCACAAACATCCTGAACCTCAGGGTTGTGAAACAGGGCAGGAAATCAGACTTTTTTGCAGAATTAACAGTAAAACTCCAAAATACCACATGGCTGCTTGGCTCACAATATTCTGATATTTCTACTTCCTTACCAAAGCAGATGGTGCTCAGTTATACAGAAACACAGTATCAAAAAAAAATGCTAACCAAAACACTTCTACTCTTTTCAAGGGTCACTATATGCTCTCTGGGTCATGCTTCCATTCTGTTATTATTTAAATAGAATTGCTTCATCCATCTCTTACTGGAACAGTCTGTATCATAGTACAGCAAGAAGAATAGCAAATTAGTGATGCAACCCTTGTACCATAAAAAGACAATAGGAATGTCAGTAGGAAAAAATGTGTTTATATTGGAGGGGATCAAAACAACAGAGTTTAATTTTTTTTTCATAAAATTTTTATCATTTTTAGTTATTAATTCAATATTCATCACAAAATGGGAGAAAATCTGAAAAGCAAAAATTGATAACAATATATGAATATTATTTTTCTCTGAACACTGAAAGAGGTGATAAGCAGGACTGTAAATACTATGTTTTATGTCAGTGTTTTTCAATGATCATATTGTGCTATTACTACTGAAATAAACATCAAGAGCAAATAATAAAGAATTCACTCACTCTTTGGTTTCTTGCAAATAAAACCCTTTTGGGAAGAGCAAGGAAGGATACTCCAGTAGCCAGTGGATGCAGACAACTCCACACAATAAGCAAGTTGGTCCTCTGAGGGCTGTCCTTCACCCCAGTTGATGAAGTCTAAGGCACTGTTGTCTTGCCAAAGCAGCTGCCCTAATGTTGAAAATATTAGTATCAATACTAATAGATCCACATGAAAGGTCTTCACCTTATTGAATATTATCACAATATTACTTTATGCAGCCTAATAAAGCAATATTACTTCCTTCAAAAATTCCGTCTGTGGTTGCTTTCTAATGCATTTTACTTGATTTGGTTCTCTTCTCAAAAACAATATAGTTGCTTTTCCAAATTATGATTTTCAGATTTGTCAGTCATAACTTTGTTTTAATTTATATTGCTCCATATTTTTGTCTAGAACACCAAAGTTTTGAACTTAAAAAAGCTGGATGTGGGCTTTTTTCTTTTAATTTCTAAATCATTATTTCATCTGCACTCAATGAAAATTGAGCAACTTTTACTGTAATGCTTAAATATATGCTTAAAGCATTTCTTCTTTGCATAAACTCTGAAAAAAAAATTTGATGTTTCAATGAGTTGAAAACAATCTAAAATAAAATTCTTTCTGAATGCTTCTGGATTGATACCAGTGGTTTTTTCCAGATGTGTGTTTTCCACAGCAATCTTTAGATAGCAACCTAATTTTCTCCATACAGAGACACAGAGAAGCATAATGCTGTGGACTCTGACTGGACACCCACAGCTCCCACATGGGTGCTCCCCAGCCATGAGATGAGAGCCACCTGAGATGAATTCCCCACCAGGAACAGGAGACATCCTCAAGGAGGGCTGAGGTCAGAACGTCTACTGTACTTCAATTAGTAGCTTAAAAACAATGTATCATGCATATTTTTGTCCATTCAATAAAGTCTATTTATAGTACTTAGAATAGTTACCATTTACATTTCTGTATATTCCTATCCAAAAGCCACTTGTCTTGCTTGTATATAAGTCTGCATGTTCTACTAAAAAGTTTGATTCAGCCAGATCTTCTACAGAAGTCAACATACCACCTATTAAAAAATAATGGAAGATGATTTGCAGTATCCCCAACATAGTTGCAGCTTTTGAGGTAGGATAAGGTTAATAATAAACCTCTCCTGCTAGTAGGGAGTAAACAAGAATTTAAGTAGAAGACACAGAGTAATGTCCAGCTGTAGGGGAACAGCACAGACAGTGAGTGATATCATCAGAAGTGAAAGACATGAAAGCACAGTGAAGATGATGATTTTGAAGCACTAGGAAAAATGCACTATATTTTCAAGTGATCGAACGATATTTTTCATAGGAATTGTGGATGATTATTTCTTTGTTTTTCGTGGTTTGAGAGGATAATATGTAGCAATTCAAACTGATGTAATAAATATTCTGGCGATAGTGGTAGAGTAAGAGGGCTAAGAGGATTTAAAGAATTATGAAACAAAGTATCCATTTCTTTTGGGCAGTATAGCGCTTCCTTTTCTCTTTCATGACCTCCTGAGACAAGATGAGGTAGGTGATGACTCAGCAGCATCGGTGAAAGTGTGCCAAGATGCAGCTCATGGTTTTGGCCAGGACCAGATGTCTCCGAGGAGGGGAAGGGAAGCGTTTGCCCTCCCTGGCTCTGCAGTCTGCCAGAGCCTTGCTGATAGAGCAGGGACTTCCAGGCAGCACATGCAACCCCTTGTGGGTCACACACCCTGTGCTAAAAATGAGTGATTGTCATTATCATATTTACTTCAGCGACTGTGGAGGGAAAGATATGGAAAAGGAGGGATAAGATCAGAAAGAAATGGTTGGGTTTTTTCAATAACATAACTTTTAAAATCTTACTAAAATGAGAAATGTTGTGACTGAAGAAATATAGCAAGAAACAAGCATATCTGGACAAAGAAAATAAGGAAATCTGATCACTTTAAGTTGAACATAACTGAAGAACACACAAAAGTGAAAAATAAGTGAGACATTTCCCTTTTTTAAATATTTGTAGATTTTGCAATATTACTTTTCAAGACCTTTTTAAAGTCTTCTTTTTTATGTCAAGATTGAAATCCTGTCTCTGGGGAAAATGATAATCACCTGATTGAATGCACTGAGTCACAGACTGAGCCCAGCTCATTTCATTGGCATTGAAGTTATAGCAGTGGTTTCGGAAGGGAATCCAAGATATGTGATCAGATTCAGGACATTTTCCAATACCCTGGGGAGGATCAGAAGGAAGCACATCTAGAAGAAATGAGATATCATGGATGTTTTCATTCAGTAAGGATTGCAGTTCTTCAAATATGAAATTGAGTATTAAAACCACCTTTTCTTAAAAGTGCTTAAAATATTCTTTGACACACAGTGCTAGAATTTATCAGTGACTAAGTCAAGAGTGACTATGAGGAGCAGAAATGCTCAGCCACAAGTGGATGACTCAGTGTAAATCTGGGCTGTTCTCTGTTACTAATTAAATCAGACTTGGACTGTTTTAACGATATCTGAGTGTTCAGGGATTCTGGTTCTAGTTTATTTTATTAAAACCAACAAATTCGTATAAATAAAAGAGACAGTAAAATGCATGAAAAAAAACCAAACAGAAAACTTCCAAACCCTCAAGACATTCAAATAAGTTTGATTTTAAATGAAATATCATCTAAACACTACTTTACTGAGGAAATTTCCCATTTAATATTTTCTTAAGGGTAACAATCCTTAAATAAATAATCCTTAAATAATCCTTAAATAAAACTCTGACAAGGCACAGAATAATCTGAGGCTCATGGAATGTTTATGTAGTAACCTCTCATTTTTCTGCAAGCAATGATTACTATGGAAAAAAGGACAACATTGTCAGTTAGTTCACTTGTTTTTAAAATAAAAGTTGCAAATTAATACATATGAAGTTCAGAACATCACCTGGAGAAGAAATGAAAATACAAAACAAAACCAGATCAAAATAAACTCTTAATTTCCATTAAGTCTGTGTCACTAGAGCTAATAGATGTTACTCTAACACAAATGAGAAAGCAAAATGGTCTAGTCCCATCCTGAAGTTTCCCTGTAGCTTTTACTGTGTAGCATTCCTCAGTGGTATCCGTAGAATCCGAAGAAGTATGAACTTTTGTTTGGACCAACAATAGAGCCTTTTTTATCAGATACGACTCTTTCTTCTTTACCCAGTTTTTAGAATCTAATAACAATGAAGTCATAATAAGTGTATGAATAATGTTTATATGTTGAAGAAACAAAATTTATTTTATACTCAGTGGAATTAATTGATTACAGGCCTTACTACAAACCCCCTGTCAGCAAAACATTTTACATTCAGTGTGAAACTTTTAATAGTACAACAATCTCTCTGAGCTCTCTGCCTGCTCCCACTGCAGCTATTTCTGCAGTCCAGCAAAATGGCAGTATTTTGGCTGGTGAATGAAACTGCATCAAAACAAAATGTTTTCATGCAAAATAAACATATTGACATCACATACTAAGGCATATTATTCCTTAATATGTACTTAGAAATTTGTATTTCAGTCAAAGCAGATAAAGCAGTGTTTCTGCCATAAACCCCAAAATCATTACTATAGCTTACCCTCAGATTTTTTGCAGACAGGAAGATGTTTTTCATTACAAGGTGCTGTTTTCCAGTGTCCAGAGAGCTCTAGATAAACACAGGCTGTTTTCTGTTTTGGTTCTCTATAGCCCCACTTAGAAAAACTTATTTTCCTTTTATCGGTCCATCTATAATAGCCAAAACTCTAAAATTGAAACAGATATTTAACAAAATTTTTCTACACTCTCATCCTCTGTTTCAGGCAAATGGAGTTATATAAAATTACATTTTCAAAGTGATAAGTACAGCTCAGTTTGTATATCTGTGCTAATACTGTTAAAATACTGCTTGAATCAGGACTCACCAACATAAAAACAAGACACGACAGTATGTTTTCCATGCTGAAACAGCCCATGAAAGCATTTTGAAGGCTAAGTAATGCTTCCTTGGGTCTCAGCCCCATGTTGGGCAATGCTGTAAGGTGGAATCACTGTCCTAAAGGAGTTGGGTTTCCATGAAAAACAAGACCAGAGGAACATGAAACCTGTGGAAAGCTCAGGTGGAAACGGGTCTCAGAGATGGCTGTCAAATAAGGACTCAAAGCTCCAGCAGAGTTTTGGGGAGAAACATTCAGGAGTAAACTGCAGCTGTCAGTATGGAAAACCTTAGAAAATTGTTACTCTGTAAAAAGCAAAAGAGAAATATACAGGATCAGGTTCTTGAGTCTTTGTTTAGTCTTCCCTCCTCCCCTGTTTTCTGGGAAGAATCAGAAGAATTCCAAGGAAAAGAGAATAGATGCTTATTGCTAACATTAAGAAAAGGGAGATAAAATGTGATCTCTGGTGTCTAGCTGTGTCAAGAGGTCAGGTGCACAAGTTCCTACTGAGCTCGACATCATCAGGGCAAGGTCACTGCCTGGGGAACAGGAGGAACCACAAAGCTTGGTCCTGCAAGAGCAAGGACAGCTCATTTATAAGTACAAGGAGAACATGTCTGGCAATCCAAACTTGATCAAAATAGAATTTTAACTGCTTTCTAAATCATATTTCTATGACTGTAAAAACAACCAACTTTGTTACGAAGTGGACTTAAACACTGTTATTTTGGTTTGGGTGGAGATGCCCTGTGGACTTGTGCAAGGAGGATTCATGTTAAGATTGGTAACTATCCATCACATAAGTATTCTAAGACTGAGAAGTTTGTCTGGTAGGGGGAGACACAGTTAGAATCATGGAAATATAAATTGGTCAGCAACAAGTTCATTGTTTCAGACAATGTAGCCCTCTGAGGTGCTTTATAAGAGTGTTGCTGCATCATGCTATTTTTACACAACATTTATTGTAAGCATATCCCTAAGGATATGAATTTCAGGCATGTTTTGCTGTGTTATATATCAGTGTGGAATCACAACTAGCAAAAAAACAATGACTAGTTAAGATAATTGTTACTGATGAAAGAGCTCTCTTTTATTATCAAGATAGTTTAGTCAAATCAAAGAACAATGCAATAGAAACATGATACTTAAGCATTGAGCAACGGCACATTGACTAGAGAAGCTGAAGCTCATTTTGGCACTTAGTCGCAGAGCTAATAGGGTTGATTCTCACTTGAATGTTCTTTTACACAGTGGTGGACCTGGATCTCAGTATTCACTACTTGTGGTACAGTACAGCTTTTACCGATTTAAATCTTTGGGACCTAGCAGGTATAGCAAGGAGGGTATTAAGAGGCACATGGTTTGGCTTGTGAATGCCTCTGAGCCAAAATGTAATGAAAAAGTTACAGATGCCAATGGTTATGAGGCACTAGCTTTACTGACCATCTTGGACCCTTTGAGTAGGATTCACCTGTCCTACACCTAAAAGTTTACCAGGCATTTTGACCTAAGTGTCTAAGATTCACATAGTGTTAGTAAAGAGAGGCAGCAATGCCAAAGGTTCTCATCCTTTTCTATTGCCTAAAATAGAGTTTAATTATTTAAGATGAATGAAGTCAAAAGATATAAGTGCTGTCCACCAGTCCTAGGTTCCTAAATCTGTTATGTAAAATTCTCCCTGCTCATAGTAACCCAGTCATAGCATTTAACTGCACTAACTATGAGTTTATTAATCTTACCACATTGCTGTTGAGCCCAATCCATAAGGGCTCTCCATACTGCACTGCCTGCAGCAGCAGGAATATATTACTGTAATAATCAAAAATGCTGGCAAGCTCTGAAGATTTCTCTTTACAGGCTTTTCTTGCATCTTCCCAATTCATTTTAGAAGGAATGATTAAATAGCTGTTGTTACCATAATGGATGAAACCAGAATGTGGAGCACTTGTGGAATGAAACAGTTCAGGCTCTGTAGGAAAGAGGTACAAATTTGAGAGGAAGAGATAAAACAGTGGAAAATTACTAGCTGTCAGATATCAATATTACTTTTGAGTAACGGATGAATATAATGTGGCAGCACAAGCATCAAGTAAAAGCAATTCTTATTTAAAACCCAGGAGACTTATTTTAATGATAACTTGGAATTGTTTTAAACTATAGTGTAAATAGTGTACTTAGGGAGAGGCAGAGAATGAATTATGTGTATCTATAGGCATGCACTGACCAGATGAAATTATGTGAATACTGATCCCACCATGAACCTCCCTCAATAGCTCTCTCTGTCCCTGTCCCTCAGTGAAGGTGGAGTGTCTGCCAGGCACAAGAACAGGGCAGTGTCTCCACATCACTTCAGTCACAGAATAGGGGTGAATTTCATTCTAAGCAAAGTTTGTGACCTGACTGCTCTCTATTTCCCATGTAGGATGAAGTGAAAAAGGAAAGTGCAGCTGTACCTTAAATTTTGTATGCCAAAGTAGAAGCAAAAGGCCTAGAACTAGTCATGGGGACAGAAAAAGGAACAAAAACTGTGTTTGTGTTCGGCCACTATTGAGAACACTCTAGCAATTATTTTTGCTAGTGTCATCTTCATGCATCTTTCTGCACTTGCACAGGACAGAGCTGTGAAACATCTGGCCCAACTGTGGCTTCTTCCTGTATTTTTACTTGCTGCTCAGCTGTTCCCCGTGTTTATTCCTGCGTACTCTGCAGTGTAACTGTGCTCCGGATGTGTCTCCCACCCTGAGGCTACACAAAGAATACGAGAACTCTTGCCCTTCTGAGTACTGCTGTTCTTGTGATATGAAGGCGTTGCTAGAGACTGACAAGCAAACTATCCAGTTTAACTGACCTCACTTAACCCTCAGTCGGACGTCACTGATGGACTTATCCTTCTGTATTGTATTTACAAGGGAATCCTGCGTTCAAAGTGTCTACTTGCCATGTGCAGGCAAGTGATTGAAGTGTGAATATCTGCAGGGTAGGTGAAGTCGCCCTCTCTGAGAGCTGGTGGGTGTGCTGGTAGGGAAGAGGTTGTAAAGCAAAGCTAGTCCTTATCCCAGAGTGACTTTTGTGTCTGGAATTCCTAAACTGAGGAAGTAGCCCTGTTTCTCTCACCCCACATGCTACATCCACAACTGTGCAGTTACAACTGAGGACTTAAATGCTCAGGTTATTCAGTAATTGTNGAGGATACCTCCAAGCATGCACAGATACTGCTGTCTGTATTAGCTGGTTTTCAAAATGCCAACAGCTTGCTTCCACCGATGACAGAGCAACCCATTACTCCACTGAAATTGGTCCAGATTTTTTTCAGAGAAGGAGCAATTGTAAAAGAGCACTCACTGCTACTCTGTGCTCCAGATATAACCAGTCCTTACACCAATTGGCAGCATATGGTGTATTTCCTCAAATGACAGCTTTTGTTTGTCACAACAGGAGAACAAAATAGTACATTTATTAAACAAAGTGTAATTAGTCAACTTTTTCCCTCCCAAAAAGGAACTGCAGAAGTGGATATTTTTTAGGACTCAGATGAATGCTTCCACGCTGTTTACAGTTTTGTATGGAGCAATCCACTCTGGTGGAACAGAGCACAGGGAATCACACTTGTTTTTCACATCCTAAAATCAAGATATTGTGGGCTAATCATCCCACCCAAAATACCTTTGAGCAAAGTGCTAATAAGCTACTCCCACGCTAGGACTACACGGATAAGTATTATTGCTTGTATTTTTTAATAGGAAAGCTCTCCGTTTGTGCCACCCAAAAAAAAAAAAAAAAGAAAGAAAAGGAAAAAATAAAAATTACTGCTGTCCATCTGGCAAATATAACTTTTTTTATGCTGGCAGTCAGTATTTTCCCATAGTCTTGCTTCATCCAGAGATCTTTTTGTCATTGCAATACAGTCAGTCTAGGAAAAAAAAAAATTGTTGCTGATAAAGTGCAAAATGCCGAGAAAAATAATAGAAATAGGTGTGAGGAGAAAAATTTAACAGTTTTCTTTTTGAATTTTCTGACTCTTATTTACATTAATTGCTTCTTGGAAATGANAGTATCTAAGGAGTCTCCTTCTTTCAAATTCCAAAAATACATCAAAGTACAAAAGTAAGGCAAAGTGGAAGTAAAACAACCAATCATCTTTTAAAAATATCGGAAATATCAAGTTCAGTATTGTTAGACTATGAGCTAACGGTAAAAAGTTAAAATAACAATGGGTAATTGAACTGAAGCAGTTTGATTTTGAGGGGGGGAAAGAAGAAATGCAAAAAAAGGAAACATTTTTTAGATAAAAATTATTTAGGTTTCTTGGAGATATTATAGAAATCAGGGCTAGAAGGGACTTCAAAAGGATTAATCAGTCTCCCCCAAGGTAACACCAACTGCACATATGTAATTTCTGATGGATGTTTATTTACTGTCTAAATTGAATATCATGACTATCAACTATCAATTTGTCCCATCTTCCACAGCCATGGGGAATAAATTATTCTGTTCATTCCACATGGTGCTTTTACCAAGGGTTGGGAAGTGTCATAATATCTCACTCCACACTTCTTTCTGGATCAAGCAGCTCCAAGCCTTCCTTTATAGATTATGCTGTTTAGATCTGGAGAGCATTTCACCCTCATCATTAGACAGTGAAATGTGCTGGTGTCAGACAGTGCCATAAGGCTCAGATGTCATACCTTGCACTTGATCATTGTGTATAGAAGGCAAATTTCCCCCTAATTCTATGCAAGCCCTTCTCGCCAAGTGCCAAGTTAGTCTCTCTTCTTCTCTGGATCCAAATATTTTATAACACTGTGGAGAGAGTAAAGGATTAGATGAATTTCAGGTGTCAAAGAGTATTGAAAACATTGATTTGGATTAATTTAGTCCTAGTGATTTGCTGAAACATGAATCCTGCTGGCCAGTAAGGAGACGACCCAGCTAATCACAGCAATGTGAGCACAATACTTACAAACCTCTGGGGTTTCTGCTGAGCAAGAACAGACACCCTCCAAAAGCTTTTGAGGAATTAAGTAGGTATCCAAGGTGCACAGGTAATTTCAGGTCACATTACTGAAAAGTAGGATCTTTGAGGGACTAGAACTATTTCCTGATTGGCAACATAATTTGGGGCAGCTAATGATCTCTCGGGTCAATTTCTTTCAATTATATACAACAGATGGAGTACTAAAACCTGAGCTCACGTGAGTGCTCAGCATTATTTAACAGCATCAGGAAGAAGTGCTGTTCTGTATGGCCTATTAGTATCCCAGGGGGATTTTTTCCTAAATACTGAAAATATTTTTTGTGTGGTTGTGTATGTTCTGAGGGGCAGAAGACATAGCTCTTCCCTTTTTATACCCTTTGACTGCATAAAAACTTTTTTTTTTATTACATTATGGGATTGATTTGCAGGTTTCGTTTGTTGGTTTTTTTTGTTGGGGTTTTTCTAAGTTCAGGTGTTGAAGTTTTTTGCTTAACTTAGCAGAAAGCAATGATTGCTAGTTTTCTATACTTGATTTCATGTTCATTGCTGTTCATTACTCAGCTTAAGATGAGTTCTGCAGTAGTCAATTACATATGAAAAGTATGACCTTTCATTTTTCCATCTCAGTGTTACTCAGAAAAAGGGGCTTAAATTTACAGATAAGGACAATGAACAGGATATCCATGCTATAAGTATGTCTGAAATAAGCAGAAAATTCTAGAAACTGGAAAAGTAACTAAGGATAAAAGCATATGGACATTTAAAAAAATTGTAACTTCAAAAATTAAATCACCTTTTTTATGAAATTTAGTTACGAATTTGCCAGCGTGAAAATTTACTACACTGCTAACTAGAATGCCACTTAATAAATCAGTATATAAAGAAAGAGAATTTATATGATGAGATAAAAGAGATAGTTGTTTTCTTCACCTATAGCGAATCTGCTAAATATGTCTGAGGTTTATTACTACACCTTATTGTTAAACAAAAGCCAATTTTCGGGACATCCTCCCAGAGGTGTCAGTACAGTAGGAGCAAATCCTGAGTAAGTTGAATTATGCCTTTCACAGATAAAGGCATTTTTCACAGCACAGCTTATATCTTTCCAAAAGCCTGTAAAGAAATGGAATACAGATAATTATTGCACAGATTACAGAATACAGAGAAACTCTGGTACCACCACTACAGCAGTCAGCCTGAAGACAGCATTCAGAAAGCACAAATGAAACACATTTACTCAAATACACTCCTCCTTCCTCTGCAGTACATTTGTTTCCTAATAATGATGGCAGAGTTTCAAACCTCAGCGTCTTTGTTATGAAAACTGTATGTATGTATGAAATCAGTATTGTTGAACTACCTCTTTGTGGGGTAGCCTGCAATTTAAATATGTACCAAACATTTTGGATTTTGATGCTAAATTTGTACCCCAAAATTTCTTGTTGCTGTTTTACTTACCAAAATCTTCTGACATTATCACACAGTTTTCATCATTATTTGCAAAATTTGGTTCATTTGGGGCCCAGGCAACATAGTTCACTGGGGTGTCATCCAGCCATCTGGAAGAAAAATTGGGACAGTGGCTAAAAAACAGACATCTCCAGCAGTTAGTTACAAGGTCTGCTCAGGCAGAGAACTAAGCGAGATATCAGCAGTGACCAGAGAGCAAAGGCTCTACATATCCCAGAGAGTACATTGCCCCAGGACTACTGCTGCTTCTCATCTGTTCAAGACCCATCAGCAGTCCATGGACTTCCCCTTCATCCCAAAAAGGTGTCCTTCTGAAAGTCTTCTACAAAGAAATTGTTAAAACAGGTTCTCTACCAGAAATTTCAGAAAGCTGTTGGATGAGATGTTGCTTACACTTCTTCTAGTGCACATAACTTGAACCTCTAGGATTAGTCTGATTAGACATTTATATATACTTTTTATCAAAACCTCCTGGGCCTTCTCTGTAGCCATTGGCGATCTGGGCAGAGTAAATCTCATCCTTAGGTTGATTATAAATTGGATCAGGTGAATAACATCTTAAAATTAGCTGCCTCTCCTCACTACATATATAGGTTTGCTTGTGTGCTTAACTCAGTTCTTTCAATCTAAGACATTAAATGAAAATAATCTTAGCCATGAACTTCTGNAATAATGTAGGTTCAGATCTGGATTTCAAGCAGACAACAGGGATATGTGCAACGTCCTGGAGTAAGGAACCCACTGGACAGGAAAGCAATAATCACTGTGCTGAACACTACATGTATTAGAAGAGATAAGCAATCCAGACTTGAACTCTCCTTTGCTGCACCTTTAATGTTTGCATGTTATTTTTCCTCTACCTATTAAAAACATGGGTCCTGAAGAAATCTATTGTTCTATAAATAAATAATGTGGACAAATAGCTCAGGACTCCAGCCTTTCTAAATAGTTAGGCTGTTCCCTTTATTTTATGATCTGCTCTTCTTAAAAATTAAATTATAATTAGTAGGCTCAGTGCTTACATATTTCCATAGAAATTGTCTTTTGCTTTCATTGTCAATGACAACAAGATCTGCAAAGTTCTTCTGACAAATTCTCCGTGCTTCTTCCATATGGACATGTTCTCTACTGAAATAGTACTGCTTATCTTCATGTATAATCCATCCATCACTGGTTGGTTGATATTCTGAAAGTTAAAGAATTATGTATAATACATTCATATCTGGGCTGTACAAAGTCTGACAACTATACAGTGATCATCTTTTTGAAAGAGGGAAAAATCCTACCAAGTCTGTAGTCTGGTTCAGGTTTTAGCAGTGTACCTGTAAAATAAAAAACCATCATGAGCAACATTCCAAACACAAAAAAATCCAGAGAGATTTGCTTTATGTAGTTTCATATGCTTCATATAATAGAGGAAAAAAAATTCCATTCAACATTATGTTAACGCATTTTCAAGAATTTAGAGCACATACCATTGTATTATATTATGTGTGTAATTTAGAAATATTTAACTAGTGAAAAATACATATTTTACAGTGCATATATGTATCTCCAAAAGCACTGTCTTAAACAATCCAGAATGCACAGTAAACTCATAGTAGATTAAATTGATTTTACTTTGAAAAATTATTTTAGTATTTTTGTTGACATGCTATGATTAATTTTTTTTTATATTTTTGGGNTGAAATTACCATAATTTGTTGTCCATTACCGGTTTTCCTTTACTCACCTGTATCTCTGATCAAAACTGACAACTAAGCCAATGAAATACGATTTTCCTCTGTGTTTTGTGTAGCTCTAAACAAAAAATAATTAACAGTTAAACACTAAACTCTTTCTCAACATCAAGCAAAAACCTGGAAGCCAATTAGCCATGCCTGTGATTATTTTTTAATTATTTATTTATTTCTCCCCCTACACCCCCCTCCCCC
>WEIV01007804.1:64750-80565 GCA_013390005.1 Calyptomena viridis
TTTGAAAAATTATTTTAGTATTTTTGTTGACATGCTATGATTAATTTTTTTTTATATTTTTGGGACTAGAGCCAAACAACATGATCCAGCCAATACACCAATTTCTAAAGCTTAACACATAGTAGTAAACTATTCATGAGTGCTGAAAGCTTAATGCTGGTATATTGTTAATACTATGAATAATTTCCAGTGTCTCAATGCATTCCTCCTTTCCGCATGGCTTGGGAACTACTAAGAAAGTCTGGTTTTAAGAGTCCTGTAGAGCCAGCAGATATGAAACCCAAGTTTCTGATTACAGGATAGACCAGGAGGAAGCAATTAAGCTGTTGCTATTCCCAGAGCCATCTATAGCCTCTCAAAGGTAGTTCTGCTTTCATTTGGATGCCTGTTATTTTGTACATCTGAACTACTAACTCTCTTAGCTTTTTCCATTTCTTCTGTGGTTTGAAGGAGAAAAACACATTATTGCGGAAGTTACAGGAACAGTTTGATGAGAAAAAAAAGAAAAATCAAGTAAAATTATTTTGGGATCTTTAGAACATTTTCTTCTCAAGTATTTAGTAAAGAACAGAACTAAAATTATTTAAATATTTTAATTATTAATTCACAGACTTCTCAACATTTTGATTTTATAGTTTAATTCTAACATAACTACAACGTTCATTGCTTTTCTGAAAAGTGGAGTATCTTCTGTAAATATTTTCTTAAGTGAATATGAGGGAATTAATATCTGAGCTTTCTTCTCTCATGCTGACCTTCAGATAAACTAGATTCACAATAACAAGATCAATTTCTTTAATTTTTCTTGCTTTTGAAAGGTCATCTAGGATCAAGACAGACTGGTCAGAGTTAATGTGTCATGATTTCTGAACTCCTTCAGCATAATCTCACCGAGAGCAGAGTACCACATCTATACAGAGCAGCATGTTCAGCACACCAGAAAAGGCTGCACAGGATGTGCTGCTTCGAGCTGGTATGCAGAAATCAGTATTTGAATGGTGCATTTATGTGACTAATCTACCACAAGGGAACAGTGATTCTTCCTTTTCAGTTAAGCAATTTTTCAGTGTTACCATGGTGCCTTATTCACCTTTTGGCAGAGTCATCAAGTATTAGATATACTCATTGTTTTTTATATAACTCCTTATCTCTTTCCCTCCCTATTCTGCCTCCTGCCAGTTCCCTGTGTGCATCTCACTTCCTTTTCATTTCAAGAAGCTTTAAAAAATCTCCTTCTCCATAGAGATGTATACAAATACTCAGTTTACAACCAGGAAGCTGGGCTGTACAAGTAGGACTGGGTAAGCAAAACAAGTTCTTCCATTATCAGTTGTCCCTTGGGGTCTTCAGCCCATGAAGACCTCCAGGTTTGTTTTGTGACAAACAAAACAGATTTGCCAGCAGATATGGGAGTCCTGGTGTTGGGGCCTTGCTTTCCTGGCAAATCTGGTGGATACAAGAGTCCACCAAGGTTACACCAGCATCTATTTTTGATCAGCTTTTCAAAGTTGCTGGTTCCTATAGGAGCTGATCGCTCTCTTTAGTTCCCATTATTTGTTTCACAGTGGGAAGCAAAGCTTTTTTCTCTTTTGTGCAGGAAATTCTAATGTTCTGCATCTTCAGCCATCCTGGATATGCCTGAAGCAGACAGAAATACAGGAAGGAGATGAAAGGAGAGGGGATAAAACCCCTTGTTTTCCAAACTTACTCAATCCATGGCAGAAAGAGATAAAGCCAGAGATAAAGGAATGACATCTTTAACTTCCTGCATCCGATTACAATTGAAATATCTCAATTCATTCCTCTTTATGTGTTGCCTTCACTGCAACTGGTTTTAAAATTAACAATTCCCAGTATTTTTCTTCCTTTCAATTTGTATTAATCCATAAAACATGTTTTTGAAACTTGGGTATACTGCTGCAGTTAAATGGGGAAATAATATACCTTTTTTTGTTTCACAAATCCAATTAAGTAAATGCTCACAGCGCAAGTCATTCCAGCGCATTTGGGGTGATCTATTAAACATAACACAATGTTCAAGTTCTGCATGGTTGTTGGGTTCATCTTCATCCCAGTTCTCATAAATTACCTGTGTTGGAAATAGATATCAATTATTATGTGATTCGAGCTAAGTAGAAGTAATAGAGATTGCCATCATAACACAATTTCAGCATCTCATCATTTCAAGTACCTTGTTTATAGAATCAGCAGAAGTTCAAATAGGTCTGAGAGGGCTGTGAAAGTCATGCTAATCAGCTTACTTTCCCAGTCACTCCCTGAAGAAGGTGCAAAGACTATATGGTATAGAAAAGCATGTGTCTGGTGAAAGAAAAACTTAAGGGTGGAGAGAGTCACGTGTATCATGCTTTGTGAAAGTTGGCAACATGACTTCCCTTTACTGCCATAGAGCAGTGCCTGTTTTGGGATGCTGTGAAGATCTAAGAGCACAGACTGTCGAAGACGAGATATAACATGGCACCAGGAATGAAAAAGAGGCAATTTTGTACTTCCATTATTGTGTTAAGGCAGTGCACTGCAACTATTCTGCTGCTGAATAAAGGGCTGCCATGAAGGTTTACAGAGAATTGCAAAAGAAGGCATGAAAAGATGAAAATCTATATATTCTAAACGACAGAAAATCAATTCATATCCAGCAAATAAATACTTACAGGGGAACCATCAATCCAAGCAAATCCTTCATCAGGATTTAAGAGAAACAAACCAATCCAGAAAGCCTGAGTGTTCAGTCCTTTATCCCTAAAATAATTCATACAATATAGATATATGAGTGTAGGGAGGCCGTGGTATAAATCCTGGAAAGCACAGGGATGTGCTACTTGCTGTCACACCTGAACTGAGAGCTGTGGCCTATAGCCAAGCTCACCCCCTGTACTCTGTCAGGGGTTTGATAGTGCTCTGTGTTGGGACAAGACCTGCCATATTTGAGTATTAGTTAAAGAACAAGTGATGTGACACAGAGCCAGGTGGCTGCAGCACAGCTCTTGGCTGTAGTATGAGTTCAAAGACAGAGGCTTTAGCAGAAGTAAAACATCAAGAGAGAGTTATAATACAATTAACTAACAAAAAAATAGTTAAAATTGCTTTTCTACTGCTGTGATTTGCTTCTTGGCAAATCTAAGTAGTTTACTAAATAGTATTTATCTTGTCATACCTATAAACCCAATAAAACAGAGTCCTCTTTTATTCACTGCATGACATGAAGGCTTCCCTCTGCAAAGATTTCATACTCTAAACAAAAGAGACTTAAGGCAAATAAAACCACGTTCAGTTTCTCACAATACTAAAATATATTAAAAGGAAGACAGGTGAGACCATGAAAACTTCTCAATATGACAGTTATTTGAGACAGACTATTTGAGAAAGTAAACCTAGATTCACCACTATGTTAAACAATTTTGGTTAAATAGCTGTATATTATGTGTCATTGAGAAGTCTTGGCATTATGGAATACAATCATAAAAATGGCCTAATTTGGGGGGGAAATAATGTCATAATTTATACATCATAAACAAGACATAGCATCTATGGTGCTAGAAAAATTAATTAAAATTAATCATTGTTTGAGTTCATGAGTCTTCAGTTTATAGTCAGAAAAAGTCCACATTAAGTCCTTGCATTTTGGTTTATATTACATGGTAACTCAAGGGGTTTTTTGAATGATTCGGTTAATGTATGAATTGCAGCCAGCTACAAAATACCACAGAGCTGAATATTTTATTTTCTCCCTTTTGGGAAAGGGACTAACATGTAAAAATTTGATCAGATATGGATAACCACCTTGATAAAAACCTGTGACAAAAATATCAAAGCCTCTTTGAAATGGTCAATTTTTTTTTTTTTTTTTTTAAGCAATATTTCAGGATGTTCTTTCCAGATGAAAATTTTACATGGTAATTTAAAATTTAATTGTTTTTCTCATTCACTTGCTCAACTCTAGATATATTTTAAGGAATTTTTATTTAACACAGCAGGAACATGAAAAAGATATGTTATGCAAGTACTCACGATGCTAATTGCCATAATAAAATTTGATCTTCTCTTGTATTGATTGTGACCAGATTTCCACCTATTTCTCTACAGAATTCTTCAGCCTCAAACCAAGACTTCTTTTGGTTTCCCTCTCTCACAAAAAACTGTTGAGAACAAAAAGTAAAATTAAATTTCTAAATTTGCAAAGCATATAAAATATATGTAACTAAAATCAGTATCACTTTAGCACCCCTTTACTTTTGAGTGAGACAACACAACATCTGTTAAAACCTTTAATATTAAACATTAGAAATTTGAAGTGTAAGTATTTTTTTCTTAACATCATCTATTTTAAAATAAGGCCAGAGTAGTATAGGTGTCTGAGGAGAACAAAAAGTATCAGAATGTACAGAGGAGAAGAAATAATTTGTAGCTTAATTGGAACTTTGACCACTGAAAACTTCAAAGAAAGATGGAAAAGCTTTAACCATGGCACTTCACAGTAGAAAGCAGGAGATTTTTGAGAAATGGAAGGTGAAGGGAAAGTCAACATGTTGGAATAGAAAAGATAGCGTGGATGAAGAAAGCTATTTGACAAAGTGTGGACCCTGGCTGAGGAAGAGGTTTTTGTTTGGTGGTACAAGCACACCTTGTTCCACTTTCTGCCATGAAGTACACACATTCTTGAACTAAGGACATGCTTAACAGGACTAAATGCTGGACATTTTACAGAAAGGATAGTCAACAGTTTGGTAACTGGCAGAACCAATATAATGATAATTAGGTCTGTGATAAAAGCTGACACCCTTTTAATTACAGGACTAAAATCAGCTTTGGCCTCCCAACAGGCAGAGAGTATAAAGTGAGAGACTACTTATATAAAGACCTGGAAGCACAATGCTGCATGTTTATTTTTACTTGATCTATTTTGCCTTTTCTTTCCTCATTTTTTTCCTTTGTAAAAATGAGACTTTTTAAGGCATATTTAGCTAAATCAAGAGAATGCTCATAAGCTTGCTGAAGAGCCACCAACTAAATCTAGATCTAAAAGTATCAATAATTCATGCTGTGTAAGAAAATTTTGACAGAGGGATTGTTTTCTCTTAGCAACATTGTGACACCGACAGCTTTTGAGATGTGATACTATGTTTTTGCAGAAGTTCAAAACTCCTGGGAGCAAATAAATAGGTGAGGTTCTCCCCTGGCATTTAGATTTAAAAAAAGCATATTTCTAGCACCCTCTGTTCATCATTTTCCGTTGTTGACTTTTGTTACATTTGACGGATTTTTTTCCCTTTTTTTTTTCTTTTTCTTTTTTTTTTCCCCTTGAATACCAAGGAGAAAACCCTTCCCAAAAAGTGCCCCAGCATCATGTTGACCAGGGTACTGCTCCCTGGGATGCCCCATGCTCAGGCATGCAGTGAAGGTAGATACACACTTACTTTGAAGCACGAGTTTGCCTGGGAGGCTCCGTCCCAACCCTCGGCACAGGTGGCCACAGGGGCCTGTACTGGAGGAGCAGGAGGTGGCACTCCCACTGCCCTCTGTTTGCAAAGATAGTTTGATGTCTTCTCACAGCTTCTCACATCCCATAATCCAGCTACAATTCCAGTTCCCATGGCAACACATCCTTGCTCTTTTCCTTTGTGATATGGAAAAGAAATGAGTAAAACCAAGCCTTAATTGCTTTCCAAGAAATGAGACCTATGCTTTATTCATAAAAGATTATGGAAGGGAAGATGAAGATTATGCAGATTAAAAAATGTCCTGGATATAAAACTATTTTTGATACCTCCTAGTAAAAGCCAGATGTGGGTCAATAAGTCTCACAGACACAGCTTTGCCAAAATCAGAGATTTGCCGCTTTAGAAAACAAATCTTCCTTGTCTCACCACCTCAGGGAAATCACAGGGCAAATGGCTCTTGATTATATTTATATATGTAATAGATGATGTGACAACTATTTGAAGTTCTCAATATCCTGGTAATTCAATTTCAAGAAGACTGATATCAAGTACAACAGGTTCATTTTAAGGCATAACTAGCTGATGTGAAGGCAAGAGCTCACACGTAGATGCTAATCTGTATCACTGAAATGCACAACAGCTGAATGTTTGCTGCTTATTTCTCACATATGCAGCTTGTGGGTCAAATAACTGTTCAGAATAACTTTTCTAAACCTGATGAGTTGTTAACTCCTGCTGAAGAATGCTGAAAAAAAATGAGGCCATGGACCTTCTTAACTCCTGCATAGTATTGCCTTCAGTCTAACCTATTAAAAATCTGTTTCTGCACAACTTTGCAGGAGGTTGACTTACACCAACACCTGACACTCAGCTATAACAGTGCTTATTGCACTGGTTCCAAACACAGGTCTGATGGTGTTGCCCACCTACAACTACAGGCACAAAACATAATGCCCACTCTAACTCCAGGGTTGAAAAACTCCAAGATTTAAAGAAGAAGCCCCTGTGAGTTGCAGCTGCAGAGGCATTGAGCCCACAGGGGTTGAGCTTACCTGGCATTGCTGTGTTCCAGTGTGTGAAGTGAGGATTTTCACCATTGGTCCACCTAAAACTCCCTCGTTTCTCTGTGTCAGAGAGACCAATCCAGAAATATTTTTCAGATCTCAGCCCCGTCAGACTGATCAGAAAGTTTTGCTCATTTCTGCAATGGAAAACAGTGTTAATTCACAGCCTGCTACCTTACCATATTAATCTGAGTGACACAAACAAAGTATGCTAACATGACCCCAAAGCAACAGCTCCTCTGCGAAGTTCAAGCAAAACCTCAGTGCTTTAAACTGCGATCGAAAAAATTTCATGAGCGACAACTTTCTCCTTTTAGCTGAAGGCATCTGAAATGTCATAAATCACTCCTCATATGGGCTTTTAGTTGTATTCTGCTATTTTCATTGTCTTGCCAAATCCTTGAGATGCCTCAAGCAGACCACCAAGACAGGACCAAGCCATCACCTCTGAAGGCAGTCATGCTCTTCAGAGCCCATGATGCCTGCAAAGCCTGACTGAGATGTGAGCAGGTTAGAGATGGCACATTCTGGCTACAGGAGGGGACACATCCTGGAAAAGATTTCCTACATTTGTTCAGAATTTGTCTTAGAATGTAGTTTAGGAATATATTTTTGTTAAAGCTTCCTTTCATAATGACAGAACACCTGTCAATAACTAGATGAAAATTTAGTATTGGCTTCCCAACAGAAAAAACAAACAAATAAACAAACAAACAAACCCAAAACCAATTAAAAAAACTCACCAAACCCAGAAGTTGCTTTAATTATTAATTGAAAGGTACCAGAAAACTGTTTAACTCAAGAACCCTCCAATTTTGAAAACTGCTGTAATAGATTAAGTAGAAAGCCCCAAAACATTGAGGTGTTTGGTTTGGGTTTTTTTCTGCATGGATTATCTTTATTTGACTTGCTACTACAAAATTTTTTGAAAAGCACTGATGAAACACATTGAGGTGTTCAGAAAATGGAAAAATTCTGCAGATTTCCTGCTTAAAAGCACAGATTTTTATAAAAGTTATTTTCCCACCTGCTTTCCACTGTAGCTAGATAAGCTTTGTTCTGTTCACATGTCTTATTTGCTTCTGAGAATGTCAAAAGGGCAGAACCCACCAAGTAACAGTGAAAACCATATCTTTTCCAGCCCTGTGACAAACATAAGATTTTTAATGTGCAATGGAAAGAGACTTTAAAGTAGAAATTGCTCTTCTCTTCTGTGTATAAATATTCCATGATCAATTTTTTGCAGCTGAGATTAAAACAAAGATTAGGCTGGGCTGATCTGTTAATAAATAAGAGCTATTGGTTATTTTTTGCTAGTGTTCGCTCCTACAGGAGACCTTTTTTTTAAGGGATAACATTAAGATCTTAGTTTTCCTTTATTTTACATATTCATGACTTTTCAAAGAAAATTGTGGCTATGCTATTTGCTATTGCTTTCCAGTGTTCTGTAAGGACAGGATTATGCAAACTGAGTCTGTAAGGAGTTGATTCATTCAGGGGGACCCGCAGCTCCAGCTTTCCAGAGCTGCAGGATGAGACATAATGAAATACAAAATTATTGCAATATGGAAATGAATTCACATACAAGCGCAGTCCCCCAAAGCTGCCCCTGCCACCATTCCCAATTGCAAAGGGTCAGGAGATTTTCTGAGCCAAGAGGAATCCAGACAGTGCTTGTTTGTAGGGAGGATGGAAAGGAGGAATGTCAGTAAAACACCCTTACTTCTTCCTGCTCTTAGAAAGATCTGTGCTGATCAATACAGATAAAATGGTTTTCTGAATCACAAGGAGGGATTTCTGAATCAAATGGAGGGAAAGGCAGTATTCATGGACATGTAAATTAATCTCTACTTTCTTGAGACTTTTCAGAACAAAATTGAAAAATGCACATATATAAGTAAGTTGTTGGCAGGAAAAGACTAGGTTTCCTCAAGAGTGTATTTTCTAGAAGATAAAAACAGTGTCCAAAAGAAGTAAGAACCAGTAAATCAACTCCTGTACATTTTCTGAACATTATTATTTATGAGAGAGCATTTACTTTCTGGCAGCCTGGGTCCTCGATTATCTCCTTTTCAGAGGATTGTGATGAAGGCTTCTTTTGACAGATGTAACCCCGTTGCTTATCACAAACATCAGTTGCCCAGTATCCATCCTAGAATAACAAGGAGAGGAAACAAATGTAAAAAAAAAGGGCATTCATAAACGTAACTGGTATTTTTCCTCTTCTTCACAAGGCTGATTGGAGAGTTATTAGAAAAACCAGACACATCTGTCAGTATTGGTTTAAGATCCATTTAATGCTTTTTTGAGGTGAAAGGAGGAAATAAATAACATTTTAAGCCTCAGCATTACTTCCTATCATAACTGTTTAATGAGAGGGTTTCTAAAGATCCCTCATCCAGAGCTAAGGGATTGTATTTCACTACACTTCTGGAAAAAGATTGGTTAAACTGAAATAATGCATATCTGATAGGGTTGCAGTAAATCTATTTTATCCATCAAAGACTCTGAATATGACTGACTACTTTTTTAAAAAAATAAATTTGAAATAAGAGCTTTTTCCCCCCATGAAATCTGGTTTAAGATTAGATCTATTGATGCTTAATACCAGCAAACATAAACACTATTCTGTGATATAACAGTTCGCTCAATGACAGCATGTCTGTTATATCAGCACTTTCAATTTGTTTCTTTCAAAATTCATGACACTTTTTGTGTGTGCATGTAAATGTGTAGAACAAACATGTCTTGCAAGAAAATAAAGTTTGTGAGTCAAGCAGCCAGAAATACTATAGAATTTTCCATTAGTTATTTGACAGCTGAAGAAACATGCTCCAGTGCCAGATTTCCATGCCTCGGTACCGTGTCTCAGTCACATGACACTGAGGGATAAAATAGTCTATCAGACTAGAATATGAGATATGCAAATAGCATCTATGGTACCCACACAAGGTATTAACTAGTTCATCTCCATTCCTTTCCCAGAGCTTTAACTTTTTTCTTTGCTGCAACTAAGGGAAAGAATCTGGTGTAAAATCTCTGGACCAAAATCTTCACCAGATAAGGAATCTCAGATTTTTTTGATCTCTCCCAACCTCTGAACTTCTATTCTGGTTGATGCCAGATTTGGGGGGAAAATTATTTAAAACATAAATTAAAAAATTATACCTGAATGAACATAAAATGTAAGTGATTACATAAAATGTAATTTTCATTACTGTAAAATGTCTGCATTTTATACCTGCCCCTTCATAACAATGCAGTCCTCCAGACCACTGGTGTAGGTGGGATGCCTGCGTTGCCACTTGGTGAATGTCACAGGAGTCCCATCACTCCACTCAAAATAAAAGTGAGACTTCAGGTCGTTCAGACCCAGCCATAGCTCTTCTGTTGGCTCTGAAGCATGACAAGAAATAGGTTTGCTTACTATTCACTGTGCAGAGAATGTTTTTACATGCAGAACAAACAGGGACTGACAAATTTGGAATGTGGTACACAAGAGGAAGTCTTTGTGCTTTAATAATATGCTGTTTCTCTCTCAGATTTGTATAAGAGATAGCTTGTGAAATAGCAACATAATCCATTCAGAAATGCTGAGTTTAACAAACATAAGGTTCTTTACAGCTGACAGAAGATTTTTGCAAACTTTCTGTGATTCAGAACAGCAAATGGTCCTGAGCACAGAGATAGTGAGTGGCTATGAGTGTCCCACCAAGAGTATGATCTCTTGGATCATACTGAGTCCAAGCCATGAAGACACCTGTCAGTACATCTCCTTAATTGAGGAAACATTAGAGGACTAGTATTGGCCCATCAGATGTATTCACAAAGGCCAGAATCTGCAGCGAGTGTGAGAACTAGTTACTACATATTCAAGGAATATCAGACGTGGAAAGGTAATGCTTTCTTAGAAGGATTTATAGCACAAGGTTAGCCTCAGCAAGAGGTTTTATTCTCAGCAAGAAGTTTATCATCTGGATTTGGAGCCCAGTTCTGAAGCCATTGAACAGAGGATATAGATACCAAAAATGCAATCTTTAGAGATCTTTATGTGTGTTTGGAAGGAAGACCTTTTGTTTTATTCACCTCCTTTATAATTTTACAATATAGATTATTTCTTGATAAACATAAATACGCTTCTATGTTTATGCAATACTAACAACATAGAAGAGCACAATAAGTTAGATTCAGCCTTCCACTTGTGATATTTCAGAGAAAACATTAATATTTCGTGTAAAGTTCAGCTTTTAAGTTACAGATGTGGCAATCACAGTACAGGCCTGCAAGTATACTCACTGTAACCAAGCTGTGACACTAGAAAGCTGTATTCAGCTATGTTGTGGACACTTGCCAAATCTCCATCTTGCTTCTTACATGAAGTCTGAGCATCTTTCCATGTTTTGAATTCCCGGTGAATGCTGTAGCAGTGACCTGCATATGGCCACCAACCATCTGTGCACTTTACAGGCTTCAATTCCCCTGAAATCAGAGAACAGTTTGTCAGAACAAGAGGAAAATAAAGGACACTAGAAAGAAGTCACTTGAGTACTCTTCACAAAATTTGGACTATATGAAGAAACATAGAGCTGTAGCTGGAAATCAAAATACATTCAAATGAAAAATAAATATCATTAAGGTACAGTATGCTAAATATTCAAGTAGAATAATGTCTGTTTAAACTGGGAGCCATGGAAAAACATTCACATTATGTGGGTGATGCGATTTGAAATAATGCTCTGGGAAGAAAGAGAGACCAAAGCAGATACCAGCCTCTCCCTTCTTTGTCCTGCAGAGCCATTTGGTCAGTGAGTTGTTGTTTCCATGCTGGGCACTGCCTGCTGTTCAATGGTTTCTTACAAACACGTGTATTTGTCAGATACGGAAAGGCATGAAGCAATTCTTTGGTAGCTGGAGGTCAGTAAACCTTACAAATTAGTGGAGACCTGGTACTTTGCATATTAACTCAGTGGCTTTTTTATTATTTAGATTCCTAAAAACTTACCTTAAGCTTACTTTAAAAATAGAATCCTGAATTCCTTTTTAAGTTTAATATTGCAATAAAGACTCTCCAAAATTATTTCTCTTCTTTCTTTAATATAATTTGTTCTTTAAAAGCAACTTTTGTAACATTCCTGGGTAACAATCTCCAGCAGATGTCTCCTGAGTGGAGCGTATTCATAGCCATGCTGTTGTATTGGGGTGGCCCCCTGATGCAAAAAGATCTGTGTCAATGTTGTTGCTGCTCCTGCTCTGTTTGTGTGAATGCAATGCATTGCATACTGTTAACATCAGAGGAGAATTTTTTCTCATGAATATATGAGTAACTGCAATTACTCATTTGGAGCAAATTAAGATAACATTTCTGCTGTATTTATGCAAATTTGCCTTTTGGCACTGATTACTATGACAGGGCAGCTTCTATCTGTCTTGCAAGAATGAATGATAGAGTGATTGAACGAAACAACAGTGTTTTCCTATGAATGTTTAATACACAATGAGAGAACAAAGGCTGTATATAAAAGTCTGTGTGCCATCTATAGCTGTATTTTCCAAAGGTTTCTTGGTTGAAAATTATGTTGCATACCTTTTACCATTTGCTGATCTTTACAAGTTGCTCCTTCTAGAAGTCAGAGGAAAACCTTTCTTTTTATTTGACAGCCTTACCTTTGGATATAATGTCAGGATTTGAAATGAAGATTCCCTTTTTACAAATGTAGGCTAGTCTCTGGTTACATGCTTGGTTTTCCCATTTGGCATTCTTTCTGGGATTCAACACTCCACAGATTTTCCCAGGGAGCAGGAAAGGACTTCCTTTGAGTAAGACACAAAATAGAATCTCACAGCAAAATATATATAAAATAATATTAGCAAAAACATCGTATTACCAGTAGAAACATAAGCTTTTTCTGATTCCTTGAATCAGTAATATGAAGAATTCTTCTCCTATAGGATAACTACCCTGTAGTTTATAGGATGCTACTTTTAGTCTATGCATTGAGAATGAAATAATGGTCTTTCATTGACTTTTTGTCAGGATAGTACTGGGAAATGTCTAATTCTTTTCCTGATATCCTGGTGATCACAGGGAAAACACTGAAACTAGACCTTTATGCTGTGTAAAAACTTTCAAACTTCAGATATATTGAGTTTTATTATCCTTTCAGTATGTCTCAAGAATTTCACAGTTCTACGTTTTTATGTAGTAGCTTTTCTCACTTCTTTTGCAGTGTATACAAACCTCTGTAGTCAGCACAGTAAATTTCATAATACAGAATATTTGAAAACTTGGAGAACAATTTAATTATTCCTTTACCACCTTGTAACTTTTCCAAACCAGGAAATGTCTTGGAATACAGATGGAACAAAGCAAACACAAAACCAAAAGATCCTACCCCATCTCCCTTCTTCAAGGTGGTCCAATGCAATTTTGCATGCACTGTTGAGGAATTATGAGCTGGCTCCATAAGCCTCTCAATAATATTTAGAATTTCTCCAGAAAATATAGTGCCATTATTTTCTAAATATTTTGCTATCTTCAGATCTGATTTATATTCATACTCTTGGGCAACACCATGGAAAATTCTGATCATTTGTGTGTAGAGTTATGTATCACTCCAAATGACACTCCGCTTTCATAAACAAACTGTTTAGGTGAGAAAATATAGTAATATGCTATAGCTGATATCCACTGTGAACTTTGCAATTTGAAAGTGTAATTCTTAAAATAGTGATGTAGATCTTCAGCGGCTGTAACCCAGAATGGGCTTTCCTGAAATAAATGTACCTAAGGCAGTTTTTATTTGTTCATGTTTATGCTTATTAGAATCCATTCAAAGATTACGAAATATAGATAAAGATTACAAGATATAGTTCTTACCTGGAGCCCAGTTTAAATATCTGAAAGGGCTACCCCCAGCCCATTGCCATCCACTGTTGAAATTCAAAGTATTCAATCCAATCCAGAATGCAAAACTGAATTTTTTTGTTAGCTCTAAATTAGAGGAAAAAAAATCCACCAGTTTTATCTACCTATTCTCATTTT
This sequence comes from Calyptomena viridis, assembly GCA_013390005.1. Taxonomy (NCBI): domain Eukaryota; kingdom Metazoa; phylum Chordata; class Aves; order Passeriformes; family Eurylaimidae; genus Calyptomena; species Calyptomena viridis. The sequence goes on from WEIV01007804.1 coordinate 78,313, forward strand.
TAGTAAGTTCACTAAAAAAAATTAGGTCAAAAATAAGAAATTCATGTATCTTAGTTTAAACCAACCCCAAACCAGTACTTTCTGCATTACTGAGATTCACAGATTTCAAAAAGTAAAATACGCAAATGAATCTATATTGATTTAGTGGAGAACTCAGTAGTTAAAAGGAGAAGTTAAAATCTTGTTTCACTCCTTAAATAAGAAGTAATTTCTTTCACTTATTTTCATTACAACACGAGAGATATAAAAACCACCTGATTTTCATTAGGAAATTGTGATAAAAGTTTTCCATAACAGATTTCTTGAAATAAAAGATGAAGACAACGCGTTAGTCAGTTGCTTCCAGACTTTTCTCTGTGTGAGTGGTTTCAAAGCTTCCTTTACACTGTTTACAACCAAACAGATACCATGATACTAATAACTCCAATCTGAAATCCATTGGAGTTATTTGGAATTGAGGTATGCAAAGGTGTCCATACTAGGACCAATCTAACCACTCTCATATGTTTTCCTGGTAAAATTAATAATCATTGAAACACAGAAGAAAAACATAAATTTGAGGACCAGACCATATCCCTGCTCAGGAATGAGTGCCCTTGCACAGAGGTGAGCAGAGGAAACCCTCCCCTGTGACAGACTGCAGAAGCTGCATCAGGAGCACAAAGCTGGGATGGGGCCATATTCCCACCCACACAGGGGTTTGTGATCAACCTTTCATAAAAAAACCCACCATTTGGTCTTTTTCTCTGTCTTTTTACCTCCTATATATGCTTGCTCCTGAATCTCTGTGATGCTTAGTAGTTCCGCATTTTGCTGCTGACAGCTTTTCCTTGCTTGGTGCCATGTTAGAGCTGATTCTGAGTTTATCTGATACTGAATGCCAGTCGAAACATCTTCTGTCCAAAATCTTTCTGTGTCATCTGGAAGAAGAAGTGACATAGAGCACTGCCCTAGTGGATTCATATTACACCAACTGAAGGCAAATGAGGTGTGTATTGATGCAAAATATATAAAGATGCACACTGTTAACTAAGCATCAGAAAAAAAATTACATCAGTCTGGGGATCAATTTTAAAAAATGTGTAATTTCTTGGAAATTAAAAACATTTTAAATTTCTAGGTTTTTAGAAAGGGGTGAATTGTTTTCCAATATTTGCTTTTGAATTTTCTCATACTCAAAACTAGGTAAAGCAGACATAACTGTTGATTGGAAAAGTGGGATTCCAGGGTGAAGTCACAGGAGAGGTAGGAACTCCCTCTTAGCTCACCGTCAAGAGAAGCAGCTTTTGCAAAAATGGCAGAACCTGGCCCTTTACAGCCTGGGGATGTATAGAAGCAGTCTCTGTAGCACCAATGTGCACAAAACCTGGTGAAACTGCTGTCTTATTGGGAAGGCCAATGAAACAGTTTGTGTCCTGTTGTGGAGGGATCCAAATGTAAGTTCAGTGAAGAAGATATCTCAAAGATGGGAGAGGAGGATAATTTTAGGAGCAGCATTTTGTGTAGGCTGGCAATTGGAGACAAGAACAAGATAGGAAATTGCAGTTTAAGTGAGAATTGACCTACAGGGCATGCCTGAGGAATAAGGAAAAATAGGAATTTTTTGAAAGGAAGATGAATGTCTAAATAATAAGATAGATGTCTAAATTCATGCTGCTCATGCCATGCACCAAAGTCATGTAAAGCGAGGTATCAAAGAGGTTCCTCCTCTCTCTGGTCCACAAAGAGAAACAGTCACCTCCAGCAAGTGAGTCTGTCTGGGCTGAACCACACTTTGGAGGCACCTCTTTCTCTCCATTCACTAGAGAGAGAGCACTTGGGCACTGGGGCTACTGTTTAATCAGATCATCTTCATTTGGGCTACTCTGACATAGTATATCATGCAGGTGTACAGCTGGTAGCTCAAAAAGAACCTGGTAGCTCAAGAGGTGGTTTGCTCAAAAACATTTCAAGATAAATTAATAAGTAAAATGCAGGACTTACTTATTAGTGGGCAAAATCCATAAAGTTTATCAGCATCAAAATCTGCAGTTGTTGCACACCAGAGCCAGCCATCTGACCTACCAGCATCTGTGCACTCATTGTACTGTTTGCCTTCGTATTTGAAAGGGAATACACAGGGCTGTCCATTGGCATTTCCTTTTAATGTAAATGTATCTGGGGGGAAGAACAGGTTAAGAAAGTAATAATAGGTTATGGAAATAATAATAAAATAATAAAAATTACTTCCTACTATGGAAGTAATACTTACTA